>CM053623.1:280150839-280183163 GCA_028646595.1 Phalanger gymnotis
GGGAAATGGGGAGAAAAATCTGTAATTCAAACGCATGCGAAGATTAATGCTGAAAACTAAAGATGTTAATAATAAACATAATGTGAGCTTTTAAAATAAAAAAAAATAAAAAAAAACTGAAAAAATAAAAAAAAAAAAAAAAAGAGGGAAAGTGCTGTGATTCTTATCACTTAGAGAATAATTCGTTAGACACACACAAAAAGTTTAGGCAGCTATTTTGGTAAAGTAACAGACTATTTTCTTCTCCCACATTCCCCCAATGACCAAAGAAAGATATGAGATGATATTATCTTGATCTGAGTGGCTTTTCCTTGTTCCAAAAGTATTTTATGTGGATGTGATGGCTGCAAAACAGTCCCTGCCCTCAAGAAGCAGGCCATCTAATTGGGGATACAACATACAAACGACTACATGCAAACAGGATAAATTCAAGACAGGATACAATGGAGATAATGTCAGAGGGAAGGTACTGACATCAAAGAAGACTAGGAAAGGCTTTTTGCAAAGACGGGATCAGAAGTATTTTATGTGAATTTGGTAGCTACCCTCAAGCATCTCTCAAACACTGTAACCATGCTTAGGTTGTTACCACCAGAAATTCAAACTAGAATAATTTCCACATGAATTCTAATTGTCCATCTCACCATTTACTTTCTTTAACCACCTACAAAGACCGAAAAAGAGAAAATAAATACAAGAGCTCAAATAATGCAGCACAATGGTAACAGTGCCCATTTCAAACTGTTAGCTAAACTGTTCAAGTCACTCCTGGCTTCCATCAGTTGGAACTAGCCAAGCCTGTTATGGCAAAGACTGGGATTCAGCCGACAGAACTTGGACAATCAGTTGGTAAGATTTTTATTTCTAGAAAGCAGGGCTTTCTATGAGTGTCAAAGAAAAGTCTTCTAATGTCTTCTATAATGTCATAACTATTTTTTATCTAGAAATTCTTCCTATATGCAATCATAAATTTTTTGTGTGAGTTCTTTCTGCATTTTTCCTTCTGAGTCTTTTATTTTTAAAGAGGAGGCAAAGTAGGGTCTTGGGCAGAGGTATTTGCAACTTAAGGTTTAAAGGATTTGTGACAAAATGTCAATTAATCTGTGATCTCTTCAGTGGGGATCCACTAACAGGATCATGGTCTTAGAGAGAGCAACTCAAGAACTTAGGAGTTCTCTAGTCTAGATCACAAATCATCCATATTTCCTTGCCTTGTGAGACTCTTGTTCAAATCTTAAGATAAATATCACAAAAACTCTACCCAATATGCTGGGTACCATCCTCTAAAACTTTTAGTATTTCATGGAAACCAGTGCAAAACTGGGATTATCTGCTATTCTTCTCATTCAGTACATGAATGACCCACCTGTTTTTCTGTATGAACATGTTGTGAAGGGTTTCTCTGGCACCATATTTTGTACATGCCTTCATTAGTACAATATTGTGGCCCTTTCTGTTGCCCTTTAGATAACCTGTGATTTCATTTCTTCTCATCTTGTGGCACTGCATGATTTATACCCATAGAACACAATTCAGAGTATGGTGAGGCCCTAGTGGAAAGAAAGCTGACTTCGGAGCTGGGAAGTCTGGGTTCAAGGCCTGCAACCAACACAAACTAGTTGTATGATTCATTATGCCACTGAGTGCTCACGAGTTTTTTCTAAGACTACATTATTCAAATAGGAGCGGATCTGTTTTGCAATAAAGTAGTTCTCTATACCAATGAAATTATAGGTCTGTTCCAAAAACAAAGAACATATAGAAGTTTGGAGTTTTTTAAAATAGTGCATTGGTACAGGGAGCAGTTTGACATCTGTGATAGGACTATTTACCAGCATTTTTCTTTCTCCCCACCCACAACACAGGGAGATCCAGGCCCCTCTTCTTTGCCCAAATCCTTAGGAATTAGCTTTCCCTAAAAGGAGACAAAGCTGCTGCTGGGACCTGATTGGCCCTTACTTTCCTTGATACAGCTTCTTTCTCCCAGCCTCTAATATGATACAAGTTCAGGTCCTTCCTTTGAATGGAATTAGTTTTTCCTAAAAGCAGATAAAGATTTCCTGAGACACAACTGGCCTCAACCTTGCTGATGCATCTTCATTGTTACCAAATGAAAGAAAGAAGAAAGTCTAGGCTTTTCAGACTTGGTATGTGTGTGAGACTACAAAAACTATCATGTCCCTCACCATATTCTGTCCTGATAATCAGATGCATTTCCATATGGAGTCAAGAGTAGCTTCATCCAGAGAAGTGAAGAGCCAGTGTACCCTGGTTGGATATCCTTGCTATGTTTGGGCAAAGTAAACCTCTTTTTGTTAACTATTATTCAATGGCTTCAGAGTACTTCATTTTGTCCCAACATTATACCTGAACGAAGAGAGTATAGACATTACAACTGTCTCCAGTAGTACCACTGAAAGTATTGCGCAAATAAATTAGGTTAAGACCAGCCTTTTACACTACATATCACAATAATTTCCAAATAGATACGTGACCCAAATAGAAAGGATCACGGAGGGGGGTGGGGGAGAGAGAGAGAGAGAGAGAGAGAGAGAGAGAGAGAGAGAGAGAGGAGAAGGAAAGGATGTATCTCTTGCAAAGAGAAAGAAAGGATATATCTCTTGCAATATTACTAGGGAAAACATTTTTAAAACAAGAGATTATAGATAAAATCACAAAAAAATAAGAGACCATTTTGAGCAGCTAAAATCAAAAGCTTTTACATTAATAAAATCAATTCGGTAAGTACAAGAAGGCGAATTATCAATTAGGAATTCTTCTTTGCGTCAAAAATCGGATACAAATCTGTAACTCTCAGATGAACAGGGACTCACACATACAAAGCTAAAATTCATTGCCAAAAGATAAATGGTCAATGGAGACGAACAAAGTTTCTGAAAGCATAATTGCAAAGCATCAACAGTCATGTGGAAAGGAGCCTACACGAAGAGCATTTATTAGCTGCTTGCTTTGTGCCAAACACTACGCTAAGCATTTTGGATAAAAATAGGAAAGTGACAGGACTCCTGCTCCCAAGAAGCTCCATTCTTTTGTTTTTTCCTTTGGAGAGGGGAAGGCAGGGCAATTGGGGTTAAGTGACTTGCCCAAGGTCACGCAGCTAGTAAATGTATCAAGTGTCTGAGGCCAGATTTGAACTCAGGTCCTCCTGACTCCAGGGCCGGTGCTTTACTCACTGCACCACCTAGCTGCCCCGGGAAGCTCCTTTCTAATTGCCAAGATAATTGTTCCAAGAGGGTTCAGCACCAGGGTGGATAAAAAGGCTCAGGAGTTCTTTGGGACCAATAGCATCAGCAGCCATGTACCTGACCAGGTAGGGAGCCCAAGGATTGAGATAGAGCAGGGCTCTAAGTCATCTGCAGCCACAGTGGGAATGGAGGGCATCAGTATCTGGCCAATAGGGATCCAGTGCCTGGTGGGACCTGGGTAATGGAGGCAGAGGTGGAGTAAGGGAAAGGTTCATTACGGCCTGCTCCTTATGGAAAAAAAAAATGTTTCCAAGCCCCAATTATAATCACTACAAATAAAAGAAGTAAATTAATAAACAAAGCCACTCATTTCATTCCAAACACTTCAAATTTAAGAACATGATAAATGATGGAAATAATCAGTAAAAGAAAGGCTGTAGAAATATAGGCACACTAAAATGGTGTTGGTTTATTAATGTCTTCCAGTAGAAGAGCAGAGACCATTTATTTAATTTTGTCTCAGTATTCCCAGCACATAGTAGACACTTGCTAAATGTTTATCAATTGATGGATAGAGGGAGCTACGAATTAATCCACCCACTCTGCACAAACATTTCTTATTATTCAAGGATGTTAGCCAAACTATACGTACCCTTTGACTCAATAATCCCTCTACTGTACTACATATATACCTCAAAGAGGTCAAAGACAGAAAGGTCCTCTGTATACTGAAATAGTCATAGCATCAAATTTTTTTGTGTGTGTTATCAAAAAAAAAACTGGGTATGAGGGTGGGGAGAGAGGAGTACCCATTGAATAAATACTGACTGAAGAAATTGTGGTATATGAATGTGATAAGATATTATTATGCAGTTAAAAAGTTATCAGGTTAATGAAGGAGGAATTCAGAGAAATACAGGAAGACATACGAACTGATGCAAAGTCAGCAAAACCAGAACAAGATACACAATGATGACAAGAAGGTAAACAGAAGAACACTAAAGGGCAAATGAACTCAGATTAATTGTAAAGCTCATTCTTAGACCTAGAAAAATAGATTATCAAGCACACATACCCTTTTCACAGTAGAGAAGTAGAGGATTATAGATACAAAATATACTATCAGATGACATCACTATTGGTTGGCTTTGCATAGCTATTTTTCTCATTAGAAGAAAGGGATGAATTAATGGGAGGAATGGTTATAAGGAAATTACTGCAGTGGAAACACAAGAGACATGAATAATTCTTTTTTTAATAGTGCCATGTGATTCCCTAGGAGAAAATTTGATACAGCTAGATTATTAAAATTAGATTAGATTAGTTATAGCTGCATTTTGTTTGATACTGAGTCTCCTAAAGGTGGAAGTATAGCAACCACTGCTGATCAGCAAGGGTACTTTGACTAGAATGGTTCATTCTACCTTGGGCAACCTGGTGGTCCTCTGTTCCCTAGAACCCATTACATTGTTGCCAGTCTCCATGTGGATGCCTCGCTGGTACTAATCCATTCTTGTTGTTCAGTTCGTGTCCAATTCTTCATGACTCCTATTTGGGGTTTTCTTCACAAAGATCCAAGAGTGGTTTGCCATTTCCTTCTCCAGATCATTTTGCAGATGAGGAAAATGAGGTAAACAAGGTTAAGTAACTTGCCCAGGCTCACACAGCTTACAGTAAGTGTCTGAGGCTGGAATTGAACTCAGGTCTTCCTGACTCCAGACCCAGTGCTCTATCCACTGTGCCGCCTAGTGGGCATTAGCACACTGCAGCTTAAAACTCCTGAGCTCAAGGAATCCACCAGTCTCATCCAATCCAGTAGCAGGGGACTGTAGGCTTGCTCCACCATATCTGGCAGCTCCATTGAGCTATCAGGGAGTTAATTATATACTTGAAAAATGTCTGAATCTACAGTGAGTTTAGAAGCCTACCTCACTCTTGCAAAGTTAATGGCTCCAACATACGATGCCACAAATAAACCTACCTTTCTCTTTTACAAATTAGTATTCCTCCCTATTCATCAGCATGTATGTTTGCATATCACCTAAAGCAAATAAAGGTATTACAACACTAAGCATGCTTACTTAGTCCCCAGGCAATCACTGACCTGGGAGCTGGTTTTCATTTTCAAGTTTTCTTTTTTGCTGAGAGATTCAGATTCACACACCACAGGATCACAAATTACAAGATCACAAAACCATAAATTGAAAAGTCATCTAGGGGCAGCTAGGTGGTGCAATGAGTAGAGCACCAGCCCTGGAGTCAGGAGGACCTGAGTTCAAATCCGGCCTCAGACACTTGACATGCTTACTAGCTGTATGGCCTTGGGCAAGTCACTTAACCCAATTACCCTGCCTTCCCTCTCAAAAAAACGAACAAAAAGTCATCTAGTCCAACCTGGTTTCATGGACAGCTGAGGAAACTGAGGTTAAAAAAGCAGCTTGTTGACCCACTTGCACAAAAATATTGATAGCAGCTATCTGTGGTGGTCAAGAACTGGAAATTGAGGGATACCCATCAATTGGGGAATGGCTGAACAAGTTGTGGTATATGAGTGTAATGGAATACTAGTGTGCTATAAGAAACAATAAGCAGGTAGACTTCAGAAAAACCTGGAAAGACTTATATGAACTGATGCTGAGTGAAGTGAGCAGAACCAGGAAAACATCATACACAGTAACAGCCACAGTGTGCAATGACTGACTTTGACAGACTTAGCCATTCTCAGCAATTCAAGGACCTAAAACAATTCCAAAGGACTCATGATGGAAAATGTCATCCACATCCAGAGAAAGAACTATGGAGTCGGAATGAAGAAGAAGCATACTCTTTTCTTTTCTGTTTTGGTTTGTTTTATTTCCTTTCTCATGGTTTCTCCCATTAGTTATAATTCATCTATGCAACATGACTAATGTGAAAATGTGTTTAATAGGAATGTATGTGTAGAGCCCTTATAAGATTGCAGGCCATCTTGGGCAGGTTAGTTGCTTCTCTTTTAACTTTAGCTATTATTACATTTGTTCCTGCAAAACCTTTTTTTCATCTTATGTAATTAAAATTATCCATTTTCTCTTCTACGATCCTCTCTGTGCCTTATTAAGTCATGGAATTTTCTTCTGAACATAGATATGAAAAGTAATAGGTAATTCCCTAATTTATTCATGATATGACCCTTTATTTCTAGGTCACATTTGTATTCAGAGCAGGGCTTCTTAAACGTTCTCCAATCTCTATTCCTTTTCTGCTTCCACAGTGTTCACTGGCCTTGTGCCAATGGACACGTGTAGTGCAAAGTGCACATACTTTCTGTTCAGAAGCTTAATTTACTTAATTTCTTAATTTTTAGTCATTGTGCATTCAAAAACCTTTGACTGTTGCCAAATTTTTCACAACCTCATGTAGAGTAATGACCCACAATTTAAGAGGCATTGGTTTAGAGCTCATCTTAGTACAATTAATAAATTGGTGGTGGGGAGGAGCAGATTGTTCAATATCACACTTGTAGCAAGATATACCTTGGCAGCTAGGTCCACAGTGGTTAAATTGTAGGGCCTAGAGTAAGGAGGACCTCAGTTCAAACCTGACCTCAGACACTAGCTGTTTGACCCTGGGCAAGTCACTTCACTTTAGTTTCCTCATCTGTAAAACAGGGATAGTAATAACACCTGCATCCCGGAGTTGTTGTGAGGATCAAATGAGATAGTAAATGCTACATAAATCTTTTTAATTAGATTTTTTATTTTTGGCTTACAATACTCAGTTCTATAAGTTCTTGAGTTTCAAATTTTCTTCCCTTCCATCCCCTTCCCCACAAGACAGCATGTAGTCTGATATAGATTCTATATAAACCTTCACATTAAACTTATTTACACAATAGTCAAGTTGTAAAAAAGAATTATGACCAATGGAATAAATCATGAGAGAGAAGAAACAAAACCAAAAAAGAAGAAGAAAAGAGAGAGAGAGAGAGAGAGACAGGGAGAGCAAATAGTTTGCCTCAATCTGCATTCAGACTCCACAGTTCTTTCTCTGGCTGTAGCTAGCTTTTTCCATCATGAGTCCTTTGGAGCTGTCTTTGAGCCTTGTATTGCTGAGAAGAGCCAAGTCTATCAAAGTTAGTCATCACAGAATCAATATGTCTGTGGATGTGTTCAATGTTCTCCTGGTTCTGCTCCTCTCACTCAAATGCTATATAAATCTAAGCTACTATTGTTAGAGTCAAGGTTTGAACCTTAAGCTTATAATCAGTTCAACTCTCTGTTTACTGCAATGCACTACCTTTCGAATATGACTGGGACTTCCAAAATAGAACTAGTCCAGTCATCAATATGGGAAATTGTCCTTGAATTTATTACAATATCAATAAATGATTTATTAAGCACTACTGGATCCCCAAGTACTTTGCTAAGCAGTGGGGATACAAATGCAAAGAATAAAAAAAAATCACTATTCTCAAAGACCTTAACTTTTAAAGGGTAGATATTTAGACAGTATTGTGGCTAAAGCAGTAAACCTGTAATCAGGAAGAAGTTAATTCAAATCCTGCCTCAGTCACATGCTGGCTATATAAACCTAGGCCTGTCACTTTGACTCTCTGTGCTTGTTGCCTCTTCTGTAAAATGGAGTAGGACTTGACCTCTGCAGTTTTTTTCTAAATCTATGTGTTTGTGTGTATTTGTGTTTGTATGTATATATGTGTGTTTGTATGTGTGTACATATACATAATAGAAAGAGAATCAAAACAAAATAGTCAAACAATATTAAGTATTCATCTTCCTATGAATGCAGACTACTTGTCTCATGACTCAATGTTTTAGCCATATTTGAATGTATTGTAATTAATCAACTTCTGAAACACAAAGACTTTGAAATTGAAGAGAAGCCTTCAATTCTTCTTTCTCTTATGTCATTTCTGTATTTTCCAGAATGTTGGCAAAAGTACTTTGTCCACAAAAAAAAGGCACAGTGGACCTTTGGGAGGATAGCCAAGTAGCTTGGTAGGTTCTGAATAACAATCCAGAGGAAGCAGCTGTCTTTGGAGAAATATGTATAGTAGCCCCCACTCTATAAGAATGACAGTTTCCTAGGCAGGGATGGAGTGTATGTAACAAAGGCTGGGAGGAGCCTGGCATCATGAAAATCTAATCAAAAGAATGATTGCACCCATTCATTGGTTCATAAACTGCATCAAAGTGTCTATTTTTCATACAACCATTCCAGCATTTATCATTTTCCTTCTTTGTCATCTTTGCGAATCTGATAGGTGTGAAGTGGCATCTCAGAACTGCTTTAATTTACATTTCTCTAGTTAGTAGTGATTTGGAGCGTATTTTCACATAATTATAAATAGGCTGGGTTTCTTCTCTTGATAACCCTCTGTGCATATCTTTAAGCCATTTTTCAATTGAGAAGTGGCTATTATTCTTACAAATTTGAATTGCTTCATTTTTTCTTAGAAATAAGACTTTATCAAAGAAACTGACTGAAAAGATCTTTTCTCTTGGTTAGTTGCTTCTCTTTTAACCTTAGCTCTTATTACATTTGTTCCTGCAAAACCTTTTTTTTTCATTCTTATGTAATTAAAATTATCCATTTTCTCTTCTGTGATCCTCTCTGCGCCTTATTTAGTCATGGAATTTTGTTCTGAACATAGATATGATAGGTAATAGGTAGTTCCCTAATTTATTCATGACATGACCCTTTATTTCTAGGTCACATTTGTATTCAGAGCAGGGTTTCTTAAACTTCTCCAGTCTCTATTCCTTTTCTGCTTCCGCAGTGTTCACTGGCCTTGTGCCAATGGACACGTGTAGTGCAAAGTGCACATGCTTTACGTTCAGAAGCAAGGCTGCAGTGAAGATGCATGATGCAGCACGGCCAAGTGCCACCAAAAACACCTTGGATTCACTGCACATTTGATTTTTACTTAATTTTTAGTCGTTGTGCATTCAAAAACCTTTTACTGTTGCCAAATTTTTCACAACCTCATGTAATGACGCACAGTTTAAGAGGCATTGGTTTAGAGCTCATCTTAGTATAAAGAGTGAAGCATTGGTCTAAATTTAATCTCTTCCATACTGCTGTCCAGTTATCTCAGTATTTTTATCAAGTAGTGAGTCCTTACCCCAGTAGGTGGGGTCTTATCAAATAGTAGGCTACTAGACACATATGTCTTATATCTAATCCATTCCACTTGTCAACCTCTTTATTTTTTTAACCAGTACTAAACTGGTTACCGGTTTGTACCACTTTGCTCCCCAAATGATAGTCAAAAAACATAAATATCTTCTTTCATAGGAAAAAATCTAAATTAAGAATATAGCTATATTTAAAAATGACCTAAATTACTAATAATTAAAGAAATGCAAATTAAAACAACTCTGTGGTACTACATCAGACCCATCAAATTGGCAAGTTCACAGAAAAGGAAAATGACAAATACTGGAGGGGCTGTGGGAAGACGGGTATTGTTGATGGAATGGTAAACTCCATTTGTAAATTCCAAATGGTCATTCTGGAAAGAAATTTGAAACTGTGTCAAAAAACTACTAAACTGTGCAAACCCTTAAACCCAGTGATACAATCACAATATCTACATACTAAAGAGATCAAAGGAGGAAAATAAATGTATGAAGAATATTTATAGCAACTCTTTTGTGATGGCAAAGAATTGGAAATTGAGTAGAATTAGAGATTGGCTGAACAAGTTATGTGGTGGAATACTATTGTGCTATACAAAACAACGAAGTGGATGATTTCAGAGAAACCAGGGGAGACATGTCTGAAAAGATGTAAGTTGAACTAAGAACCAAAAAAGACAAGCTATATAATTACAGTGATACTATAAAGGCAAACAACTTTGAAAGACTCAATACAATTATCGACACAATAATTAATCACAAATCCACAAGAATCATGATGAAACATGCTACCCACCTTCAGATAGATACCTAATGGACTCAGAGTGCAGACTGAGGCATTTTTTTGGACATGTTTAATGCAGAAATTTGTTTTGCTTGACTATGCATGTTTGTATACATGTTTACTACTTCCTTAATGGGGAGAGGGTTGATAGGAGGGAAGAATTCAGAACTGAAAACAAAATAGATATTTTCCCATTTATTTAGGTCTGTCTTTATTTCTGGAGTTAAATTTACATAGATCTTGTGGCCATTGTTAAAGATTCCTGCTCTTCCTGCTGAGATTTATTGGTATTATATAGAAATGCCACTTATAACTATAGAAATGATACACAAAAAGTTACTAAACAGAGCATGCCTTGTGATGCAGCTATCCCACTGTTAGGCTTTTACCCAAAAGAGATAAAAGAAATAGTAAAATATCCTATATGTACAAAAATAATGACAGCAGGTCTTGGGATGGCAAAAATTCTGGAAACTAAAGGGATGCTCATCAGTTAAGGAATGGCTGGATGAGGTGTGATCTATGAATGTGATGGAGTACTAGCATGCTATAAGAAATGAAGAAACAGATTATATTAAAGACATGTTAGCTTACATGAACTCATGCAGAGTAATGTAAGCAGAACCAGAAAAATTATTTATACTGGAACTCAATATTATAAAAATGAACAGTTTTGAATACTTGTACAAACATGATGAATGAAATGAGCAGAAACAGAACAATTTATACATCATTGTAAAGACAACTTTGAAAGCTATAAAAACTATGATCAATACAATGGTCATCTATGATTCCAAAGGATCAATCATGAAACATACTAGCCACTTCCTGACAGAGAGGTAACAAATTGAACATACATACATACATACACACATATATACATACATTTATCATAGCCAATGAGGGATTTTGTTTTAACTGTGAAAATTTATTACAAGTAATTTTTTTCTTTTTCTTTTTTTTATAAAAATGAGATTAAGTAGAAATTAGAGAAAATAGATTTGTTAATTAAAATATTTTTAAATAGAGAAGTCGAAAGGGTGCTGCAGAAATAATAGAAGGTGGAATGCATTTTCATATGAGGTCATTGTATTATTCATTTTGTTTAATTTTTTTTTTTACTTTGGTACAAGAGGCCTTTCATGGTGTGGAAGCAATCTGTAAATGTTTGTAATGTAAAAATAAACTACATCAATAATGCTATAAGAAAAAAAAACAAATCTAACTGAATGAGCATTAAATTTTAAAAGGGAAGGAGGCTAAGAAAAAAGACTACCTAACCATCTCTACCAGGTTAAAAGGAGAAGACTGCCTAATCGTCTCTATCAGGATGAAAAGAAAAGTCTACCTAACCATCTCTACTAGGTTAAAGGGAGAAGACTACCTAACCATCTCTACCAGGTTAAATGCCATAGAATGATGCTACTCTACGATGTAGGATATGTTGAGGCACTTAAGCTAATCCGAGGCAAAACCCAAGAGAGAAGACACTAGTAAAAGCTATGGCCTCAGTATTGATACATAATCTTCCAAACTGAACCAATGAGCAACATAAACTAAAGGTCTTCATCAAAGACATTTTTGAACTCACAAGTGTCACCATGACTTGGTGCGATGCTCCTGGCCATTACTTTGATTCCCGCCTGCATGTCCCAGCAAGCCCCAAGGTTTGGAGTCATCACAGAATAAGGCAACATCGATTCTAGAAGCAGTACTCTATCCTCTTCCATTTCTCTGCCTCGTGGCTTCTCTACAGATGTCCCTTCCAAAGTCGCCAGAAACAGGAAGGACTCGCTGTGGGTTTGTGCTTTCTCTGCATGCTCTAGAAAGTGGCCCTGCCTCATCTCCAGGACAACATCTCTTGGAGGGGTTATACTGACATAAAAGAAAAGGCTTAAGAACTTTTAAATTTAGCTTCTGTTTTCTCTGCAAAGGAGATTGACCTTTAGAGAAATGGGAAGAAAGAACAAAAAAAAATGGCTCTCTATCTTATCAATGACATTTCTAAAATATGGTGCCCAGAACTAAACACAATAATCTAGGAGTGTCTAACCAGGACAAAGTACAGCAAGACTATCTTCTCCTCATTCCTGAAAGTCTTTCAATGAAACCCAAGGTCACATTAGCTTTTTTGACTAATGGACCATATTGTTGGCTCATGTTGACCTTTCAGTCTAACAAAACCTTTCCTTATTGGGACTTAATACCTAAGATAAGTATGGAGATAGATAGTAAGGGCATACTTAGCTGTTCTTGATCAATTCAAGTCACCCAACCCAGATAACCTACATCTTCCGACATTGAAAGAGCATGGAAAACAGGACATCACAGAAGTGAAGAAGGAGGAGGTACTAGTAATGCAGGAGTTGGAGGGGGGGACACCAAGAAACATCTCTTGTAGAAGGCAAGATCTGAGCTAAGTCTTAAAGGAAACTGGGGAAGCCAGAAGGAGGAGGTAAGATGGGAGAGCATTTCAGATATGGGAAACTTTCTGGGTTTCAAAACCAATCCCCCTCTATTGCTGGATTATCTGGAGCTTCCCTAAGTGCCTAAGGTCCCCTTGCCCTGAGATAGCCTACCACCCCTTTTGTTGTTCAGTCGTTTCAATAGCATCTGATTCTTCATGTCCCATTTGGTATTTTCTTGGCAAAGATGCTGGAATGGTCGCCATTCCCTTCTCCAGCTCATTTTACGGATGAGGAAACTGAAGCAAACAGGGTTAAGTGACTTGTCCAGAGTCGCACAGCTAGAAAGTGTCTGAAGCTGGATTTGGAATCAGGTCTTCCTGACTCCAAGCCCAGGGCTCTCTCTACTGAGCCATCCGACTGCCCCCTACCACCACCCCTCTGGCTTGCATACTCTGGAATATTCCTCCACTAGACCCGCCCCTGCCTCTTTCGCACAGCAAGCCCCTCCTGGTGTCTCTATTTTGTAAGCAGACCCAGGCAAGCTGGCTTCATTATCATCAGGATCCTGTACTATGCTCCCAAGCCATTTCTCACACTCCCCACAGAACTCCCCCTTCTATTTTCAGCTCCCTTTTGGGTCTTCCCTCATTGGAATGGAAACTTCTTGAGGACAAAGACTCTCTTGAGGACAAGGACTCCCTGTCACTTAGCATGGGGCCTGGTACATAATAAGCATTTAATAAATTCTTGTTTTCTTCCTTTCTTCAAACTAAGGAGCAGCATGAAGGCCAATGAGACTGGATTGTAGAGTATTTGGAGGGGAGTGCCCTCTAAGACTGGAGAGGTAGGAAGGGGCCAGACTATAAAATAGAAGCCTGGTTATCTAAGCAGTTTATCTAAAAAAGATCAGTAGGTTTTGTTGGACTCAACGGTCAATACAATCCATCAACATGATCATTCTCACCCCAAAACTCCAATATAATCTTGGGCTGCATTGAGAGGCATAGCTTCCAGGAATAAAAGCAGGATTGTTCTGCTGAACTTTGCTCTGGTCAGACCACGCTAGATTCTTGGTACCATTTTTTAAGAAAGGTCGTTGATAAACAGAAAGGAATTTGGCATATTTAGTCTAAAGAAAAGAAGTCTGAAGGAAGACAAAATAGCTATCTTTAAGAGGCTGTCATTCAGAGGAGGCATTCAACTTACTCTGTTTGGCTCCAAAAGACAGAACTAGAAGAAATGGGTGGAAGTCATAAAATGGCAAATTTAGACTTAATGACAACTTTCTACAATGAGAGCTATCACAAAGGTGAATGGACTACTTTGACAGGTGTGGTCACCTGGCTGGAGATCTTTTAAGAGACAGAACTAGATGATTACTTTGGGGGTATTTTGTGATCAAGATTTCTTTTCCAGAATGGATGTGACTAGAGAGCCATTCAGACCCCTCCCAGTCCTGAAAGTCTATGATTTTGTGATTTTGATTCTGGTTCTGTAAGTACCAAAGAAAGAGTTTCTCTGGGGTCTTATCCTTTGATATTTTGTGTGGGGCCTAAGAACAATCTTGACTTAATTCGGTTTATCTTTATGTGACAATTCCTTTGTGACTTCTACCAATCTCCTTACTAACTGGGGTTCCATTGTTCTACTAACTTGGGTTCTTTTTTATCTACCCATGAAGCTTTTCCATTAGAGAATGACGTTTTATCCATCCTTGTTAACATGATCTCCTACCTATTTTCAGTTAGTATAACTAATAAACAAGAACTGTCAATTGCATATAGTTCCCTGTAGTTCATTTATTTGAAGCTTTTAAAGTATTACAAAATTTAATAACTTAAAACTACACTAAGACTTTAAGGACGACTTGTTATGTAGCCATATTTTCTTTAAAGAAAAATAAAGTGGTCACTCTAACAAAGAGAATTTTATAAAGGAAAAGTTTTGTTTTTCATTTCAGTCACAATTTATGACACATTCAGCAACTATTCATGCTAGACAGGAGGGGCACCTCCCCCACCTCACAAATCAAACAGAGAAAGTTTTTTTTCAGATATATTCTCCTGGCTTACATAAAACATGACACGCAAAGAGGAGAATTGCAGGGGAAAGCCCTTCTTAAATGAGACTACTATTTATAAAGCACTTAGCACCGTGCCTGGCATGTAGGAGGGCAGTATATAAAGGTTTATTCCCTTACCTCCATTCTTTCCTAAGCTGAGGAGTAATTACCAGCTACCTCAATGGCTCCAAGTAAAGGTTCTAACCATTTATTTGATTGACGTGTCACAAGCAATACTTAAATGCCTTACCCTTTGACCCAGCAATACCACTTCTAGGGCTGTATCCCAAAGAGATCACACAAATAGGTAAAGGACCCACATGTACAAAAATATTTATAGCAGCTCTTTTTGTGGTGGCAAAGAATTGGAAACTGAGGGGATGCCCATCAATTGGGGAATGGCTGAACAAATTGTGGCATAAGAATGTAATGGAATACTATTGTGCTATAAGAAATGATGAACAGGCAAACTTCAGAAAAATCTGCAGACTTATATGAACTGATGCTGAGTGAGAGGAGCAAAACCAGGAGAACATTGTACACAGTTACAGATACATTGTATGATGACAAATTTTGACAGACTTGGCTCTTCTCAGCAATGCAAGGTTCTAAGACAACTTCAAAAGGCTCATGATAGAAAATGCTATCCACACTCAGAGAAAGAATTATGGAGTCTGAATACAGATGGAAGCATGCTATTTGCTCTCTCTCTTTTTTGTTTTGTTTTGTTTGTTCTTTCTCATGGTTCATTCTATTGGTTATAATTCTTCTTTACAACATGACTAATGTGAAATTCTATTTAATATAAATGTATATGTATAGCCTATATCAGTTTGCATGCTGTCTTGGGGAAGAGGGAGGAGAGGGGAGGGAGAAAATTTAAAACTCAAAAGCTTGTGGAACTGAATATCGTAAACTAAAAATAAATTAATTAAAAATAGCGTTTCATAAATGATTTTTTAAAAAGACCTAGATGCCTACATGCATCTATCCTTCATGCAGTACCAATCACAACTCCTCTATACATTTTCATTCTATTTGTAAATCCTCTACTGAGGATCTACTTGGAGAACTTACTCTAGTTCTTTTAACATCTTGATAGTGCCAATGTAGAATTCAGGCTATACATCTGTTGGCTCTTACTCTTCTTCTATGACCACCTACTTTTCCAGTCATATGTTTCCTTAAGGCTGCATTTTATGCCATTTTTCATTTGAAAGTTGAGCTGTTGCTATGCTATAGCCTACTGACATTCACTCTGTATCTTTCTATTCCCTTTGGGTCACTCAAAATTTTGATTCTTCTGCGAATATGGTATCTACCATGATTTCCAGTAATCTAGCATCACTGAGAGAATATTGATTTTAAGGAGATGGCATTTTGCAGCAGGGAACCACTCCAGATGAATGAAAATACTACCCAATGTCCTCAATTAGATCTAGTCCCATCTGCTTCTCATGTTAAGTCCAGGTCACCTGTAACATTGGGGAGAGAGAGACAGAGAAAGAGAGAAGGAGGGAAAGAATTAGAATGCTTCAGTTAGACAATACCAGTTCTTCCTCTTGAAGTGGATAACATGTTTCCTCCTGAATCCATTGGAATCCTGGATTTTTGTATTGCTGAGAATAACTAAGTCATTCACAGCTCTTCATCATACAATATTGTTGTCCTTTGCATAATGTTCTCCTTGTTTGGTTCATTTTACTTTACATCAATTCATGTAAATCTAAATCATCCTGCTTATCATTTCTTATAGCACAATAATATTCCATCACAATCATATACCATAGCTTATTCAGCCATTCTCCAATTGATGGCCATCCTCTCTATTTCTGATTCTTAGTCACCACAAAAAGAACTGCTATAAATATTTTTGCACAAATAGGTACCTTTCCCCTTTTTAAAAAATCTGTTTGGGATACAGTCCTAGCAGTGATGTTGCTGGATCAAAGACTATGCATAGTTTCATAGTTCTTTGGGCGTAGTTCCAAATTGCTCTCCAAAATGCTGGATCAGTTCACAACTCCACCAATAATGCATTAGTGTTCGAATTTCCCCACATCTTCTCCAACATTTATCATTTTCCTTTGCTGTCATATTAGCCAATCTGATAGGTGTGAGATGGTACCTCAGAGTTTTTTTAATGTCCATTTCTCTGATCAACAGTGATTTAGAACATTTTTTTCATATTGACTACAGATAGCTTTAATTTCCTTGTCCAAAAACTGCCTGTTCACTCCTTTGACTATTTATCAATTGGGGAATGACTTATATTCTTACAAATTTGACTCAGTTCTCTATATATTTAAGAAATGAGGCCTTTATCAGAAACATTGGCTGTAAAACTTGGTTCTCATCTTTCTACTTTCCTTCTAATCTTGGTTGCATTGGTTTTGTTTCTGCAAAACCTTTTAAATTTTATATAATCAAAATTATCTATTTTACATTTCATAATGCTGTCTAGATCTTGTTTGGTTGTAAATTGTTCCCTTATCCATAGATCAGACAAATAAATTTTTCCAGGCTCTTTGCTTACAGTATCACACTTTACATGTTAATCATGTATCCATTTTGAACTTATCTTGGTATATGGTGGAACATGTTGGTCTATACCAAATTTCTGCCATGCAGTTTTTCCAGTTTTCCCAGAAGTTTTTGTTAAATAAGCTTTTGTCCCAAAAGCTTGGATCTTCTAGTTTACCTTATACTAGATTACTATGGTCATTTAATATGATATATTGTGTACCTAATCTATTCCACTGATCCACCACTCTATTTCTTAGCCAGTACCGGATTATTTTGATAATTACTGCTTTATAATACAGTTTGAGATCTAGTATGGCTAGACCACCTTCTGTCACATTTTTTCATTAATTCCCTTGATATCCTTGATTTTTTTTCCCAGATGAATTTTGTTATTATTTTTTCTAGCTCTATAAAATAATTTTTGGTCATTTGATTGATATTGCACTGAATAAACAGATTAATTTAGATAAAATTGTCATTTTTATTATATTGGCTCAGCCTACTCATGCGCAATTAATATTTTTCTAATAATTTAGATTTGACTATGTATCTTTATTTACTAGCTCCTTCCCTTCTCTCTACAAATATGCTAAGGTTTCCCACAAGTTTAAAAAATCCTTTCACTTTTAAGAAATGATGATTTTGAAGGATCTAGAAAAGCGTAGGAAGGCTTACACAAACTGATGCCAAGGGAAATAAGCAGAACCAGAAAAACAACATTTACCATATCCACAACTATATAAATGAAAAGAACAACAGTTAAACGGTTTAGTAGCTTAAAATTTCACTAAGACTTTTGGAACAACATTTTTTATAATAGTAAAGAATTTCAAACAAAGTAGATCCATATGAATTGGGGAAATGCTAAATAAATTATGGTCCATGAATGTAATGGAACATTAAGAATATATATATATGTATATATACTTATATATGTATATATATATATATATACATAGATATATATGTGTATATATACATACACATACATATGATGAATACAGAGAAGCATGGAAAGGCTTACACTAATACAATGTGAAGTAAATAGTCAAGAAAACAATACACACATCGAATTCAACAACATACATGGAAAAAACAACTCTAAAACAATAGATAATGAATGTTGCAAAATTACAAAGAATAAGCTCCCTAACAATTTGAGAAGGCACTTGCCCCCACTCCTTTGTGGCTATGGAGAGTCCACAGGTATTAAACATTGTACTCAATGTCAAAGTTTTTGAAGAATTGTTCAGTTTTGCTGAATTTTTATCTTTTTAAAAATTTTCTTTTTTAATTGAAAATTCTTCTAGAAAGTAAAATTCTTTTTTAAAAATTAAATATTAAATTTAATATATACATTATACATATGTATACACACATACATACACTGGCTCTTTTTAAAGTAGAGAAAAGCTAGCATCTGGAGATATCAGGAAAAGCTATGTAGAAGGGTGCATTTTAGCTGGGCTTTAAAGGAAATTAGGGATTCCAAGAGACAATAGGGAGGAGAGAGTGCATTCTAGACATTGTGGAACAGTCAGGTCAAAGGCAAAGTGGTAAGAAATATAACAGATATAATATATAATGATAATATATAATAAACATAATATACAAATATATATTTAACATAGTATATATTTACATACTATATAAATAATAAATATATATAAAGAAAATATAATAAAAATAAAATAAATATCTCAAATAACAAGAAAGCCAATGTGCCTGAACTTTAATGTGCCTAGAGGAGAGTTAAGGGTAATAACACCAGAAAATTATGTTTCACCATATTGTAAAGCCTATTAAACCCGAAAGAACAACTGCAACACTGACAACTGTCATTTCCCCTGGAGATTTAACCTATGTACATGAAGGGGAAACCCAAAAGAGGCTAGAGATAAGCTTAACCACAAAACACTTGGCATCTTCATTGAGAAAAGAAATAAGGCAGCCAAAGTCAATAGGGGTTTGAAATACAAATGGAGGAGACTGACAAAAGATTATAAACATTATTGCCTCATAAAATATAGAGAGAGAGAATGAAGGAAAAGGTAAAGCCACAAGACTTAACCCCATCATTCTGAGGGTAGTTAAGGATGAAAATGGAAGTAGGAAAACAAAAAGATAAGAAGTATAAGAAAGGAATAGTTTTCTATAAGCATTTATTGAGCACTTGCTATGAGCCAGGCACCGTGCTAAGCCCTGGGATACAAATACAAACAAAAGGAAAGACAGTTTCTAGATTCTAATCCAGGAAGAGAACAAGCAAAAGGCAGCTGAAAAGCAGGAATGTTGGGGAGAAGGTAACTGTATGGGCCATAGAGGTGAAATCTAGAGACTTCTGGAGCAGAGCTGAGAAATAAAGCAGGGGGGAGGGCTCCCTAGGTCACTTACTCAAAATAGAAGGGGAAGGATTAATCAATGGGGAAAAATAGCTGAGGCATGGTGGTGGACTCTGGAGAGTCAGCAGAAGAGCCCAAAAAAGAATGAAAAACAACTCTTTTCTCCATCAATGACCCTGGAGCCACCATAACTGGATTCTAACATCAGTTCTTGAAATGCAACATTAGGAAATTAAAAGGTGACATTGAAAAGAGTAGCTGAACCAGGCTAGGTATAAACAGAGGAGTTCTGTGCTAAAGATACTTCTTAGGGCTTCAAGGGTTCAATTCTCAAATATATGAAAGAGAGAAAGATATCAAATGCTCCAGAAAAAAATCATGGACATAAATTACACCAAAAAAAGCAACCAATATCAAAAATTACTAGTCCATATGCCCATATCCATTTACGAAAAATCTTTATGAGAATAATTTACTCATACAATGAAGGCATTCTGATCAAGTTTTAATAAGAAGGGAATAGGCAAGCTTCTGAAGATATCAGATACTAATACTCCCACCTAAACTAGATTAAAATTGGGAAATGTTTAACAAAATAAATAAAAACACAATAGAATGTAGATGACAGATGTTATTATGTGGTTTTCTAAGTCTATATGCAGCCCACAGGAGTCCTTATGTAAGTTTCTATTTGACACCAGTTCTATATAGTAAGCCATAGTCACGTAACTGACATAAGGATAGAGAATACAACATTCCATATAATCATTTTTGTTCTTTTTTCAAGTACCTTATTTTTCTACACTTTTGAAAAGCATTTTATATAGAAAACTATATTTTCTCAATTGTGTATTAATTTAATTCAATTCAACAAATGTTTATTAACAACTGAGGAGACTAGGAAAGAATAGCTGGAAGGAATGGTTTGTGAACTGAACCTTGAAGAAAGCTGGGGATTCAGAGGCAAAGGTGAAGAAGGAGTGCATTCTAGGCATGAGGGGAAGACTAATGTCAAGTATTAGCAAATAGGCTCCTTTTAATGGAATGCAGAATTTATCAAGGGGAACATCATGAAATAAATCCATAAAGGTAGGCTGAAGCCAGATTATTATGGGTGTTAAATGCCTAGATGAGGAGATTGTATTTTATCCTTGAGGCACTAAAGAGTCAGTGAAGATTACTGAGGGGGAGGGAGACATTAGGCATTCTTGTCCGTCGGGAAGATTATTTTGACCACTCTTGGAACAATGAATGTTGCCATTTAGTTGTGTCTGACTCTTCGTGACCTCATTTGAGGTTTTCTCGGCAAAGATAATAGAGCAGTGTGCCATTTCCTTCTCCAGCTCATTTTACAGATGAGGAAACTGAGGCAAACAGAGTTAAGTGACTTGTCCAGGGTCCATAGCTAGTAAGTGTCTGAGGCCAGATTTGAATGGAGGGAAATGAATCTTCTTGACTCCAGGCCCTACACACTGAGCAACCTAGCTGCCCAAAAAGAATGGCTGGGAGGAGGAAAAATTGGAAGCCAGGAGATCATTAGGATAGGCAAGGCAGATATTATTATTGGCATGTGACAGAGAAGAAAGTACACAGAAGCCAGGAGAGGTTAAGGGCTATGCTAAAATAGAAGAGTTAAGTATATGACTGAGATAAGATTAGAACTCAGTTTTTCCAGGTTACTGCCCTGTTCTCTTTCCATTACACCATACTACTGTAGATCCTCACCATGTAGTAAGAGTGATATTCACTAACATTTGAAAAATAAGTCTTGTTTGTCCTGTAGGAACTCGGGCATACAGAAGCATTTAAGATAATACTAAATATTTCTGAAATTTAAAAGATAACAGGTCAGATTCTGGAAGCATCTCATAAATATGCAAAAAATATTGGGACATCATGTTATCGGAGATAATGGAAAAGTCAATATGCAAGGTCTGATTAAGTAGGTCACTTCTGGTCTCTCGATGTTGTGGGTTACCAAGAGCCACCGTGGATACGAGAGCCAATGATTCTGATCAAGCTCGTCAGAGAATGCATTCTCTCACAGACAAGACAAGAGAGTTTATTCTCTTCAATGAGAATGAGCCAAAAGTCTATTGTAGAAACTTACCCGTAGTTTCTTAACATCTTTATGCTTAAGTGTGCCTCCTCCCTGACCCAAAAATATACAGAAGATTAACTATCAGTGAAATAAACCAGCTAAACCACTCTGGTAGCATTCATATTCGACAAGAAATTCTGGATCTGCTTACCTAAATCTGTGAAACAGGTGGTTGGAGACTTTGCAACCTACACATCCTCTCCACTTATTTTCTTTTTCTAGGGCAGTTCCTTGTCTCTTCTTCTCTCTTCTCTCCTCATTTCTCTTTTCTCTTTACCTCATCTTTCCTCTTCTCAGCTCTCCTCATCTTTCAACTTTTTTTTACTTCTCCTCACTTCTCTCCTTGCTTCAGCAATGCTCTCCTTACCTTGTCCATCCCACCATTACTCTCCTCTCCTCACCTTTCCTCTCTTCTTTATCTCTCTTTATCTCCTCACCTCTCATTTCTCTCTCCTTCTTTCCTTGCTTCTTCTTTCCTTTCCTATCCTCTCTTCAACCTTCTTATTCACTTCTCTTTACCTCTCCTCCCCACTCATTTGAAGAAGAATCCTGAGAAAGGCTCTTTCATTAGGAGAAATTCAAACATTCTATCCTTTAAGAGAGTGTACAGTGTTTCCTAGACACTAGATTTGGAGTCACAGAATTAAAGAACCACATAATGTTAGAGCTCAGAAGGACCTTAGACATAATCTAGTACAACTGCTTCACTTTAGAGATAAGGAAACTAAGGGCCCAGAGACATGAAATAATTGGATGCACCTGGTGGTGGTGGTGGTTGGTGGTTGATGGTTGTTGTCCTTCATTCTCAAGAAGGACCAAAATGATATCACTATGTTAGAGTCAAGTTTCAATGTGTCCCACTGTGGCCGATCAGACCAATATGAACTCTGAATGCTCTACCACAGATCAGGCACAGAGAGTCCATGTGAACATTTGAGGTGGATTCCCTAAATGCATGCACCTTGCATTTCTTTTGAGCTACTTCAATTCCACTTTGCTCATAGAGCACATTACCTTCTCCCATATGGGCACACCATCATGGGTGGTTCTATGACAATATATCCCATGTCATGCAATCAGTTCCAAAATTCTCAAGGGAGACCTTAAGAATATCCTTGTATTGTTTCTTCTGACCACCATGTAAGCATTTGGCCTGTATGAGTTCTCCATAAAATAGTCTCTTTTTTCCATGATAGCACCTAGTTAATGGAAAAGTACATACTAGAACCTTGGTTTTCTGAAAGTTTGAAGCCCAATGCACTCCCTACCATATGATACTGCTTCTCAAGAAGCAATTCTTCTGTGGACTAAATAATAATGATATTTTTATTACTAAAAAATCCCAATTAAACTTTGTTTTGTTGTTGCTGTTTCAGCACTAGTAATTTATCTTCAATATGCAGTGCCTATTTGGTGATGAGGGCAACTAAGTGTCACAGTGGATAAAGCGCTGGGCCTTGAAACAGGAAGACTCACCTCCGTGAATTCAAATCTAGCCTCAGAAAAGTGTCTCAGCTGTGTGACCCTGGGCAAGTCACTTAATCCTGTTTGCCTCAGTTCCTCATCTGTAAAATGAACTGGAGAAGGAAACGACAAACCACTCCAGTATCTTTGCCAAGAAAACCCCAAATGGGGTCACAGAGAGTCAAACATGACATGAATTCAACAACAACAACAATTTGGTCATGACATCTTTAGGAATATATCTTCACCCTTAGGCACCTATTTAGTCTTGACTTAGAAACATATACATAATATCCTTTTCCCAAGAAATATTTCACATATCTTCCTTATGATTCTTTCATGATATTTAACACACACACACACACACACACACACATCACTTAGACAAAGATCTGAGTGAGGTAATAGACAGACATTAACGTATATGGATCACAAGATTTAGAGCTGGAAAGGATCTCAAAGGTCACCTTGTCCAGCCCCATCACTTACAGATGAGAAGATTTTGCTGGAGAGAGTTAAAATGACTTGCCCCAAATCACACAGACCATACTGTGAGGAGAAAAGCTGGAAATCAAGCCCAGGTCCCCTATGCTCTTTCATCTGCCCCAAATGGTTCCCCATGGCACTCTAAATATCCTCTTATTAAATTACCAGGACTTGAGGGTGCGTAGGTTTTCATGTGAGTTGGTAAATTTTGAATAACATGAAAAAATCATTGAATAAATTAAGAAGTATTACCTCATAGACTCTTTTGAAACAATGTTTACTTTTAAATTATATATGAATAAGAGATATTGGTATTTATAATTTTATAATAAATCGGACAATACAGACTATCATGTTAAGGAGAATGGAAGCAAAGTGAAAAGTTTTTGTCATTATTTTGAAAATGATCATTTTTATAATGTTTATTATCAGTCCTTAAAGTAATAACAGAATGATTTAGAAAAGGTAGAGCATTTAAAGATAAAAAGAGTCCCTTCCCTCCCATGCCCCAGCACCAACGAATGCATTATTTTCTTGCTTTCTCACATTTTGTAATGCACTCATATCCTCAGCTACTTTGGCTTCTTCAGTTCTCCCTCACCTTTCCACTCTTCCTAGTCCATGTAGGTATTTGTTCATGAGCCGTATAATCATTTCACGTTTAATTGCAGGATTTTCTAGACAGACAGGTTCCTCCAAACAAAATCAGCCTCTTAAATTAGTAACATAGAAAGTCATTTGTTAACCAATTTAAACCCCCTGCTTCAGACCTTAGAATACCATTGCTTCTCAATTCTCTCCAATATTTCTTGTTTTCTGTGTTCTCTTTCAGGGCAGATTGTCTCTTTCTTTTCCCATGAATTAGAAGACATAGGTTCAAGTCCTGTCTTTTACCATTTACTTAGGAAGAAATCCTTACTGTCACAGCTTGGTACAATGGGCAGAAAGCTGGATCTGGAGTCAGAGGAAGTACGTTCCACTCTCAGATCTTCCAGTTGCTACTTCTGTGATACTGAACAATTAAATAATTTCCCCTCTCTGAGTCTCAGTTTCCCTCCTGTGAAATATAAAGTTAGGAAAAATCTATGATCCTCTGACTAATAGACTTCATTTATCTGAATCTTAATTTCTTAATAAAATATAATATAATAAAATAAATAAAAATAATGCAATAAAATAAAATTTAAAAATTTCTTAATAAATTCTTAATTCAACAGGGACTTTGTATTATAATAAGAAATGCCACTGCCTACCTCACTGAGTTATAAAGAAACTGCGCTGTAAACAATAAAGCCCTATATAAATGTGAGCTACTATTACTTTTGAATGGAACTAAACACAAAATATCAAAACTACTTTTGCTGTCTCTTTTTTTGCTTTCTCTTTCCCAAAGGTTTTTTCATCCTTCTCTCCCTCCATTTTTTCATCTTGACTCTCTTTCTGGGTCATATTGAGAAGACAAATGTATAGATGGTCAACTGTGACAAGACCCGTGTGTTCCGATAGATATTCAGCAGCATTTAGTTGAGGAGAGTTCTCAGAAAGGTAGTTTGCCTTCGTTATGTGGAATGGTACAGTGAGCAAGAAGGAGCATTTGAGGTGAATAGCTACATTCCAATGGAACAGCAGAGGGAACATGTCTGGTGGAACTATTGACATTTTAAGGAATTCAGTTTCCTGCCACAGGTCAGAAGGTCATAAGTCAAGTTCATATAATTTTAGAATTGGAAAGGATATCAAAGGTCATACATTCCAACTTCCCACCAATTGTACCAACTGCCATCACTTTGCATCTATTTGTTTCAAAAATAATAGTAGCTAACAATTATATGGTGTTTTAAGGTTTGTAAAGCACTTTATAGATATTATCTCACTTGATCTACACAATAACCATAGGAGGTGGATGCTATTACTGTCCCCAAAAGGAGACAATAAGGTTAAATGACTTGCCCAGGATCACACAGCTAATAAATGTCTGAAGGTGGATTTGAACTGAGATCTTCCTGCCTCTAGGCCTGGCACTTCATCAACTGCAACATCTAGCACTCTAGGTAAATAAAACCTAGAAGTCTGTCCTTTGACAAAAGGAAAGAAAATAGACCTTCTTCCCTTCTTTTAAGAGAAAGGGCACTATGGGTATAGAATATTATATATGCCATCAGAATTAATTAATGTATTTGATAGGTGTTTTTTTCTTTATGTTTAGGTAATGTAATTGACATATTCATTTCTCATTATGTCCACTTTTAATATGTTCCTCCCTTCTAATAAGCAAGGCTTTCTTGGAGGAAAATAATTTAAAAGAGGGGGAAAAAGCTAACCAAAACTAACCAATACTTATCAATCATTCATTTGTTTTTCCTGTTTCTTATTTGATCTTTGTCATAAGAGATGGCTCATTGGGTAAGGAAGATGTTGAATGTTTTCAGAAACTCAAGCCTTAGAAAAACAAAAACTCACAAAAAAATTAAAAGTACCAAAGCAAATGTGGGAACTCATAAACCTGTGAATAAATGTGCCAACAAAGCCAATAAATGGACAAGAAGAACAATTTCATAATTCGGATATTTAATATACTGCTCATTTCATTTCATCTTCACTGAAATGTAGGACCTATGAAATAGATCCTAGAGGAATTATTATCATTCCCATTTTAAAGATGAAGAAAGTGAGACTCAGAGATAAAGTGATTTGCCAATGGTCACACTGTAAATGTTTTGGCATTGTAAATATTTAAACCCAAGTTTCTCTTATCTTTAGGTCCAATACCCTTTTCAAAATTCTACAGCCTCTCAAGCATTTTTTTTATTCCTAAAACACAATGTAATAGAGAAAGGGGGTAAGAGATGGAAGAACCATCTGTATCCAGGACTGAGGAAACTCTGAGTTCAGAGTCCTGCCTCTGGTCGATATTATCTATACGACCTTGGGTAAGTCATTTTACCCCTTAGAAGGCCAGGTACCTCTCCAAGATTCTAAATTACTGAGAAATTGCTAATCTATGTGGTTGAATGGAATTCCACACCAGAGATTTCCCAACACATAAGAAAATCAAGGGAAAGGACTAAAAAAAAAATACTAAACTATATAATTAGACCCCGTACTACTAGAATGGGCTAGGATCAAAGTTTACTGAGTTGTTTAAAAAAAAGAAATCATAAGTAATGTCAAGACATACATATTTCTATTTCAAAAAACTTAGAGAAAAAGAAATGACTGGTTTGATGTCTAATCTTCTCCATTTCCTAGCAATGGCTATTTCTATTCATTCAGCTCCCACTATTTATAACTTGAGATGCTGCGAAGTTTGCAATAATTGACAAAAAGTCTTGAAAATGAATTATGCATAACCCTTGGAAATGTAATTTTCCAGGATGGTTACATTTGAGAATAACATTCTTAACTATCGGATACAATATTGTGTGCATATCTTTATATATACATGTATGTACACATATTCATGTGTACATACATGTATATATAAAAAGGTAGTGCCTTGGATAGAACACTAGGTCTAGAGTCCAGAAGACTTGAGTCCAAATCTGACCTCAGAAACTTCCTAGCTATGTGACCTTGGACAAGTCACTTAGCCTCATTTGTAAGATGGGGATAATAATATCACTTGCTTCCCAGAGTTGTGAGAATTAAATGAGATAATAATGTGAAGTGGTTAGCACAGTGCCTGGTACATAGCAAGTGCTATTTAAATGTTAGCTATTATTACTATTTATTGTGTGTATATGTAAATATACATACTATATATGGAGATATATTGTGTACATATACATTCAGATAAATAATTAGATAGATGATAGAAAAATAATAGATGATAGATGATGTTGTTCATCCTTAAAGAGCACCAATGGCATCACAGGGAGATGTCTTGACCTGCATGTGAATTAGATTTAAGTGAGACAGAGTTGTATAAAGTCTTCAGCCTCACTCTCTCTTCCAGACTCATTGAAGTCCAGTGGCAAGACAAAAGTTTGTTGGCTGGTTATGTCCCAGGATGCAATGGATGACCTTGGCATCTTCGATGTCTAACCAAGCTCTAAGTTCTCCATAGCACCTGCTTCAGCTGCCTTCCTGGCCTTTGGAACAAATTGTTCTCATCTACCCATTCTGCCAGGGGAAGTCTTTATGTTCTTGGGGTAGACATCTCCCTAACACACCAACAGGTTTGGGGCCCATTAGATACCCTTAATCTAGTTTAGCTCATATGCTAAGATGGTTTGCCAGGGTGTGGCCACTCTTCATGCTATAGCTTCTTGGAACCACAGGTGAGAGCTGAGTGATGGGTGGCCACCAAAGTAGCCCTGAAAAGGGCTCAGCGAGCCCTCATATCAGAGGTCTTCGTCTTCCTTGAACACCCCAATACACCCCAGGTAGATGATATAGACAAATAGATGGACAGATAGCAACTAGACCAGGGTGGGTGGCTCTTTGGTTGAATCCAAACTTCACAGAACAAATCTCCAAATGGATTCCAGCTTGGCTGGAATTTACTCTTAGAGAGCTGCCTGTAGCCTTAAGAACTATGTGATTTATCTAGTGTTATACAAGAAGTTTATATCAGAAATAAGACTTTTAAACAGGCTTCATGACTTCAATGTTGGCTCTCTATTCACCCAACTGCACTGCCATTGGGTACAGAAATGTAATTCCAGAATTAGAATGACAATTATCAGCAGCCTAGTCCTGGCTACAGATGGGAAGATATGTCTTCCCCAAGCTCACCCCAAGCAAGAGCTATACCATCTCAGGATCCCCAGTACTGGCAGCTTGGTGGCACAGTAGATAGAGCTCTGGGCCTACGAATTAAAATCTGGCCTTGCTAGCTGTGTGACCCTGGGCAAGTCACTTCACCCCATTTGCCTCAGTTTCCTTATCTGTAAAATGAGCTGAAGAAGGAAATGGCAAACCAATCCAGTATCTTTGCCAAGAAAACCCCAAGTGGGGTCGCTAAGAGTCAGAAACAACTGAACAATAACAATAATAAAGTACTGACTGAAGCGTTTTTGAATTGGTGCAGTAGGGTGGTAGTTCAGGAGGGATGTTCCTGAATAGGCCGTAGGGTCATAGTATGAGTAAGCAAAAGCTCATTGCCCAAGACACAGGCCTTAGACTGAAGGACCAGTTAGTAATAATGCTTGAACTGTATGACAACCTTCCCATTAGTTGTTGAGCTAAGTGCATTTAAAACAAAGAGCACCTCAAAGTTCGGGGGTGGGGCTTGAGAAAGTTGAGGTTCAGGGTTCAAGAATAAAAGGTACTATATTGGCTAGATAACAATAGAGTATTGGGTTAAATAAAGAGAATTCTGATTTGATGTATTTTCCATTTTACAAATGCAGAAGGATTGTAAAAACCATCTATAGAGGGTCAAGCCTATCCCTATCTTCCAGCTTTAGGTGGACAACTCATGTAGCTATTGCCCTTGTCAATCTTCCATAGTAACTATGGACTTTACACAATATGGACAATAATGGACCAACATATTAAAGCATGGAGCCTGCCAGAAACACTGACTTCACTGAATAATTTCATGTTCTTCAATCAATCAAAAAGTATTTATTAAATTCTTACTCTATGCCAGGCATTTTGATAGGAACTGAGGACTGATTGGTTGATTGGTTGACCTTTGTTCTCAAAGAGGACCAAAATAACATCACTATGTTGGGGTCAAGGTACAGTGTGTCCAACTGTGGCTGATTGGACCAATATGAGCTCAGAAGTCTCTACCACAGGTTGGGCACAAATAGTCCATATGAACACTCAGAATGGAGATGTCTCTAAATTTGCTCATTTCACATTTCTTTTGATTTACTGCAATTCTGCCTTGCCCATAGAGCATATTTCCCTCTTTGATGTAGACACACCATGCTGGGCAGTCCCGTGCCAGTGTCTTCCATGTATTATAATCAATTCCAAAGTTCTTCAGAGAGACCTTGAAAGCATCCTTGTATTTCTTCTTCTTTTGCCTTTTGTGAGTTCTCCATAAAATAGTATTTTAGGCAAACATACATTTGGCATTCAAACAACATGGCCAGCCCATCAGAGTTGTGCTCTCTGCAGTAGGGTTGGAATGCTTGGCAGTTGAGATCAAGAAAGGAACTCAGTGCCCAGTACCTTATCTTTCCAGGTGATCTTCAGAATCTTCCTAAGACAACTCAAATGGAAGTGATTCAGTGTCCTGTCCAGGTTTCTGAGGCATGCAACAATGAGGTCAGCACAATGGCTATCTAGACCTCCAATTTGAAAGGCATTCTAATACCTCTTCTCTCCCACACTTTCCTCCAGAGCCTCCCAAACACTGAGCTAGCTCTGGCAATGCATGTGTCAACCTCATCATCTATGTGTACATCCCTGGAAAGTATACTGCCAAAGTAAGTGAACTTATCCACAGAATTCAAAATTTCTTCATTTGCTGTGACTAATGGTTCCATGTATGGATGGTGCACTGCTGGCTTTTAAAGAACCTCTGTTTTCTTGGTATTAATTGTCAGGCCAAGATTCATCCAAGTGACAGAGAATCAACCCATACTGTGTTGCATCTCAGCCTCAGAGGCTGCATTGAATGCACAAACATCTTCAAAAAAAAAGCTATGCACCAACTCTGCCTCCACTTTGGTTGTAGCTTATAGCCTTTTCAAGTTAAATAATTTGCCATCAGTCTGGTAGCTGACCTTGATGCAGTTTTCTTCCTCATTGATGGTATCTGACAGCATCACTCAAAACTTCATGCTATAAAGCTTGGGAAAAAGCACACAGTCTTGCTTCACTCCACTGATGATTGGGAAAATGTGAAAGCATCGTCTATTATTCAAAACCTATTCAAGCATGCCATCATGAATCTGACATACTGATGAACTTCTCCAGGCAATCAAATTTTGCCATGATCTTCCACAAGCCCACACCCACCATCCACCCCTAACCTGTGATTGTCACAGGACAATCTATTTCTGTTACCTTTACAGAGATGGACAATGGAGGCATCCTTGAACTCCTGGGGGATAACCTCCTCTTGCCAGACAACCCAGAAGATTTCAGTCAACTTTTTTAGGAGCAGTGCCTTGTAAATCTCCCTGCCTTGTAAATCTCAAGTGGAATAAAATCTGCAGCACCAGGCATTTTGCCACATAAGAGGAGCCTAACGGCATTCAAAAACCTCTTCAGTTGGAAGTTTGGCTAGAGGGGATTGACTTCAACTTGAAGTATATGGTCAATGACTTCAGCATTGATTGAGGAGGGTCTGTTGAGAACACTATGGAAATGTTCAGTCCATCTCTTCAGGATCCTGTCCTTACCAATAATCAATGTGGCTCCATCAGCGCTGAGTAATAGGTCTTTGGTCCATAAATAATCTTCAGGCAATCACAAAAGTGCTTTGAATTGTTACTATTAGAGTGAAACTGAATTTCACCTGTCTTCTTATTGTGCTAAGTATCCTGCATCTCTCTAAGTTTCACTTGCACTTTGCTTTTGATAAAATGAAAAACTGCCTTCTTAGAGATGGATGAACTATCTTGCTGGTAAACCTTATGAAGTTCTTGTTTTTCAATGAGCAACTTCTGAATTTTCCCATCATTTTCATCAAACCAGAGTTGATGTATTGATTGCATGTATTCTGGATCAGATTAGTAAGTGCAGTGCTGTGATCAAGTCTCTGAAAGCTGTCCACTCTTTTTCTACTCCACTTTTGCCAACCAAATGTTGGCTCAACTTTCCCTCCAAGTTAGCAATAAATTGTTCACACTCAGAGAAACACTCTAATCTGTTAACATCAAGTCTTTTGGTAATTGTCCTGCCTTAGGGCTGCCATTTTTGTTGAATATACATTTTTAGCTTGGATAGGATGTCTGTGATCAGTCCAGCACTCTGCACTACACATCACCTTAATCACTCTAACCTCCTATCTGTCTGTTTACTTACAATGACAAAATCTAGAGGGGCAGAGCAAAGATGGGAACTGGAAAGCAGGGACTTGGGTGAGCTCCCCCCAAGGTCCCTTGAAAAACCTATAAAATGTCTCTGAACAAATTCTAGAACTGCAGAATCCACAAAATAGCACAGGGAAGCAGGGCCGCAGCCCAAGATAGCCTGGATGGTCACTGGGTAAGGTCTATTGCGCGGAGCTGGGAGCAGAGTGGAGCAGAGCCCAGCGTGAGCCATGCCCAGATGAACCAGACCGGGAGCCTGGCGGAACATGCCCTAGCACCCTGAATCAATGAGCTGTGGCAGTTACCAGACTTCTCAACCCACAAACACCAAAGACAACAAAGAAGGTTAGTGGGAAAAGCTGCAAGGGACAGAGTGAAAGGAGTTTGTGGTGCAGCCACAACCCCAGGGGCAGTGGAGGTGGTGCAGCTCTGAGAACAGAACTACAGCTGCAGTTGCTTCTGGCCCCAGGCCCATCTGGTGGGAGGAATTAAGTGGCTGATCAGAGCAGGAGAGCAGAGCCTGCTTAAGATCTGAGTAGCGGTCTGGGTTGGCAGTTCTTGGGGGAGGAGGAGCGCTGGTGTGGTAGAGCTTGCTGTATAGAAATAGCTCTGAAAACAACAGCACAACCCCTCAAGCTTGGGACAAAGCACTATATACTCTACAAGCAGTCATACCCTGAAGAAAAATTCAAGGGTCAAGTAGTTGGCTGGGAACATGGCCAGGCAGCAAAAATGGACTCAGATTCAGACCCAGACTTTGGAATCTTTCGTTGGTGACAAAGAAGACCAAAACATACAGCCAGAAGTCAACAAAGTCAAAGAGCCTACATCAAAAGCCTCCAAGAAAAACGTGAACTGACCTCAGGCC
>CM053623.1:280183663-280306460 GCA_028646595.1 Phalanger gymnotis
GGGTGGGGAGGGAAGAGGGGAGAGAATTTGGAACTCAAAGTTTTAAAAGCAGATGTTCAAAAAAAAGTTTTAGCATGCAACTAGGAAATAAGATATAGAGGCAATGGGGCATCAAAAACTATCTTGCCCTACAAGAAAGTAAGGGAAAAGGGGATGGGGGGGAGTGGGGTGACAGAAGGGAGGGCTGACTGGGGAATGGGGCAATCAGAACATATGCCATCTTGGAGTTGGCGGAGAGAGTAGAAATGGGGAGAAAATTTATAATTCAAACTCTTGTGAAAATTAATGCTGAAAACAAAAAATATTAAATAAATAAATAATGATTAAAAATGACAAAATCTATTAAACGCCAATGTTTGCTGCAAGGATTTGTCTATAAAGCTTTATACCATTTAGGTAGATGAAAGACAGTGTTGGTGATAAGAAAGTCATGGGGCACACAAGTCTTCAGTAATAAGTGATCCTTGTGGCTGTTTCTGACTCCATTCTTCCCAAGGACTCCTTGCCATGTCTGATAGTCCATGCCTACTCTGGTGTTAAAGTCACCCAGAATTAGAAGCTTGTGCTCTTTTGGAACATTAATGATGAGGGTCTCCAGGTCTTCATAAAATTTTTCTTTCACCTCATCAGGGTTCATCATGGAGGGAGCATACGCACTGATGATGATGACATGGTACTTGCTGCAAGTGGCAATCACATTGTCATGAGCCTGCGATTATTCACTCTTTTTGGTAGGTATACAAGCTTGTTGCCTACATTAGTTTTGATGGCAAAACCTATGCAAGCTTCATGGTGCTCCTTGTCATTGCAGCTACTCCAGAATAACATGTATCCAGCTCCAACTTTGGTAAGCTGGTCTTCATTGGCCAGCTTTGTTTTACTCAGGACAGCTATTTGGATGTTATACCTGTTGAGCTCTCTTGCAGCAAGAGCTGTTTGCTTTTCAGGGCTACTGGGTTTTGTGTTGTTCATAAGTGTGCGTATGTTACATGTACTGATGGTAAGTGGAATCATCTTCACAGTAGTTTTTGTACAATTTATGTGTGTGTGTGTGTGTGTGTGTGTGTGTGTATGTTTCAACTACAGGGTAGAATTCCCACCTGCCACAGAATGCAGGCCAGGGCTAAGTTTGATGAAGCAGAATTTTTAGAGCACCTTTTCTAGCCTCTTCCTTACACCAGGAGGTGAGCAGTGCAGTCCTTAAAAAGGCTGCTCAGATACCCAGGGAGCTGCCCAGTCCCACTGCTGCTTCACTCCATGGAATTATGCCTAAAGAGCTACAAAACTTTGTATATCCTTTGACCCAGCAATATCATTATTAGGTCTGTTTCCCAAGGTGATCAGGGAAAAAGGAAAAGAACCAATATGTTATAAAATATTTATAGCAGCTCTCTTTGTGGTAAAAAAGAATTAGAATTTGAAGGGATGCCCATCAGTTGGGGAATGGCTGAACAGGTTGTGGTATATGATTGTAATGGAATACTACTATGTTGTAAGAAATGATGAGTAGCCCGATTTTAGAAAACCATGGAAAGACTTGCATGAAATAACAAAGAATGAAATGAGTAGAACCAAGAGAACATTATATACAGTAACAACAATATTGTTCAAAGAACTACTGTGAACAACTAAATTATTCTGAATATTATAAGTACTCAAATCAACTACAAAGAACCTATAAAGGAAGATGCTATCCACGTACAGACAAAAAAACTGATTAAAAAAAAAGTGTGTATAGTATGGTTTTACATAGATATATACGTGTGTGTGTGTGTGTGTGTGTGAAATGTTGGCCTTCTCTAGTGTAAGGTAAGGAGGGACAGAGGAAGATAGTTTGAAACTTAAAATGTGGCAAAAATAAATTAAATTAAAATTTTAAAATTATATAATAATGACAATGTCAGCAAGATCAGTTGGTCTTTATGGTTATGGAGCCCAAATTCAGGCAAACGGGAATACAGAATTATAATGTATCTTGGATCCCCAACTTCAAAAAGTACAGGTCCCTTTAAATGGGTCTACTAAAAGCAAGAGAACATCGACCAATCAATCAATGAATAAACATTTATTAATCATTTGTGTAAGAACAAATATTATGGTATCTTGTTTTGCTCCCACAAGTATTATTGGGAAATGGGAAATGCTCCCAGGCTGTTGGAAGCTTGTGATAAGCTTCTATATCTTCTTTTGCAAGGACAGAAGTTGAGCACCTCCTGGCCTAAGGGAACTATAAAGGTTGGGATGTGACAACCAGTTAAAACCCAAGGGGTCATGCCCTGGTCACAAGTGTCTTCACTACTGTACCTGCTCAACTAACCTCATTAATGTTAACTCATACAACCAAAGGGTGGAGATTCCGCCATTTTTTTTATTATGGAACCCATGACCCAGGGGGGAACATGCTAAGGAGAGAATATAGTGGGTGTGTAAGGAAGACTTGTAACCTTGAGGAGTCTGGACCAATCCAGACTCTAGGGAGTCATTAGCAATTTAAGCTTGTTCTTGCTTCTGTACTGGTGTGTGTGTTCTTTGTGAGCAGCACACCCACTTTCTTGCAAGAAGTATAATAAATGCCTTCCTCTGCCCACTCTATTTCTGAGTTCTTTCTGTGAGAAGGTGTCTATCACGTGAATCTTCCTAAGGGCTCTCACCCAGTGAAGCAGTGAGCAGCCCTGACCTAATATGGGAAACCCTGTGATCCCCTCTACTGTGTTTCTCACACTTGCAATCTGCTGGGCACTGCACTAAGCACTGGGGATACAAAAAGGGGCAAAAGACAGTCCTTACCTTCAAGAAGCTTACAGACTAACAAGGGAGACAACATGCAAACAAATATATGCAAAGCAATCTATCAATAGGAAAAATAGGAAATTTCATGAGAACAATGGGTATTTCAGGGACTTTTAAAAAGAGTTCTTGCTGCTGTCAGATTCATTCAACTGTGTTTCTGATTCCAGAATTGATGATATCTTGTAGTAAATTTGTCAAGATGAAAATGAAAGAAATATTCCATTCAGAAAACAAGGAAATAGAATATATATGTAAATTGTATTTATATTATATCTGCAAACACAAATCTGTTTGACTCAATTTAGGTTGAGAGAGAGAGAGAGAGGCAGAGAGATAGAGAGAGAGAGAGACAGAAAGACAGACAGACAGAGACAGAGACAGAGACAGAGAGACAGACAGAAAGAGACAGAGAGACAGAGACAGAGAGAGACAGAGACAGAGAGATGGAGGGAGGGAGAGAGAGACAGAGACAGAGACAGAGAGAGACAGAGATAGAGAGACAGAGAGGGAGAGAGATTTTTGTGACTACATGATAACTGGTTGACTGAAATCTTACCTTTCTTCCATTATTTTGCCATCACATACCCATATTTTGAGAACCTAGAAGATCGAAAACAATTAACAAACTATTTTGCTTAGCTATTTTCATTTTTTCAGTATATTTTTTATGTGAAAACCTAATTAAATAAGAAAACATGTGACATTCTCTGTAGCTCAGCTATCCATACCTACGCACAATGCAGCTGTTCAGACCGCAAGGCCATAACTCTGCCATTTTGTAGGCAGCCTTATACCCAAATTTTAACCATTATACATAGGAGGAAATATTCTGAAGTGGTGGTCTTACACCCCCAAACGTACAAAGTAATCGCAAATGTGGAAGAACAAAAAAGCAGTTAATTATTCATCTCATCCTAAGGGATGTCTATTCACTGTTGGACACCTTGCTTCTGGAGAGGAAAATATTGTTTTTACAAATATGAAAACTTAAATGAAATTTTACTTTTATGACAAAATTATCCTTCATAAAATTCCTGACAGGTGTTAGCATCCCCACACACATATGCACACACCTTTAAAAAACAAAGCTAGTCATCCACTGCATTTTATAATTCATACAATTCATACATACATACAATTTCATGCTTAGGAGAGTGAAAACTAGAATAGCTGAACAAGTTATGGTATGTGATCGTGATGGAATTTTTGTTATTCAATTGTTTCAGTCTTCGTGACCCCATTTGGCACTTTCTTAGCAAAGATACTGGAGTGGTTTGCCATTTCCTTCTCCAGTTCATTTTACATATGAGGAAACTTAGGCAAACAGGGTTAAGTGACTTGCCAGATTACACAGCTAGTAAGTGTCTGAGGCCAGATTTGAACTCACGAAGATCAGTCTTCCTGACTCCAGGCCTGGCACTCTATCCACTGTACCACCCAGTTGCCCTGTGATGGAATACTATTGTGCTATAAAAAATGACAAGCAGGATGTTCTCAGAAAACCTGGGAAGACTTATATCAACTGATGCTAAGTGAAGTGAGCAAAACCAGGAGAATATTGTACATGGTAATAGCAATATTATATGATGATCAGCTATGAATGATTTAGCTATTATCAGCAGTACAGTGATACAAGACAATTCTGAAAGACAAATGCTATCTACCTCCAAAGAGGTTTTTTGTCTTTGGTGTCATCATTGTTTTCTTTCACAACATGGCTAATATGCAAGTATATTTTGCATGACCAGACATGTATTTATATCAAATTGCTTGCCTTGTCGGGGAGAGGGGAGGGGAAGGAAGGAGGAAGAAAATTTTGAACTCAAAATTTTTAAAAATGAATGTTAAAAAATTGTTTTTACATGTAATTGGAAAAAATAATTTTTTTAAAAAAGGAAAGCAAAAGCTAAAAAAAGCCAAAAAGAAGAAGTGACTATGTGAAGTCATTAATCTATTTGAAGTAAACCAGTGTTGTTAAGTCCCTGGAAGGTATGGGCAGCAAGCTATAAGTCTCCATCGAAAGGAAGCTAGGGATAAAAAATCCTTGACATGCTAAAACCTGCCTTTCCTTTGTAATCACCAAGCTCTTGAGTACTAATGGCTTCCATCAGCAACTTTGTTCCTTCTTTCTATCTTATGGCCATTCCATTTGTTCTATTTCAGCTTGGTCTGTATCTCAGTTTCCATTTCTACCTAAGCCATTGGCCTCGATATTTCCTTAGCTTTTTCTCTCTTCCCGTCATTCTCTACACCTTGACAAAGATATAAGTATTTAATTCACAGAGCCATCACATGGTACAGTCAGTAAAGCTTATTTCTATCACCACTCATAAGAAAAATCAAATGCTAAACCATGAACTGGTAGAAAGCTGATACTCATTTCAGCTCTATTGAGAATTGGCTCCTTGAATATTTCTATAGGATAGAATTTCTGCCCCAAATCCTGCTAAATTCAAGATTTAGCCCAGATCAGGTATAAACCAAAGTATTACATTTTAAATGCATGGGGAAATATATGCTACCTGATAGTTAAGTACACTGAAAACTTGTATAAAAGGAGAAGGGAATGAGGGTGAGAAGGGCCACTTGGTTTTGGCTCTTATTAAAGAAAATCAACAATCCAAGCTAAGAAAGAAAGAGAGCAAAATGGCCTTCTTCCTTGATTCCTCTTGTAGGAATAAGAAAGTATACAATCCTTTATAATCCTCTCTGTAGAATTTTAAAACAGAATTGGTTGTGAATATTTTCTGAGCATAACCCTAGAGTTGACTCAGCATGGGGTAACTCTAATCCTTAATCACCTATTTTGTTTTCTTTGTGCCCCTAAATTCCACTTCTTTCTCATGTTTGGCACTGATGACACTGTATTAAATGTAGGTAGTAAAATTTCCTAAAATTGAGATTGTATTTGCCGGTATGAGAAGGAAGGCAGGGGCAGCCTATACCAAGGCCATAGGGTTTGGGGTATTCCTTCATTTGTTTTCAGATACCTCTTCCTAAGCATAAGAAGTAAATGCTGTGGGCCCCTAAATTAGGCCCTGCTGTTGATGACATTTAACCTATAAATATTTACATATAAACATGTGTAAATTCTAATTTTGATATGGGATTTTTACCTTTATTTATGAACAAAGAGGTAATTCTAAGCAGACGGAGAGGCTAAAAAAGATGAGGCAGGGTGCCACAGGAGGTAGTAAGTTGGACTCAGCCAAGAAGACTCCAGGTCAAGCCAGGATTCAGGAGCATATTGGCAACAAATTACTTCCAGGGATGGGGAACCTGTGGCCTTGAGGACACATGTGCCTTTCTAGGTCCTTGGGTTCGGCCTTTTAACTGAGTCCAAGTTTTACAGAACAAGTCCTTTAATTAAGGGGATTTGTTCTGTGAAATTTGGATTCAGTCAAACGACCTCACTCGAGAACCTAGGGGGCACATGTGGCCTTGAGACTGCAGGCTCCCCATCCCTGACTTAACCCATTAGTACCTGCAGACAACATTCTAAGACTATAAATTGCAGAGCACCTGCCAATCTGAATTGATAGAGGAAGTCTTTCACTGGAAGGGATACATACACCAAAGATATCATGGTTTTGGATAAGAGAAAGTGACGGACAGATGGATAGATGGACAGACCACTGGAAGGAAAGGCATGGACAAAGACAGAATGGTTAGTTTCAATCATCAGTTCTGCCACTCCTTGTCTAAAGATAAAATGCCTGCCTTCTGTCAAGATTTAAGTCAAGTGACATCTCCCTGAGGAGACAAGGCCTACCCTGATCCTCCTTGTTACTACTACTGTCCTCCCTACCTGGAAATTATTCTGTTTGTGGTTTGGTTTGTATTTATTTATTTACACAATATTTTTGCCCAATAGACTGTAAGCTCTCGGAGGGCAAATATTCTTTTTACTTTTTGTCTTGGTATCCCTAGTGCCTGGCATTTTGTGAACACATAATAAATGCCTGTGGAACAGATAAATATCTAAATCTTTTTGTGACCTTGTCTTGCTCTTGGGAGTCTTTGACCTTTCTGTAGAACTTGAAACTATTGCATGTCCCCTTGGTTTCAGTAAAATTTTACTATCCCAGTTCTCAGTTTTTGCTGACTTCTCTTCTTCTTACCTAATAAATGTAAGAATTTTCCCAGGTCTTGTCTTCCAAGGACTTCAGAAATTCAATAGATAATTGAATAACTGCCCAATATGGGCAAGACAAAGTCCAGTTAAGTGGCACAGTGGATATATTACTAGGCCTGGAATCAGGAAGACACATCTTCCTGAGTTCAAATCTGGCCTCAGACAGTTACTAGCTGTGTGACCCTGGGCAAGTCACTTAATCCTGTTTTCCTCAGTTTCCTCATCTGCAAAATGAGCTGGAGGAATAAATGGCAAACCACTCCAAGAAAACACCAAATAGGGTCACAAAGAGTTGGAAATGACTGAACAACAACAATGAATGGGCAAGGCGCTGTCTTGTGCATTTACGATATGAAAACAAAAATGACATTCTTTCCTCTACCTGGGCTCTCTCTAGGCAATTTCATAGTTTCCAAGGTGTACTGGCAATCAAGATGGGCTCTTAGCACTTACTCAAGCACTTACCAAGGGCCCGGGAAGAGCTTCGCCTTTCGATTAAATCAATTTGATGATCTCCTTGCCTCAAGGGAAAGCCTAGTTTACATGGGTTTGAGTGACATGTTTGTGACATCAGAGGGTTTTAGACCACGTGGGTTTAAGTCGAAGTTTTTTGTGATGCTTTTAGGTCACGTGGGTGAGTCACATGTGTGACTCACCTTTGACCCAGAACAAGATATATAAACCCAGAGGTTGGCTTTCTCTTTTGGAGCTCTGAGCTACAGGAGGAGTGGCATGTGTCTCTGGGCCAGCCATTGTTATGAGCTCTCTGGCTTTGGAGAAAACTCAGATGTTGATGCTTTTCTGGTAACTGTATATTATGATTTTGTCAGACAGAAATTTGTCTGTTGATTCATGTTTATTTGTTCTGTTTGTATTTCCTCTGAAGCTCAGGGTGCTGGCTTTTCCACCTGAGTTGAGTGACTGATATTTGTATGTTGGATTAAAATAAGCTTGTTAACCCCTTAACGTTGCTTTCCTTAGTAAAGCAGATCAAAAGAACCTGGGCTTGCAGCATTTTTGTTGTCTTGTGTTGGTTTTTCACCCCCACAGCAGCTGCTAGCCAAATTGTTGAAACACAAGGTCCACAGCTTCATCTACTGTCACCTGTGGCTCCAAAAAGCTCTAACATGTGCAGTGGCCACAACCCAATTAACATTCTCAGCAGACAGGCTAAACCAGGCTGAGGGTAACTGACAGGCCCCAAACTCATCGATGAGTTAGGGGGATGTCTATCCCAAGCATATGAAGATTTTCCCAGGCAGAAGGGGTAGATGAGAACAATTCGTTCCAATGGCCATGAAGGTTGCTGAAGCAGACACTATGGAGCACTTAAAGGCTGGTCAAGCATTGAAGATGCCAAGGTCATCCACTGCATCCTGGGTTACTGTCAGTCATCTTGACTTTTGTCCTGCCACTGAACTTTGGTGACTCAGTGAGAGAGAGGCTGACAACTTAGTGCAAGCTTGCCTTATTTAAATCCAATTCGTGAGCAAGCCAAGACATCATGATGTCGCTGATCTTCAAAAACGAAAGATGAAAAACAAAAACAGATGTGGGTGACCCAAATTTGGACCTGATGGTCTACAGAGCAATCACAAATCATCACAGTATAGACTTTGGTTGCAAGGGAAAATGACTAGGTAAGAATGTGTGGCTGAATGAAACCCACTCCCTACTACTAAAAAAAAATCCATATTCCTGCCCTATAGAAAACGATGATGCACAGAGTATTTAAGATATTCTTGCATAACAACCAATATGATAGCAAAAGAAGAGAACTAGCAGTAGCAGTAGAAATGGTAGAAACTAGGGGAGAAGAGGACTCAGGAGTTTTGTTTTGTTTTGTTTTCGTTTGTTCGTTTCCTTTTATATTATACCAGGAAGATGGCTTTGAAAATTTGGAGTTTTCTAGAAATTTCTTCAATCTGCAGAGTGGCTGGCCTGATGACATATTCCTTGAAGCTTAGTTAAATTATATTTAGTTATCTAGGGGTACCAAGATAAATTTGATCGATGTAGCATAGTCACCCCACAAGCAAATCAAATAAGCATAGATGGGGCTTCAGCTAACAAACATTTGATCTTCTTGATAAGTAGAGATGGCAACCAAAAAAAATACCATTTTACACTCAAAAAATATTAAAGAGGCGGGGCAGCTAGGTGGGGCAGTGAGTAGAGCACCGGCCCTAGAGTCAGGAGGACCTGAATTCAAATCTGATCTCAGACACTTGACACACTTACTAGATGTATGACCTTGGGAAAGTCACTTAACCCCAACTGCCCTGCCTTCCCCACTCCAAAATAAAGGAAAAAATATTAAAGAATAAGATGAGTTTAGATTCCACACAACAAGCCTAGAGAAAGGTTGCTATATAATTTAGCTAAGTCAGATGACCTAGAAAGCATTTCTAGATCAAGCTGGAAGGTGAATAATAAACACACATGAAATATAACAGATCTACTGATATATATATACATACATATACATATATATATGTAGTCATACAGTCATATTTTTCCATTGGCAACTATAGTGGCACTATCACATTAAGAGTCTACCATCTTAGTACCCAATGGAATATATGAGTGCAATCCAGGACGCAAGCCTGGTACATTTGTATAAGACGCTCCTCATTGAGGGAGAGAATGACATTCATGCCAGCATAAGGGGCCAAGTTGGTGAGAGATTGAGAGAGAAGGATTATTCTTGCTTTTCACTTCAAGAGGAAACATCCATGGTCTCTTGAGGAAGAGGCCACTGGATGGCAAGAAAGACTGTGAAGATGTGAACATTAAAAAGAGCTCACAAAGACACAGCTGTTGAGTAATTATTCTCTCCACCAATAAGGTGAGTCTTACTTAAATAGACCATGCTTGAATCCCAGCTTATGTAAGGAAGTAGAAATAGAAATTTAAAAGATGAGGTTAGGAGAAATGGCTGAACCTGGCCAATCATATGCAGAAGAAATATGCATTGAATTTCAAAGGCACTCAAGATCTCAAAGAATAGAGTACTCAGAACTTACTTAAATCTATCTAAGTATGCATATCTCACTGTCAGAGTTTCCAGAATCTTGGTCCTCATGCCACTTCCAGTCTCAAAGTATCTTCTCAAGCTGAAAAATACCTTCAAATTCCTTGGGAGATAACTTAAAAGATCTTTGCTTAATGACGAAATTTGGACTTAGGGAAGAGAAGAGAAAATGTACCTTTCTCTAGTACTTGCAGAAGTGGGATGGGGGAGGGGTCATGCATATGGAATATTTCAATGGTCAAAGTGTTGTTTGGTCTTTGTGAATTGTTCCTTTTTTCTTTTTCTTTTTAAATTTTTATGTTGAGGAACACTTGTTAGGCAGGGGAGAGGGAAAAGATATATTTGGAACTGAATGTGATGTAAAACCAAAGGGAATCAATAAAAATTAATTTTTAAAAATAAAAAAATCTATGTCTCCTTCTTTGAAATAGACTTGGGTTCAATGGCTACAGAAATCTAAATAAGCTCTTTACAGATGGATGGCTTAGCAAATGGCTATTATGCTGTTCAAAAAAAATGAGAATCAACCATATTTGAGTCAAGTCACAGAGATCTTGCCTTTGATATGGAAAATCAACACTGTGACTTTCCCAAAAATTCAGTTCTCTGTCTCAAGAACAGGATGAGAAGGCTTTTTTTTTTACTGGATTTTTTTAAGGAAATGACAATTTAATATAACCAAGGTGCCATGTTATTGAGAACATTATATTTTCTAGGTGTCCTTTCTTAAAGGAGAAATGAAGAGAACCACAATCTTTGATAATCTCTTTGGGAGTTGTTCTGATTAGTGACCACCATCCCCTCTAAATCAAATTATCTCAATCTACTTCCATTCTTGCCATCTACCGTTACACAAAGCCTATTCAACTCACTCTTCCCTCCTGGGGTCCATACTCTCCCAGAAACATAAAGACAAGGTATTTTTGCCCTAAGTACTTACAATGAGTCAGGCATTGTACTAAACAGCGAGGATATAAGAAAGGCAGAAAACATTCCCTGTCCTCAAGGAGCTCACAATATAATGGGAGAGACAACATGTAAATAAATAGGAATGCACAAGATATATGCAGAGAGAATAAGAATAATCTGAAAGTAGAAAAATATTAGCAGTTGAGAGGAAGGGGGAAGGTCTCCTGAAGAAGGTGGGATTTGAACTAAGTTGTAGGAAGCCAAGGCAATGAAGAGGGGAAAAGAAAGAAGGAGAAAGAGCATTCCAGGCTAGAGGGATATTGGGTGAACACACCCAGAAATGGAAAGTGGAGTGTCATGTTCAAGAAAATGCCAGTAAAGTCAGAACATAGACTAAGGTGTAAGTAGGCTGGAAAGGAAAAAGGAGTCAGGTTGTGAAGAGCTCTGACTCTCAGGCAGACATGTAAACTTGGAGAGGAAATATGGCCAATGAAACAGTCCACAAACATTTATAAAGCACTTGCTATGTGCCAGGTACTGTGTTTACTGAGGACACAGAAAAAGGCAATAAAATGGTCTCTGCCCTCAAAAAGTTCACAAATGAATGGGAGAGACATGAAAATGTGATTTCAGGGGGAAGAAGTGAGAGAGGGGAAGGTCTCCTACAGGAGGTAAGATCTGAGCTGAGTCTAAATGGAGGCCAAGGAATCCAGAAAGCTGAAGAGAGATGGAAAAGCATCCTATGCATGGGGGTGGGCAGCCCCTGCCGGACACAGAGATGGAGTATCATGTGCGAAGAAGTGAGAAAACTGCATTGGTGGATTGTAGAGTACATGGAGGAGAGTCAAGTGTAAGAAGAGTGGGAAGGTGGGAAAGGACCAGGTTCCAAAGGGCTTTAAATGCCAAATAGAGCATTTTATATTTGATCCTTGAGGCACTAGGAAGCCACTGGAGTTTATTGAGTATGAGGGTGACGTGGTCAGTCCTGTGTTTTAAGAAGATCACACTGAATGGTTGAATGGAGAATGGGTTCCAATGGGGAGACCAACCAGCGGTTTAGTGCAATAGTCTGGTCACCAAGTGATAAGGGCCTATACCAAGGTGATATTTGGGTCAGTGGAGAAAAGGAGAGGTGTTGTTGTAAAGTAGAAACAATCCTTGGCCACCGTGAGGTAAGATAGGTGTTGATAACGCCGAGGTTGTGAAATTGGATGTAACTGGGAAAATGGTAGTGTCTTCAATGGTAATAGGGAAGTTCAGAGGACTTTGGGGAAAAGATAACATATTCTGATTTGGACATATCGAGTTTGAGATGCTTATGGGAAATCTAGGAAAATCAGTTGGTGATGCAAGACTGGAGCTCAGGAGAGAGTGAGCTTTGCTAGGAGAGGGCTTGATACCAGCTCCTGTTAGTTCAGGTTCAATATTGTTATAAAAGGAAGTACTTGTAAGTCACTGAACAGCTAACAAAAGGAAGTTTACTTAGCCCTAATATAGCAAGGATACATATAGGCATGTACACATATCTGAAGAGATAGGCAAACATATCAGCCTGGCAGGTTGTAGTGACTCTTGTCCTCTTCTAGTATCTACCAAGTCTGAAGGACACTCCAAGTGGGTGGGTGGGTTTTATGTCCATTGGTGACTAAAAGGGAAGAACATGCCAGAGCCAGGTTACAGCAGCTTAGGAAACGATTATTAAATTTTCAGTGTGAGCATTTATTTTTTTACATTTAACTTTAAAATAATTTTTATTGATAGTTTGCATTTATATCACTTACATTTTCCAATGTATCTTTCCCTGAACTGCTCCCAGGGAGCCACCCCTTATAACAAAGAGAAAAGGAAAAAGAAACAGTTCAGCAAAACCAACCAACATATGGAAACCTGCCAGAGTTTATATACACTATTCCACACCCATAGTAGCCCAACTCTGCAGTGGTGGTTGTGTTAAAAGAAATGGTCCTTAGTTAAGTCAATACTGATTATCCTGTTGATTTATTTTAACATATAAGACTTAGATTCAGATAGCTTTTAGATTAAGAGATTGATGACCATTGTAATTAGAAGTTATGTTCTTCATTTTGGTGGAGCCAAGCAGTTGAGCTAAGCTTCTGCAGAACTGAGCTGGGATGAACACCTCCCCATTTCGAAGTCCAAGTTTCCTTTGGTAGTTGGCTAAGTCAGTGCTTTCACCTGCACTTACTGCAAGTAACATGACTTATCAGTTAGCAAAATAATCCATGATATCAAGATTGACTGATGTAAAACTGTAACCAGATAGGCAGATTGACAATTGTCACTTTCCATTATGCACCGACATACCTACACCCCCAATATCAGCAACAGTGCCTAGCTAACTTCAGATTGTTCCAGGATGTACCTAGCTTAACCTCAAGGCAAGTGTCATACATCATCCAATCAAAATTCAATCAAGTTTCCCAAAAATCTGTAATGTTTCCCCTTTTTTTTTAAATAAAAATAAGCTCTCTAAACCCCCAGTTTGTCTATGGCTACTGAGGAGCCCCTGACCTCATTTATCGGCAATTGTTAGCTTTGCTAAAAAATTGATTGTGCACAAAACTTTCTGCCTCCATTTCTCTTTATCACAGATTTCCATCATGACAGTGTATGAGAGAGAGTGTATGAGTCTCAAATCACTTCTTTGGAGCCAAGCTTAGTCATAATAATTTCACAACATTCAATTTTTTATCAGTTTGCTGTTGGGTTATTTCCATTTCCATCGCAGTTATTGTGAATCTGTGTTTTTCCCAATTCTGATTAGTTAACTTTGTATCAGCTCATTTAAGTTTTCACATGCACCTCTGTATTCAACAAATCGCTTCATACAGAATGGTGATACTACACATCCACTAACATTGAAAGAATCTGAATATGTACAAGTCCAATAACTTTTCAGTTACTCTACAAGTCTCCCTCACATTCTTGTCCTTTCACTCTAATCACTTACATGTAGTAGCTACTGTGATCTTTATTTTGTTTGTTGTTGTTACACTCTGCACTTTGTCACAAAGATTGTCATTAAATTTTATCATGTTCCTCCAAGTTGTCTATTTTAATTACATAATGGAATTCCACTGTATGAATGTCTCACAATTTGTTTAACAAACACCCTACTGCTACATACTTCAAGTGCTTACTTCTGGTTCTTTTTATTATAAATTAATGTGAAATATTCAAATCTTTGACCAGATAGCTCTGTTTTATTTTTGATAACACTATCAGAGTATTTAGTTATCAATGCATTGACCAACAAAAGTGTATGATTTGGGTGGGGGGGTGACATTTATTGTGTACTGAGAATTTGTATTCTAAAAAGTCTATAACTTTCTACCACCAATATCTCTCTTCAATTCCACAAGTATTGTTTCTAATATTTTTTGAAAATTTGATGAGCATAGCAATGATGCTTTAATGTACATAATGTTGATTGAGATGGAACACTTTCCATGTTATCAGCAATTTGTTTCCTCATTTGAAAATGATCTCTTCATACAGCGTGAACATTTATAGCACAGGAATTGGATATGTGAATAAATCATGGCTTGATTTATTGTTTTGCTGATCATTTAGACTTAAGAAAATCATAGAGAAAATGTTAATAATTCAGATTAAACTTAAATTGGGTGTCCAGTATACATTTGGGGGGAGAATCAGTTGTTAAACATTTATTAGCACACCCCCATCAAGAAGCTATGTCAACACAGCCAAAGTCTATCAAGAATCTGCATCAAGGAAGCACAGCTTGACCCTTGCCCTGCCCCCAGGTCAATCAAGTGTCGGCTTTGTCATCTTTTAAGGAAAATCTAACCTAATCTATGTTGAAAAGGTGAGAGAAAAGGAAAGGAAGAAACTCTGGTCCTGTCACAGTCTAGTTGAAAACGTGAGAGAAAAGGAAAGGAAGAAACTCTGGTCCTGTCACAGTCTAGATAAGTAGATCTGAGAATTATCTGCATAGAGATGGCAACTATCCATGGAGTTGATGAGATTACCAAGGGAGATACTACAGAGGGAAAAGAGAAGAGGGCCCAAGCTAGTACTTTGTAGGACACCCCTAGTTAATGGACATGATGACCTGGATGAAGAACCAGACTGGAACCCAGGAGAGAAGTTAGGGCTAACTATATAAATCTAGGAATAATCTGCTGAGAGATGATAAGCTGCATAGAGTATGGTGTAACAGAAAGACTACCGCTTATTCAAGTGATTAGTGTGAATAACTTCAAATGAGTACACCTTGTCCCCTGCCCTCCTAAGCCTCCCAGATTCTTTGCGGTGGAGCCATTTCTGTTGCCAGCTAAACAAAGCCTGAGCCATTGGCATTTCGATGTCTTTTTTAACATTCATTTCAGCACAACAGTTTTATGGAAGTAGGAAAGAGGCTGGTCCGAGACCAAGTAAAACTGCATCTTGCTTTATCATTCAGCCAATTCATGAGTACATGATGTAATCACTTAGATATATCTTTTTCGCCAAGAGAAACGTTTCCAGGTCCTTTGGCTGATCTTCATTTGGTACGCTGCCTAGTGTTCTTACCCTCTGGTTCACCTACTTCTGGACACACTTGTTTTATATACTCAGAAAAATGTTCCAAGAACTGAGCCAGAGCAGAGTAGGACTTAATAAGACTACTTCTCTTATTCTCCTTTTTGACTTTTCATTAGAGCCTAGAATCTAATATAGTTCCGACGGCAGAAAGTGAAGAACTCAGAAGCTTATTGATGAGGGTGAAAGAGGAGAATGTAAAAGCTGGCTTGAAGCTTAACATAAAAAAAAAACTATGATATTGGCAACTAGTCGCATCACTTCTTGGCAAATAGAAAGAGAAGAAATGGAAATGGAAATGGTGTCAGATTTTATATTCTTGGCTCAAAGATCACTGCAGACAGCAACTATAGCCACGAAATTAAAAGATGCTTGCTCCCTGGAAGGAAATCTATGGCAAATTTGGACAGCATGCTAAAAAAACAGACACACTATAACAGGGCGAGTTAGAGCTGACCCCTATCCTCGCTGGACCTCCACTCCCACAGCCTGCTGAGATAATCTCAGGGCTTTGAGGTATGGGGGGAACAAGATGGAGTCAGGAGGAAGGGTCTCACCCTTGTTGGCAACGTGGTGCCGGGTTCTTTTCCGGATTTACCTGTGCACAGGTGAATCACAGGGAGAGTGCGGGAAAGAAAGGGGAGGAGAATAGGAGGAGAGTAGGCGGAGAGTAGGCAGACCAAGGCAGCCCTAGTACTATGTAATATAAGCAATAAAAATCTGGTCACTGACCTTATTAAACGGAGCTATTCACCATCTCTTTGCCTCCCGCCCCGTTCATTGCCCACGAGATCAGGCCTTTGCTGGGTAAGAGAGACCCCTACGACACACCACCTCGCTGACAAAGTTCTGGATTCCCAAAGCTGTGGTTTTACCGGTAGCAACGTATGGCTGTGAATGCTGGATTATAAGGAAAGTTGAGCACCCCATAATCAATGCTTTTGAATTGTGTTGCTAGAGAAGACTCTTGAGAGTCCCATGGACAGGACAAGGAGATCAAGTGAGTCAATAGTTAGAGAAATTATTTCAGCCTGTTTGCTGGAAAGGCAAATACTGAAGCTGAAGTTTAAATACTTTGGCCACATGATGAGAAGTCAGCACTCATTGGAAAAGACCCCGATGTTGGGAAATAAGGAAGGCAAAAGGATAAGGGGGCAACAGGAGGAGAGGATAGATAGTGTCATGACAACAATGAATAGACTTCATGAGATACTGAAGGATAAAAGGACTTGGTATCCTATGTTCCACGGGATCCCAAAGACTCAGACACATCTGAATGACTGAAGAACAACAAAGGTTATAAGGATTAACTTTGGGGACTGCTATGTCATGACTGACTTCTGACTCACTGAGTCTACTACAATCCCTGGTTACTTTTCTCATTTTTTAGCTACCCCTTCCCCAGCCTATGCTTGTGAAGCTGATATTTTGGGATTCAAGTATAGAACTTTATATTTATTCCTATTAAGTTTCATCAAATTCTATTTGACCAAATGTTCTATCTTGTTTATATTTTTTTGGATGTGTTCACTGTCTCTCCTAGATTTATGTCATCTGAAAATTTGGTAAGTATGCCATCTATATATTAATTGAAGGCACTAATAACAATGTTGAACAGCACTTGGCCAAGGAGAGATTCCTGGGACATTCCATTAGAAACCTTCTTTAAAATTCACTACTCACATCATCACTCTGATACTCTAGTCATTCAAACAGTTCCAAGTCTACTATCACAAAGCCTCTATCTCGCCATTTTATCCACAAGTGCAACATGAGAGACTTTGTTAAATGGTTTGCTGAAATCCAAGCACACAATGTCTACAATTATGCTCCTTATCAGTCTGTCTAGCTATCCTGTCAAGAAAGGAAATGAGCTAAAGGATCAGAGGGCTTGGAATATGATATTCCAGAAGGCAAAAGAGCTTGGATTACAACCAAGAATCAACTATGCAGCAAAACTGAGCATAATTGTTCAGGGGAAAAGATGGATCGTCAATGAAATAGGGGACTTTCAAACTTTCCTGATGAAAAGATCAACACTAAACAGAAAATCTGATCTTCAAATACAAGACTCAAGAGAAGTATAAAAAGGTAAACAGGAAGGGGGGGGGTGGAAACCATGGTATTAAATAAAGTTAAACTGTTTATATCCCTACATGAAAAGATGATACTTGTAACTCTTAAGAACTGTATCTCTATTATGGCAGTTAGAAGGAGTATACTTAGAGAGTGTGGGTATAACTTGAACTTTGATGTGATTAAAAACAAATAATTAAGGGGTGAAAAAAGGATTGTACTAGGCGAAGAGGAAAGACGGAGGTAGAATGGGGTAAATTATATCACATGAAGAGGCATGAAAGACCTATGATAGTAGAGGGAAAGAAGGGAGGGGGTGAGCATTGTTTGAACCTTACTCTCATTGGATTTGACTCAAAGAGGGAATAATATACATACCCAGTTGGATAGGGAAATCTATCTTACCCTATGAGGAAGCAGGAGGAAAAGTGGAAAGAAAAGGGAGAGGGAGATGATAGAAGGGAGGGCAGATTGGGGGAGGTGGTAGTTAAAAGTAAAACACTGGTGAGGAGGGACAGGGTAAAAGGAGAGAGAAAAGTATAAAGCAAGGGAAGAGGGAGAAATAGGATGGAGAGAAATACACAGTAATCATAGCTGTGGATGTGAATTGGATGAACTTTCCCATAAAATGGAAGCGAATGGCAGAGTGTATCAAAAACCAGGATCCTACAACATGTTGCTTACAAAAGACACACTTGAAGCAGAGGGATACACAAACAGTAAAGGTAAAAGGCTGGAGCAGAATGTATTATGCTTCAGGTGAAGAAAAAAAAAAGCAGAGGTAGCAATCTCGATCTCAGGCAAAGCAAAAGCAAGAATAGATCTAATTAAAAGAGACAAGGAAGGAAACTACATCTTGCTAAAAGGTACCAGAGACAATGAAGTAATATCAATACTAAATATGTATGCACCAAGTGGTATAGCATCCAAATTCTTAGAGAAGGTGAGTTATAGGAAGAAAAAAAGAGCAAAACTATATTAGTGAGGGACCTTAACCTGCCTCACTCAGAACTAGATAAATCTAACCACAAAATAAACAAGAAAGAAACTAAGGATGTGAATAGAATTTTAGAAAACAAGATATGATAGACCTTTGGAGAAAATTGAATGGGGATAGAAAAGAATATGACTTTTTCTCAGCAGTATGTGGCACCTTCACAAAAATTGGCCATGTACTAGGTCATAAAAACCTCACAAGCAAATGCAAAAAGGCAGAAATATTAAACACATTCCTTTCAGATCATGATGCAATAAAAATCACATGTAATACAAGGCCATGGAAAAAATAGGTTAAAAATTAATTGGAAACTAAATAATCTAATCCTAAAGAATGAGTGGGTCAAACAACAAATCTGAGAAACAATGAATAATCTCATCAAAGAGGATGACAACCATGAAATAACATACCACAATTTATGGGATGCAGGCAAAGTAGTACTTAGGGGAAATTTTATATCTCTAAATGTTTACATGAATAAAATAGAGAAAGAGCAGATCAATGAATTGGACATGCAATTTAAAAAAGTTAGAAAAAGAACAAATTAAACCTAATTAAATACCAAATTAGAAATTCTGAAAATCAAAGGAGAGATTAATAAAATTGAAAGTAAGAAAGTTATTGAACTAATCAATAAAACTAAGAGCTGGTTTTATTGGGAAAAAACAATAAACATGTGGTTAATTTGATTCAAAAAAAAGAGGAAAACCAAATTACCAGTATCAAAAAATAAACCACCAATGAAGAGGAAATTAAAGCAATAATTAGGAGCCATTTTGTCCAACTGTAGGCCAATAAATTTAACAATCTAAGTGAAATGGATGAATATTTGCAAAAAATATAAATTGCCCAGATTAACAGAAGAGGAAATAAAGTATTTCAATAACATCATTTTAGAAAAAGAAATTGAACAAGCCATCAACGAACTCCCTAAAAAAAATTCTCCAGGGCCAGATCGATTTACAAGTGAATTCTATCAAACATGTAAAGAACAATTAATTCCAATGCTATATAAACTATTTGGGAAAATAGGTGAAGGAGTTCTAACAAATTCCTTGTATGACACAAATATGGTGCTGATACCTAAACTATGAAGAGCCAAAACAGAGAAATAAAATTATAGACCAATTTCCCTAATGAATATTGATGCAAAAATTTTAAATAAAATATTAGCAGAGAGTGCAGCAATTTATCTCAAGGATTATACTCTATGACCAGGTGGGATTTACACCAGGGATGCAAGGCTGGTTCAATATTAGGAAAACTACTAGCATAATTGACCATAACAATAAAAAAACCAATAGAAATCATATGATTATCTCAATAGATGCAGAAGAAGCTTTTCACAAAATACAGCACCCATTTCTGTCAAAAACACTAGAGAGTATAGGAATGAATGGAGCTTTCCTTCAAATGATAAGTAGTATCTATCTAAAACCATCAGCAGGCATTATCTGTAATGGGGATAAGCTAAAAGCCTTCCTAATAAGAATGAGGTAAAACAAGGATGCCCATTATTATTCAGCATTGTACTAGAAATGTTGGCTTTAGCAATATTAGAATAGGCAACGAGGAAATAAAACTATCACTCTTTGCAGATGATATGGTAGTATACTTAGAGAATCCTAGAGAATCAATTTAAAAAGGACTCAAAATAATTAACCATTTTAGCAAAGTTGCAAGATATAAAATAAACCCACATAAATCATCAGTATTTTTATATATTACAAACAAAGCTTGACAAGAAGAGATAGAAAAAGAAATTCCATTTAAAATAACTGCAGACAATATAAAATGTTTGGGAGTCTACTTGCCAAGACAAACCCATGAACTATATGAGCACCTTTGCAAGATACTTTTTACACAAATAAAGTCAGATCTAAACAATTAGAAAACTATCAATTGCTCACAGGTAGGCTGAACTAATATAATAAAAATGACAATTCCACCCAAATTAATTTACTTATTCAGTGACATACCAATCAAACTACCAAAAATATTTTATAGAGCTAGAAAAATAATAACAAAATTTATCTGGAAGAATAAAATTAATTAGAATCAAGAATATCAAGGAGAATAATGAAAAAAATGCAAAGGAAGGTGACCTAGCTAGACCATATCTAAAACTATATTATAAAGCGACAATCATCGAAACTATTTGGTAGTGGCTAAGAAATAGAGTGGTGGATTAGTGGAAAAGATTAGGTACACAAAACAGAGTAGTAAATGATTATAGTAATCTACTTTTTGATAAACTCCAAGACCGTACGATTTCTGGGATAAGAACTCAATATTTGACAAAACCTGCTGGGAAAACTGGAAAATAGAATGGCAGAAACTAGGCATAGACCAACATCTTACACCATATACCAACATAATAGGCACATTATTTACACATAAAGAATGATATCATAAGCAAATTAGGAGAGCAAGGAATAGTTTACCTGTCAGATCTATGAAGAAGGGAAGAATTCATGACCAAACAAGAGACAGAGAACATTATGAAATGCAAAATGGACAACATTGATTACATTAAATTAAAAAGGCTTTGCACAAACAAAACCAATGCAACCAAAATTAGAAAGAAATCAGAGAGATGGGAAACAATTTTTACAGCTGGTGTTTCTCAAATGAGTCAAATTTATAAGAATACAAGTCATTCCCCAATTGATAAGTTGTCAAAGTACATGAACAGACAGTTTTCAAATGAAGAAATTAAAGCTATCTATAGCCATATGAAAAAACCCTCTAAATCACTATTGATTAGAAAAATGCAAATTAAAACAATTCTGAGGTACTGCCTCACACCTATCAGATTGGCTAATATGACAGAAAAGAAAAATGATACATGTTTGGGAGGATATGGGGAAATTGGAATACTAATGCATTATCGGTGAAGTTATAAACTGATCCAACCATTCTGAAGAACAATTTGGAACTATGCGTAAAGAGTAATCAAACTGTGCATACCCTTTGATGCAGCAATACCACTACTAGGTCTGTATATCAAAGAGATCATTGAAAAGGGGAAAGAATTTACATGTACAAAAAAATATTTATAGCAGCTCTTTTCATGGTGGCAAAGAATTGGAAATTGAGGGAATGGCCAATAGATGAAGAATGGCTGAATAAGCTGTGGTATATGAAATACTATTGTGCTATAATAAATGATGAGCAGGAGGATTTCAGAAAAATCTGGAAAGGTTTAAATGAACTGATGCTTAGTGAGGGGAGCAGAACCAGGAAAACATTGTACACAGTAACAGCAACATTATGTGATGATCAACTATGAATGACTTGGCAATACAATGATCCAATGCAATTTTAAAAATCCAATAAATAAATTTATATTCCAATCCCATGACAATAAAGAGAGGGCATTAAAAAGAAATTTTTAATTTTTATATCAGTGACCTTAAAGCACAATGTAATTATAGCATTAGATAAATGCTAGAAGTCATTATCCAAATGATACAGCTATTGTTTCTATGCACTTCTGTAATTACAAATAGAATTTTCATGACTTAGAAAAGGCACCGATTCAATGTAACTTTAACCTTGAAATACACACTCCAACATCCCCATAATTTGGTAGTTTATAGATAACAATGTGGAAGAGATATATTTTTAATGATCTCTCATTTTACTGAACTAATGTGAAAAAATAAATCAACAATGGACAAGAATTCCAAGGCTCAGCAAGATATTTTCTAGACAGATACAAAGTGAAGGTTGCAGAGCATTTTGAGATTTCTAAGAATCGTCTTCATGTCCACATCCAAAAGACCCATGATGGAAAATACTATCCACAGCCAGAGAAAGATCTGAATGCAGATGGAAATTAATTGTTTTCACTTTTTTGTTGTTTTTTTGTTTTTGTTTTTTTGTGGCTTTTCCCTTTGTTCTGTTTCTTCTTTCATACCATGACTAATGTGGAAATATGTTTTCATGATTGCATATGTATGGCCTCTATTGGATTGCTTGCTGTCTTAGGGAGGGGGGATGAGAGGGAGGGAGAAAAAAATTGAAACTCAAAATCTTACAAAATGAATTTTGAAAACCATCTTTACATGTAATTGGAAAAAATAAAATACTACTTACCAAAAAAAATTTTTTTAAAGAAAAGAAATTACCTCAATGTGGTATAGTCTCTTCTTGATAAAGTCATTGTGTCCCCTCCTACATGCTTACAATACACCACCTTAATGAAGTTTTTTCCCAGAATTTTCTAGAATTTTTCCAGGAGTCAAGCTCATCGGTCATTATTAGTTTACAGGCTCTATCCTCTTTCCTTCATTGAAAACTAGGAGTATTTGATAGTACCACTGCAAAGGTCCAATGCTTAGAACAAATTACTGCCCAATAGAAGCTTTGAATTCATGGCTTGATATACAGATATACCTTATTTATTATCAATTACTACATGTAATAAGTGTTATTTTCATCTATATTATGGTATACAATAATAAAGAAGCTGGTAATAGAGTATATGTATGCATCTATACACAATGTGCGCGCACACACGCGCACAGACACACACATCCTTAGGCAGCTCGGTAGTACAGTGGATAGAGGACTGGATTTGAAATCAGGATAACCTGCAAGGTCAAAGCTGACCTCAGATACTTACTGCTGTATAACCTTAGCCAAGTTACTCAGCCACTGCCTACCTTAGTTTCCTTATGCGTAAAATAAAAATAATAGTAGCACAGACCTCACAGGGCTCTTATGAGGACAAAATGAGATAATACCTATGAGGAATTTAGCATTTGCACTCTGGATATGTTTGAAAATGTGTTCCTTATTCTGTACCCATAGGGTAGCTAAGTGGCAAAGTGGATAGAGTGACAGGATTAGAGTCAGGAAGACTCATCTTCCTGAGTTCGAATCTACCTCAGATACTTGCTTGCTTTGTAACCCTGGGCAAATCATTTGTACAAACCCTACTTACCTTAGTTCCTCATCTGTAAAATGATCTGGGGAAGGAAATGACAAACCACTCCAATATCTTTGCCAAGAAAACCCCAAATGGGGTCACAAAGAATCAGACATGACTCAAGTGATTAAACAACAACAGTTTACCAAGTCATTCTTGAAGGAATGGAAGCATAATTGACCATTAATCGCAGCAATTTCCAGAGTTCAAAGGTCTTTCAATAGGTTAAACTTTCTTCAGGAGTTTCCTCGAGTCCTTCATCTCAGGTCAATATTTTGTGACTCATTGTGATAAAATAGGGAGCAGTGGAATTAGATTGTGGGCTGATTTTTGGGACATATGCCTCATAATATCATTCAGAAAGAACATCATGTCCACACGCTAATTTTCTTCCTCAGGCAATGGAGAGTTTCCAAAGATAAATTTATCTGGATCCATCCCTGAGATGCAAAGTTCAGGAATTCAAAGTCCTTCTGCCAACGAGGCTTTTGGCATTCCTGAAAATTTCTTCCCAGGTCATGATTCATTAGGGTGTTCAGTTCCTGAGCCTCAGAGGGACCATATTTTGAAAACCATAGAGTTGGTCATAATCCATGATAAAACACAGGGAAATTTTTCTAAATCTGTACATAAGGGGATAGGATGAGGAAGGGAATAAACATTTATATAGTACCTACTGTGTGCCAGGCACTATCCCAAGAACTTTACAAATATGATCTCAATCAATCCATCACCTGGCAGGGCTGTGGTGTCAGTGATTCCCCTAGGGAACTACAAATGCAGTATAACATAACCCAAATATTGATCTGCCTTTACTGCTCAGCCTACAGAAACTTACCTGCCATAGAAGCTGCAGAGGGAAACGTTTCAGGCATTCTCTTTTAAAATTATATAAATGTTTAGTTGATGCTCGTTTTTCTCCACATTGCTACTATCACTTTCAATGACCCTCCCCACTAACCTCCTTCCCTATAACAAATCAGGATTTGCCATGTTCGACATACATGTCTTATCCTGAACCTCTAGTCCCAGGCTTCTTAAACTTTTTCCACGCACTACTCTTTCAGCACTTCTTAAACTCTGGGTTGAGACTGCTGCATCTAGTTCACCACCTCTCTGCCAAAAAGAGGAAAGCATGTTTCACTATCACTTTTCTGAAGTCACAATTAATCACTGTATAACTAAAAGTTATTAGTTTTCGGTGTTGTTTTCCATCAAATTATTGTGGTCACTGTGTAAATTTTTCTCCTGTACGTACTTTGTATCAATTCACAAAAATCTCCCAAATTTAAATATTGAAGACTTTTAAATAATGAACTGAATTATACTCATATCTTTTTGGCATATGTCTCCACCCTGGGTTTCCCTTGGGAATATCAGAACCTGGTTAATTTTAGCACTCCCCTTGGAGTACTAGGCTCTAGACTTCCGAGCTGTTTTTTGTTTTTTGTTTTGAACACAGACTTGTATTCACACAGTGTTAGAAACATACTCACATTGTCTAGGAATAAGCAAGACTCATTGGGAAGTCAGGAACGTTTTAATTATAATTTACATTTATTCCCCCTGAATAAATGGATACCTCCCCTGAACAGAGTACAGGAGAAAGTATAAAAGACCCAGATGGACACCAGTCCTTTAACAGACCCTCACCTTGAATCTCCCACCAGGCTCTTCATTGGCCAGATACAATCCCCTGACTGCCTACGTCATGCCCTCCTCAAATGGCTCATTTAAGCATTCCTACAAGCCTCTGACCTTTCACCTGACCCACCTGAGGCCTGGTTTCAGCTAAAGCTGGGGGGTTGGAGGGGTGGGGCAGGGAAGTACACCTTCAATTCTGTGGAAACAAAACTCCTCCTCCCATTTCTTATACACAGCAAATTCATTTTGTGACATTCACAATGAAAAGGGACTAATATTTTACCACACTCAAACACAGGAGGGAGTCTTAGATTGAAGGGAAAAATGCCTAATAGCCTTAAGGGAGTGATACAATGAGCTGGATTCTAATGAATGGTGTCCTAGAAAGAAATAAGGAATTTGGGATCACATAACTAGAACCAGAAGAAATTTTAGAAGCCACCTAGTCCAAACCCCTCATTGTGCATATATGGGAACTGAGGCCTATCAAAATTAAGGGATTTACCCAAAGTCACAAGTAGAGTGGCAGAGCAGGGATCTAAAGTGAGGTTCGGTGACTCTGTGGAGGGAGGAACAAAGGAAAGCAATCATTAGGCTCCTACAGTGTGCCAGGCACTGTTTGTGCTAGGTACTTTACAAATATTGTTACATTTGATCCCCACAACAATACTGAGAGGTAAATACTATTATCGTTTAATCAATTCAGTCGTGTCTGACTCTCTGTGACCCTGTTTGGGGTTTTCTTGGCAAAGATATTGAAGGTTTTGCCATTTCCTTCCCCAGCTCATTTTACAGATGAGAAAACTGAGGCAAAAAAGTTAAGTGACTTGCCTAGGGTCATTCAGCTAGTAAGTGTCTGAGGCCAGATTTGAACTCAAGAAGATGAGTCTTTCTCTGACTCCAGGCCTGGCCTACTACTGTGCTACCTAGCTGCCTCTGGATGCTATCATTTCCCCCATTTTAGAGTTGAGGAAACAGGCAACCAGAGGTTGTGACTAGTTCAGGGCTACATAGTTAGTAATTAGCTGTTAAAAGCTGCCATCAGAGCAAAAGAAACATTTAACCCAAGGAAAATGATGAGTCTTTTTTTTTAAATTAACAATTGGCCATTGTCTAAGGCCACATTTGAACTCATCTTCTTGACTACAGATTCTACTTACTGTAATAGTACTATTTCTATTGAATCATGGTGCCTTCCTAAGGATAGGGACAGGGTATGAGATTTAGGGGGAATGGCTTTGGCTTTGTACATTCTATTCAAAGCTCTTCACAACCTAGCCTGCACTACCACCCACCACCTCCTTTCCAGTATTCTTACACCTTCCTTACACTCGACCATATGCTCTTGATGCTGGTCTCCTTACTATTTCCTAAACAAGACACTCCATCTCTCAGCTGCAGGCATTTTTTTTTTTTGGCTGTCCTCCCCATCTGGAATGTTCAACCTCCTCCTCTCTACCTCCTGGACTCCCTGCCTCCCTTCAAGTTTCAACTAAAATCCCACCTTCTACAGAAAGTCTTAGGCCCTCTTAATTCCAGTACTTTTGTGAATGATTTCCTATTTATCCTAGACATAACTTGTATGTACATATTTGTTTACTTGGTTGTGTTCCCCATTAGACTGCAAGCACCTTGAGATCGGGGTCTGTCTTTTATCCTGCTTTGTATGTGCAGAACTTAGCACATTTCCTGGCACATGGTATTGTCCTAGTTGCTATTGAAAATTAAATAGAAATCTGGATATCACTCTTCCTCACCCCACTTATTTAGACAGATGCTAAATTTTGTGGTTTCTACCTCCCCAACATCCATCTTATTTGTCCCTTTACTCATGTAACTACCACCCTAGCTCAGGCCCTTAGCAAGTCTCACCTGGATCCTAATTGGTTTCCCTGCCTTTAGGCTCCCTCTTTTCCAATCCATCTTTTATTCACCTGCCAAAGGTCTGATCCTATTTCTCCAGTAATCAATAAACTCCAATGGATCCCTATTATTTCCAGGGTCAAACAGAAATTCCTTTTTTGGCATTAAGGCCTTTTACAACCTGGCTCCACTCTACTTTCCAGGCCCATTCTCTATTAAACACTTTCATAAACTCTAGGATCTAGCCAAACTGGTTTTCTTGCTTTTTCTCATAGATGGTACTCCATCCTTCATCTCTGTGATTTAGTGCAGATCCCCCCACCGCACTGAAATATCCTCACTTTTACCTGAATCTCTTATTGTTTCTACAGATATAGATATATAGATATCTCACTCAATTATATAACTTTTCGATGACTATACATATACATATATATATACATAAATATACACATATACATACGTATACACATACAACATTCGAGATATATTGTTTTGTTTTTCTGCCTGAGACAGTGATGTGTAAACTACTGAGGTTTTGGTTAGCAATATTTTGTGCCAAAAATAGTATTGAATAGAACAAGGAAAAAATAATCTCCTATCCTAACCCTCAACAAATTTTCAACTCTTAACTTTAGTCCAATGGGACTTTTTTTCTAAAATCTTCAGTAAACCAAAGCACTTGTTCGATAGATTGACCTCAGAGTTCAGGGGCAAAAGATTTAACATGTTCTCTGTACTGCCAGACTTTGCAGATGAGATCAATAAAAAAATCCAATTATCTGCTGTACTGGACCACAAAGAATGAAATACACTGTCCATGAATGCCCTTTGCCCAAAACTAAGGCAAACATGATAACATGAGACTGAATGAAGAAACTATTGTTCATATGACTGCCATGCTAATTTAGTCAACAAAGGTAGAAGGAACTTTAATACTAGATATCATGGTTCACCTAAATAGCACATTTTCAGTCTGGAAATCTCCAGGTCACATGGAAATAAACTTGGTCAATCCTGGGGTGATTCAGAGGTTTTATTCAAAGTTGGCAGTGACCCACTGTAGTATTAGTTTAGAACAGAGTGTGCAAGATGTTCTAAGCAGACTAGCACTAGTGTGTGGACTTGCCAAGCCTTTTATCAGGGTTGCTCTTCCATCTTTAGTGTCACCCAACTCCCACCTGTGGCTACAAGAAGCTGTAGCATGCATAGTGGCCGCATTCTGGTAAAACCATCTCAACAGACAGGATAAACAAGACTGAAAATAACTGAAAGGCTTCAAACCTGTTGGTGAGTTAGAGGGATGTCTACCCTGAACATGAGAAGACTTTCCTTGGTGGAATAGATAGTGGAGAACAATTTGTTCCAATGGCCACAAAGGCTGCTGAAGCAGGGACTGTGGAGCGCTTAGAGCTTGGTATTGCAAGGTCATCCACTGCATCTCAGGTCATTGCTGTTCATCTTGACTTTTGTCTTGTTCCTGGATTTCAATGACTCTGGAAGAGAGAATGAGGATGCCAACTTTACACTACTCTGCCTCACTTAAATTTAAATTCTCAGGCAAGTCAAGACATCACTCATCATCTCCTATTTCACCCCAACATTGTAATGTCATTGGTCCTCTTTGAAAACAAAAGAGGAAGAATAACCACAGTTTAGACCTCAAGAAACAAAGAACTCTGATACTTCTTTGTATTCTCAGAGTCTATCACAACGCCCTCCCTATGGTAGGAACCCATTAAAAGCTTACCACTGCTGCTGTTGCTTGTGATTTAGGTTTCCTCAATATGTCATATATAGAAACATGATAAGAATGACTGCTTTAAGAATAATTGATAAAATGAACCTGAATATCATCTAATTGTACTGACTGAGAGTGGCCCATGAGAAGATATTAGAAAAATGGACTTCCTTTCCTTCTTTGCAGAGGCAGGGAACTATTAGTGTGGCACATTGTAGACTGTCAGACTCCACTGATGTGCTTGGTAGCTTTGCACCCCTGCTTTTCTCTTTCTTTTTTATTCTTTGTTACATGGGATGGCTTCTGGAGTTTGGAAGGATATGTCTGGGAACACAGAAAGATAAAAAACAAACGATGTTAATTTTTTTAAAGATGTCAGTTTCTTTGAAGCAAGTCTCTCTTTTACTCTGATAGCAGCCTTTAACATCTCAACTGTGAAGGCAGAAAAACAAATTGTATTTAAACACCTAGGGTAATACCTAAACACAACCCTGTGAAGCAAAGGAATTCAGACCGAATGATTGACCTATTTTAGTAAATCTCAGGGTCACAGAGCTGGAAGAAACCTCCAAGAGTCTGCTTCAGCCACTGTGCATTCTTCTGCGTTAAGTCCCACACCATGCCACTATTGCACCTACACTTTCATCAGGCAAATCGGACAAGGAGACCTCCAAGGTTCCTTCCAGCTCTTAATCTATGATCCTAGGATGCTATGACATTGTATATATGCACACATTCTGGAACCAAAGTACCAGAGAGAACTCTGAGTCCTAGAACCTTTGAACCCCATGGACTTTATTATGATGAGAAAATTGAGACCCAGAGAAGAGAGGCAAGATGTTCCAGTCCACACAGTTATTAAGTGACAGAACTGGGACTGGGGTTCAAGTCTGGACTCCTAGGCTAAGGCTGTCTCTATCAGAGCACTCTGTTTTCCAATAATACCTCTAGTTCACGCATTTTAGTCTGATGGAGCACAAACAAATTAAGCACACGCACCATTTATTGCCAGCTCCTGGATCTGCTTTAGAATCCTGATGACCTAATTTGAAAAACCATTTCCTTACCTACCTTCCCCTCCTCCACCCACCCCTCACTCCTCAAAGCTAAATATCCCTAATTATCCTACGGATAAGATCACAGATTTAGAGTAGGGGCTATCTTGTTTTTAAGGTTCTCTAGGGAGATGGAGATTGCATATACCTTTAAACCCACTGGTATTCCCAACTGTTAGTCATTTTCAGAGATCTAACACCTTAAGGTTTATCTTAGAACAAAACCTAAACACTTGGGATGGTGCTAAGGGAGTTGAGAAAGGAAGCAGAATCTAGAGAGAATCTGAGACATGGGTTCAAAAGAGGGAGAAGGCGGAGAGCGTCGAATTGGATACAACAGAGAAAAAGGGGAAAGGGTAGAAAGGAAGAAGGGAGAGAGCAGGACGATACGGAAGTGTGGGGGAGGAGAGAGACACAGACAGATAGACACGAGGTCTCAGAAGAGAGGGAGAAGAAGAAGAACAAGAACAGAAAGAATAAGAACAAGAAGATAAACAACAAGAAGAACAAGAAGACAAACAACAAGAAGAAAAAGAACAAGAAGAATAAGGACAAGAAGAAGAAGAAGACAAACAAGAAGAAGAACAAAAGGAAAAAGAACAAGAAGAATAAGAAGACAAACAAAAAGAAGAACAAGAAGAAAAAGATCAGGAAGAATAAGAACAAGAAGACAAACAACAAGAAGAACAAGAAGAAAAAGGACAAGAAGAAAAAGAAGACCAAGAACAAGAACAAGAAGAAAAAGAACAACAAGAAGAAAAAGAATAACAAGAAGACAAACAACAAGAAGAACAAGAACAAGAAAAATGAACAAGAATAAGGACAAGAAAAAGATGAAAAAGAAGAAGAAAAAAGAACAACAACAAGAAGAAAAAGAACAACAAGAAGAACTAGAACAAGAAAAATGAACAAGAAGAAGAAAAAGAAGAAAAAAAAGAACAAGAAGAAAAAGAACAACAAGAAGAAGAAAAAGAACAAGAAGAAGAAGATCAAGAAGAATAAGAACAAGAAGAGAAACAAGAACAAGAAGAAAAAGAACAAGAAGACAAACAACAAGAAGAACAAGAACAAGAAAAATGAACAAGAAGAAGGACAAGAAGAAGAAGAAAAAGAACAAGAAGAAGAAGATCAAGAAGAATAAGAACAAGAAGAGAAACAAGAAGAACAAGAAGAAAAAGAACAAGAAGACAAACAACAAGAAGAACAAGAAGAAAAAGGACAAGAAGAAAAAGACCAAGAACAAGAACGAGAAGAAAAAGAACAACAAGAAGAAAAAGAACAACAAGAAGACAAACAACAAGAAGAACAAGAACAAGAAAAATGAACAAGAATAAGGACAAGAAAAAGATGAAAAAGAAGAAGAAAAAAAGAACAACAACAAGAAGAAAAAGAACAAGAAGAAGAAGATCAAGAAAAATAATAAGAAGACAAACAACAAGAAGAACAAGAAGAAAAAGAACAAGAAGAACAAGAACAAGAAGAACAGGAAGAAAAAGATCAAGAAGAATAAAAACAAGAAGACAAACAACAAGAACAAGAAGAAAAAGGACAAGAAGAATAAGGACAAGAAGAAGAAGAAAAAGAAGAAAAAGCACAAGAAGAATATGAACAAGAAGACAAACAACAAGAAGAACAAGAAGAAAAAGAAAAAGAACAAGAAGACAAACAATAAGAACAAGAAGAAAAAGATCAAGAAGAATAAGAACAAGAAGACAAACAAGAAGAACAAGAAGAAAAAGAACAAGAAGAAAAAGCACAAGAAGACAAACAACAAGAAGAACAAGAAGAAAAAGAACAAGAAGAAAAAGAACAAGAAGAAGACCAAGAACAAGAAGAAAAAGAACAAGAAGAAAAAGAATAAGAACAAGAAAAAGAACAACAGCAAGAAGAAAAAGAACAACAAGAAGAAAAAGAACAAGAAGAAGACAAACAACAAGAAGAACAAGAACAAGAAAAAAGAACAAGAAGAAGGACAAGAAGAATAAGAAAAAGAAGAAAAAAAAGAACAAGAAGAAGAAGAAGATCAAGAAGAATAAGAACAAGAAGAGAAACAAGAAGAACAAGAAGAAAAAGAACAAGAAGACAAACAACAAGAAGAACAAGAAGAAAAAGAACAAGAAGAATAAGATCAAGAAGAATAAGAACAAGAAGACAAACAAGAAGAAGAACAAGAAGTAAAAGGACAAGAAGAATAAGGAGAAGAAGAAGAAGACAAACAAGAAGAGAAATAAGAAGAAAAAGAACAAGAAGAATAAGAACAAGAAAAAAGAATAAGGACAAGAAGAAGATGAAAAAGAACAAGAAGAATAAGAACAAGAAGACAAACAACAAGAACAAGAAGAAAAAAACAAGAAGAACAAGAAGAAAAAGAACAAGAAGACAAACAACAAGAACAAGAAGACAAACAAGAAGAAGAAGAACAAGAAGACAAACAACAAGAAAAAGAACAAGAAGACAAACAAGAAGAAGCACAAGAAGAATGACAAGAAGAAGAAGAAGACAACAAGAAGAAAAAGAACAAGAAGAATAAGGACAACAACAAGAAGAAGACAAACAACAAGAAGAACAAGAAGAAAAAGAACAAGAAGAATAAGAACAAGAAGACAAACAACAAGAACAAGAAGATGAAGAAGGCAAACAAGAAGAAGAAGAAGAAGACAAACAACAAGAAGAAAAAGAACAAGAAGAATAAGGACAAGAAGAAGAAGAAGACAAATAAGAAGAAAAAGAAGAACAAGACAAACAACAAGAACAACAAGAAGAAAAAGAACAATAAGGACAAGAAGAAAAAAAGAAGACAAACAACAAGAAGAACAACAAGAAAAAAGAAGACAAACAAGAAGAACAAAAAGAAGAAAAAAAGGACAAGAAGAAGACCAAGAACAAGAACAAGAAGAAAAAGAACAACAAGAAGAGAAAAAGAACAAGAAGACAAACAAGAAAAACAAGAACAAGAAGAAAGAACAAGAATAAGGACACGAAGAAGAAAAAGAAGAAAAAAAAGAACAACAAGAAGAAAAAGAACAACAAGAAGAGAAAGAACAACAAGAAGAAAAAGAACAACAGCAAGAAGAAAAAGAACAAGAAGGAAAAAAACAAGAAGACAAGAAGAACAAGAACAAGAAGAAGAACAACAAGAAGACAACAAGAAGAACTGGAAGAACAAGAAGAAGAAGAAGAAGAAGAGAAGGAGGGGGAGGAGAAGAAGGAGGAAGAAGAAGAGGAAGAAGACAAGAAGAAGAAAAAGGAGGAGGAGAAATAGGAGGAGGCTTCCTAGAAACTAGAAAAGATACACCAACCATCCAGTGCTTGTTGTCGTTCAGTCATTTTTCAGCCATTTCTGACTCTATGACCCTATCTGGGGTTTTCTTGGCAAAGATACTGGAGTAGTTTGCCATTTCCTTCTCCAGCTCATTTATTACAGATAAGGAAACTGAGGCAAACAAGGTTAAGTAACTTGCCCAGGGTCCCACGGCTAATAAGCATCTGAAGCTGAATTTGGACCATGAAGATGAGTCTTCCTGACTCCAGGCCTGGTGCTTTAGCCAGTGAGCCACTCAGCTGCCTCACACAAAGTGTTACTGCTCCTCAATGTCCTTATTGTGATATGGGATACAAAGGAGAAGAGAACATTCCCATCCCATTAGTGTGGCAGCAATGGAAAGCCAGCTGGAATTGGATTAAGAAAAGGCTGGGGTTCAAATCCCATCTCTAACATATGACCATGGGTGAATCTCTTAACCTCTGCTGACCCTGAGGTATCTTTTCTATTTTAAAAAAAGTGATAACAAATGCCTGGAAGAACTTCTCTCCTAGGGTTGCTGAGAAGACTCAACAAGAAAAGTACAAAAGATGACATTTATGTAAATAGCTCCAGAACAAGGCAGAATTCGGCAAGTCTGTGGGAGCCAATAACAGGGCTAGAGTTCTTTAGAAAGAACTAAAGATCAAGTGGAGTTCAATGTATCACAGAACATTTCCTGGCCAGAGAGCATTTGAACTACCTTTGAAGCAATAGCAGGATTACAACAGAGACCAGAGGGTTAGGTATTTCATGGCTTGCATTCATATGATACTTTAAGGCATGCACTTGATCTGCACAACAACCATGGGAGGTAGGTGCCCTTACTTTTCCCATTTTACAGACAAGGAAACTGAGGCAGACAGAAATTAAATGACTTGTCCATACTCCTACAGCTGGTCATTGCCAGGGAGCTAGATTAGATCAAAACCCAGATTTTTCTGACAAGTACAGGTCTCTAGTTAGTCACTGTGCTACATTGCATCATGGAGTACATTAAGTCTGAAATGGTAGATTGGGGCCAGCTAGTGGTGAGTCTTAGAAAAGAGAATTTTTTTAAAGATATTCGAAAATAATTTCATAGGATTGTAGAGATAGATGTGAGGGGTACAGACTATCTAATCCAACTCCTACATTCTTCCACAGTTTAAAATAAGGAAGGCCTAGGGAGGTTAAATGGTCATTTAGAATACAGGTGTCAAATGTACCACCAGTGACCAGCAGGTGGCCTCCCTGAGTGCAGCCAGAACTAGATTAAAATGAAAATTGGGAAATTTTTCACAAAATAAAAATACAACAGAAGACAGATAATGCTGGCATGTAGTTTTCTAAGTCACCACATAGACTGGAATCCTTAGGTGAGGTGTAGTGGACATTTTGCTATTTGAGATTGACAACACTGATTTAGAAAATGCAACATTTTTTGAGGGGGAGGGATTATCTACTTGGGAAAAATCTAATCAATTTATCGACTTATATTGCTCTGATTGGTGGGGAAGCTTTACAAAGTGGAAATGGGGTGCTATTGGGTTCTCATTTTTCTAGATTCAAGTTGAAAAACATCTAACTCACTTCCAGAGACATGTGGTCCTTAAACCACAGAAGGTCAGAGCTCCAACAGACCTTACTGATCAACTCGTCCAGTCCCTTCATTTTATACATAAAAAACCTGAGTTCTGAAAGATTTGCCTAAGGTCACACAAGCACAATCTAAATTAGAGCCCAAGAATTCTATTTTTCAATCTAGAGCTTTTTCTACCATATATTTTTCCAGAGTTATATTGAGAAGTGGCCTGAATTCAAGTCCAGCCTCTGAAACATACTGACTGTGTGACCCTGGGCAAGTCATTTAACCTTGAAGCCCTCTATGACATCCCCCTAAGACTAAATTACAGAAAAGGTGCTGATCTGCATTAGTAGAGGGAGTTTCCTCATCTGGAAGTTCCCTATAGCAAGAAAATCACAGGTCCAGTCCTTATACTGCTCAAGCAATCATTCCTTTATGGCCTAGCTGAGAATAATGTTTGTGATTAAAAACTACCATTTAACTATTTTTATATAGCAGTAATTTATACTCAGTATTTAGTACTTATTTTGTCATAACTTAAAAATTTATATATCTTTTTTTATAAGGTTTAGGGATACCTGGTCAAAGCCTTCTTTCATCTCTATTTTTACTAGGCCATCTACCCACATACATACATACATACATACATACATACATACACACACACATATGTAGTGTATATAAACATATACAGTAGGTATAAATATATAATATATGGAATTCTATAAACATATACAGTATGTAAATTATACAGTATATAAACCTATATAGTATGTATATATACAATATACAAATATATATAGTATGTATAAGTATATATAACTATATACAGTACATAAACATACACAGTATGCATAAATATATAAACATACATAGTATATATAAGTATATAGTATAGAAACATATATAGTATGTATAAATGTATATAAATATATACATTTGCTGCTTCTGCTTTTGTTCTTCATTCTAAAAGAGGACCATGACATCAGAGAGGCGATGCCATGACATGCAAGTGAACTGGATTTAAGCGAGGGAGGGCTGTGCAAGGTCACCAGCCTCACTTTCTCCTCCAGAGCCATCTGGGTCCAGTGGTCAAATATGGATCAGGACAACGGGAGAAGGCCCAGGATGCAGTAGGGAACCTTGGCCTTTTCAAATTAAGGTCTTTAACAGGTCTCAATTTGACTAAGGCAGCACCCATTCAGTGATTAAGAGTTACATATACAGTATGTACAAATATATATACAGAGTATATATAAATATATAGTACATAAACATATATAGTATATATAAATATATGCAGTATGTAAACATATATAGTATGCATAAATATATACAGTACATAAATATATAATACATAAACATATATGGTATATGTAAATATGTACAGCATATAGACATATATGGTATATGTAAATATATACAGTATACAGACATATATAGTATGCATAAATATATACACAATGTATATAAATATATCATATATAAACATATACTAGATGTATATATAACATATACTATGTATATACATAACATATACTATGTGTATATATAAATATATACAGTATATAAACATATAGTATGCATAAATATATAACTATACATAGTATATATAAATATATACAGTATATAGACACATATAGTATGCAAAAATATATTTACAGTATATATAAATATATACAGTATATACAAACACATATATGTATATACAGTACATATAAAAATATAGATAGGTGGGTAGATAGTAACAATAATAGCTTCTATTTATATAGAACTTCAACATGTAAAATGCTTTACAAATAATATCTTATTTGATCCTCACCACAACCCTGGGAGGTTAGTGCTATTATCATCCCCATTTTACAGATGAGGAAGTTGAGCAGACTGACATTAAGTGACATGCCCGGGGTCACACAACTATAAAGTGTCTGAGGCAGAATTTGCCCTCAAGTCTTCCTGACTCTCCAGGCCCAGCTTTCTATCCACTGTGCCACCTATGAGAAGCGATGAGATGACGCATATGCAAAGATATCAGTGAATAAATATGACTTCATGAGGCATAATAACAATCATTCTAAAGATCAAAAAATAAGGACTCATTTTTTTTTATACTGGAGAATTCTTTACTTAGAAAAAACATAGTTCAAGACCACTGATTTTATCAGTGTTCAGAAATCCCAAGACTGAAAACTCTTTCCATCAGTGAATGAGACTCAACAGTCCCTTAGACCTCCTGAAAGGTTAATCACTTGCTCTGGCCCAAATAGCCAGCACAGGATTCCTGTAGGATTTGAACCTGGATATTTCTGACTTTCAGGTCAGTGCTCCCTCCCTGCTATATCTCACAATTCAAATAGTAATCAGAGATGTCACTATTTAACCCATAAAATTAGCTGATAATTGCATATCTTATTGTAGTAAGGAATGTGGAAACTGAAGTCCTTTGTATGGTTACATTGAAACTAACTCTATGCCAATATAAATGCCTAAAGCACTTATAAACCTTTTTAAAGGACATTTTCTGTAGCATATAGTCACTAACATCCTATTTGGTGGATGTAGTACTATACCTAGGCAAGGAAGAAGGGTTGAAATCGTGCCTGAAAAACTTCTAGCTGTTCAACCCTGAGCAAGTCACTTAAATCTCAGTCTGCCTCAGTTTCTTCATCAGTGACATTGGGATGATAATCATATTAGCTCCTAGAGTTGTTATGAGGATGAAATGAGAAAACATTTGTAAAGTACTTCACAAATCTTAAAGCATTATATGTGTTAGTTCTTATTATTACTCATACACCCATGCCCCTTCGGTTTGTTCAGTTCAGGCTCACCTCTCCACCTCAATCCATGTAGGTATCTTGGCCTGGACCTGATAATCATTTCATTCTTTTAGACTGTCTTATACCTAGGCAGGCTACGCTGGGAGATCAGAAGAACACTTAGCTTCAGTCTCTAAAATTGCCAAGACAGAAATGGCATTGCTAAACATCCTTTCTCCTGACCCTTTGATCTATAAAACCACCCCCCGTTATTTTTTACCTTACTTATGTTTCTCAATTGCCATTTTTTCTTTCCATTTCTCAGATTTTTTTTAAATTCGAGTTCACTTTTATCCCCTCTCCACCCCCACCCCCACTCCCACCCCTACCTAATTTCACAAGTTAGTGGTAGGCTCTATATTTTGACTAGCAAACCTATCTGCTGGGGCAGGGCTGGGGGTGCTGGAGGACAGAAGTGGGGATGTGAGGGAAAAGGGCCAGTAATTCCTGGTCCTAATGCCCATCAGCTTCTCAAAGCAAGGCTCCCCTCACATTTGTTCATGCAGTCGTTTATCTGACTATCTATATCTCTGTCTGTCTATCTGTGTCTCTCTGCCTGCTTGCCTGTCTATCTATGTATTTATTTGTGTTTATTTAAAATTCACAAACATATCTACTGAGTACCTTGTTTAGGTGTTCTCAAAGCCCCCAGTAATTTATGGATAAGTAGGTGAAAATATGGTGAAAGGTAGTGTGCTGAGTAGACCGAGTTTAAACTTAACCTTGTTGTAGGAATGTGAGGGGGGGACGAGGGTGGGAAACGGGGTACTTCGAACTTTACTCTTGCCCTCCCACACATATAACTCAAAATTATACACACACGCACACACTCAGTCCCCCCCCCTCCCCACCAGCTGTTCCGGTTCCCTTCCCCCCCCCCTTTTGTCTTAGGTCTTTAACCTTCGCGCCCCCCTCCCACCCCATCTTCCGGATGCTGTTTCCTCTCCCCAATGCACCCTACACTTCCAAAATTTAACTTGGGCTTCTGATCAAAAGTCTCAGCTCAGCATCCCCCAGTCAGCCCTCAAACTCATGACTGCTGCAGGCAGCCAGGTTCTCTCAGCCTAGTAAGTCTAGCTGCAAGCGCGAGCACCCGAGTGGCTGGAGTGGCAAAGATATAGTCAGAAATATGTGTCTTTGCTTCTTAGCCAAGAGAAAACATGTATTTAGCTTTCCTTTGGCCAGAGGGCTAGCAGGTTTGACTACTTCAAAATGAGAACGCAGTAGGCTAGCTAGCAGAACTTCATTCAAAAGATAACTAGGAAAGGTTGCTGTGACTCCATGCCAGACTGGAGAGGGCCAATATCAAGGGTGATTAAACAGCCAGTGAACTCTAATACACTTATACATTTTTTTAAATTCTCCACCCCTACCCCCACCCCCAGGCCTTATGCTTAACCGTAAACAAAATTGACTGAGGGAGGAGGTCTCTCTCGATCCTCGCACGGGGTTTATTTTCCAATCACACTAGGGGGGAGGAGATTTCCTCGTAGACATGTAAAGGGTGATGGATAAACGTGCGGGCACTAAGACCGCAAGGCGTTCGTTTCCTCCTACGGTTGATGCAGAAGCTAAGAGAGGAGGAGAACCCCAGACTCGGGAGAAGGAGAATCGGAAGAGCAGGAAAAAGCAATGCTAAATCCAGGATACAGCTGAGAGAGACACAGAGGCTGCACGGGGAGGGGGAGAAATAGGGGGGTGGGCGGGGGAAGGACCGCAGAGAGTACTAGAAAGGGGGAAAACGCTTTTTGCAGATAATTTACATATTTTTATATAGAATACGCAGCGACTCAGAGAAGCAGTTCCAATGAACATGTCAGTGTTGACTTTGCAAGAATATGAATTTGAAAAGCAATTCAACGAGAATGAAGCCATCCAGTGGATGCAAGAGAACTGGTAGGTGATGTTTTGATGTAATACTCTGTCTAGGTACCCTGACTGCCTTTTTGACGTGCCTTAATGTTAATATTTCTGTACTGTGGTTTGAAATATGAATTGCACAAATACTAAGCGAATTTGTGTAAGTTCTTGTATATCTGGTGTATATACAGCTTACGCTGTGTGAGTGCACCTAGGAAAATAGGTAATTTGTGTGAATGTGCACAATATATTATATAACATAGTAGAACACATGTGTTTATTGTACAGAAAGATGTGTGTATGGCAGAGGAAGAGGGGAGTGAGTCTTAGCTTCAGAATTTTAAAATGGATTACCTCCTAGTTTTTGTAAGAATTTACAGTTTTTTTTTCACAATGCATGGCCTGACATATTTGGAATGGAAAAGCAGTCAGAATGTGAAAATTAACCCCCCCCATCACCGATCACTCAACCCCCCACACCTCAATCGGGTACACTCCCCACACCCTTTCATCATCTCCTTTATGCCCTTCCTTTCTCCTTGCAGCCCTTCCCCATACTACTGCCTCTTGTTCAGACCCCCACCTCGTCTAACAGCCCCAATCATGCCTTTCCAGGGATCTCTTTTCCCATTTGAATCCGCTCCCCTTTCCGGTTACAGGAAGGGGGTGGGAGGGAAGAGACAATAATAAAAAAATGAATGAACCCCGGCATGCATAGAGACACGCACCATTATTAACTTTTTGCTTTTAAATGAAAACGCGCCCCTGGCCCTCCCTAACAATGTGCTAGGTGTTGAAAGACTTTAATACAAGTTATTTGAATACTAGAGCCAGAAACTGTTCGGGCCTCATAGCTCTGGGAGGTGGGGCGCCGACGTGGAGTCTGGGTCTCCTACTCAGAAAAAAGTTCTAACCGGGGAAAGCATCAGTCTTGTTTACTATGTATGTTCTCTTCTCCAGCCCGCAGAAAATCCCAGTGCTAGGTGATCCAGTGTCACCTTGCAATATTTATCAGGGGGAGCATGTAATGGACTAATCCCTGTAGTCAGATACGTGGGCAGGCTTATATTTTTCTTTTTCAACTGAGAGCCTTGCAAAGTCACCCAAAATACGAAGGCTCCATCAGGCAGCAGTTCCCAACCCCAGGTGAACCCAGGCTGCTCTCGGGGGCTGCCTGAGCCTCCCAGAGGCTCGCGGAGGTTCCTTCTTTTTACACGCACACGCTCGCCGAGCTGCAGACCCACGCGTGCGCGCACACAGACACAGACACACACACCCTCAATCCCATCAATGAGAAACCAGTTGGCGCTGGCAGGAGGCGAAATCAGGCCGGCAGATTGGGGGAGTAGAGGAGGAGGAAGGGTGGTGGTGCACTGGGGTGCCCGAGAAGGGAGGTTCAGCTCGCCCTCTTTCTTGGCCCGCCGCCAGGGCTGCCCACCCCCCCCCCCCCCCCCGCACTTCTCCGAGAGGGAAGGAGAGCGTGCGCCTTGGTACTCAAGGGGCAGAGACGCCATCAGCTTCGGCCCTGGGGCGCACACCCTCACGCACACGTGTACTTGGACGCCCGGCCGGCTCCTTCTTCCCCTCTCCCACCATCCTCCCTCCAGACCGCTTCCTCCCCAGGCCGGACCTGGCGAGCATTTCCCATTTGCCGCTGCATTTAACCCTTTCTTGCCCTTCTCTCTGTGTTTCTCCACCCCTGGGGCTGAGCTTGCTCTCCAGAGGAGGCTGGGGGTGCACTGGAGAGACGGGAGACGGGGCCTGCTCAGAGGTGGGAGGCGGAGCTCGTCGCATTTGCACTGGCTGCAGTGGTGCCGGGGGGGGGGGGGGGGGGGGGGGGGGGGGGGGGGGCAGAGAATGCAGAGAGAGCAGTGGTGTGATGTGGGGTGAGCGCGCGCTTGTATGTATGATGTGCGCGTGTTTGTTCGCAGGGGAGGGAGGGAGAGTGTAGACGTCTTTGGAGGACCTGGAAGTGTGTTACACGCAGAGGTTGCTGGGCGTGCTCGGCCAGCAGACTGGCACACACCCAGCGGTGGTGGCGGCGGCGGTGCATCCAAGTTGACCACTGGGAGGAGGCCAGGGACTCCTGTTGAGCGCCCTCATCCAGTAGATGATTAAATATTTAAAAGCCCTGGTTGCTCCCTTCTGAACCATAGACCTCTCTCTTCACCCCTGCCCCATGGCATCCTTCTTGGTCAGTTTCTAGAAATCTCCCTCTTTAGTGGCAGTGGTGGAGAGAGATGGGAACTAGGGATTCTTCAGTAATCCCAGGCTAGTGATGGCATCGTCTTGCTGCATTAGCCCTGTATTACACATACTCTTCCCTATTGAGTCCCCCTCTAATGGGCATCATCTGCTATTCCTTTTGTCCCTGCTTGGTAGCCCTTGTTGGAATTTCTGCAATAGCTGACCCATGTCCAAGTTCCTGTACCCACTATCAATCTGTATGTTCTGATCTTGCTTCAGTGAGTTGCTACTGTTAACTGCACATTTGCCCTCTAGCAGTTCATGCCATCTTTTTCTTAAAAAAAAATGCTCAGTCTCTTCTCTGCCCCTTCATGGGTGGACACTTCCTGTGCTGCTTCTGCCCCAACCCCTTCCTCATTGTACTTCCTATAACCTGTATTTTTTTTTTCTTGCCAACATCTTTCTTCTCATTCAGGCTGGGTTAAGCTGGCAGGTTCTACTTACCACAGCTTCAATACCACATCTCATTCATTATCTGCCATTTTAAACTTAATATCCTACACTGGCTCTACTCACCCATTTCCTTCATCATTACTCACCAGTATTTGTTCTGATCTCTTTTTAAAATGCAATTTTTAAAAATTAACAGGTTTTACTTTCTTTCCTACCTACCTCTCTCCCTCGATATATGTACACACATACATATCTAGATGGATTTGATTAAATTATGTATGTATACACATATGTAAATGTGTGTGTGTATATGTATAATTTAACCACACCTTTCATTCTAGTGTTCTCACATTTCCTCTTTGCTTGATCCTATTCTTTCTATATACTCTCATTTTCCTTCCTTCTAGGCTTGCACAAAGCAATCTGTGAAACCTGTTTGCCAGCTCACCAGGGCTTCCCTCCTTACTTCATTATGGAGGGAATACTTCACCTGTATCAAACACACTCACAAAGCATTTCACTTAACAGTTTCACCTCCAGCCACAAAGGGAGAAACAAACAAAAGACACCACCACCACAAAGGACCTAATAAGATAGTTCTTGCCAGAAATTCTCCTGCCATTATCCCCTCTCCCTCAGGAACGAAGGAAGGAACTAGCTGCTTGTGGCCCTAGACACCTGTGGAGGTGGTGGAAGTGATGGGTTACTTTGAAGACTCATGTATTTCTAGGGAAAGTATAATATTGCATTATAACCACTATTTGTTATCTATTTCCTTGGCGGAGGGAGAGGATAAGCTTCTGAGCAATGAAAGGTAGTGGATTTTTCTTGCATTACCACCCCCTACATTGTTCTTAGTCTATAAGTCTCTTGTCAATTTGACTTATTTTCTTAGACTTGTTTTTAGTTTAGTTCTACATCTTGTTCTTCCTGATTTTATGCCAAATAAAACTGAAGAGAGGACACTTATACTTAGATTTTTTGGGAGGTAGCCAGGTAAACTACCTACTTGGAAAATTGTCTGATGAACTCATGTCGATACCCTCAAATTGCTGATCTAAGGAGAAGCTTTCCTTTCCTCTTTGTGGAAGAGGAGAAGTGAAATGATCCTAGGTTTTCACTTTCCCAAGTACAGGCATATGTTTAAAAAAACAGATTGTGTATTCTTGCCTCCAGAACCACTTTCTGTTAGAGCTGGAAGGGACTTTTTGAAATCATCTAGACCAGCCCACCTCCTTTCCAGGGGGGCAGATAGAGGCTCAAAGTGGATAGTTAAGTAACTTGACCCAGGTCACACAGCTAATTAGTAGCCTGATGACTGTCTCGAGTCATTTGAAATTCAGAATAGTAAAAAACAAAAACAAAAAACCACAACTATCAGCCCTATTCCCTTGCTTTAGAGAGATTACATTCTGTCTTTCAGTCTTTTTTTCAGTTTAGACTAAATTCTAGTACAAGGTCGATTTTGTGAGGGCTTTTATTTTTAATGACTTAGTTTTAAATTGTGTAAGGCAATGGTAAATGCTACCCTCCCCGAGAGAAATGTTTTAAATCAGCTTCTAGGAAAAAAATGTTAAAATTAAATAAAACCACACCCAACTGGAATCTTATCTTTTGAAAATGACTTCTCCATTTGTCCCTAAATAGGCCTCCTGAGCACAGTCTTAGAGAAACTGTATTAAATTTAAAAATTGCACCAAGGTAGCTTATTTCTCTATAGTCTAACACATTTTTTAAAGATGACACATCCAAAATCTTCTAAGAAAATAAAGAAAGGTAAGTGATCTTTTGCTGCATCTGGATTTCTAACATGTTTATCTAGACCAAGGGTGGGGAACCTGTGGCCACATGTGGCCCTCTAGATCCTCAAGTTTGGGCCTTTGACTGCACCCAAACTTCACAGAACAAATATGTTTTGGTCTACACTGCCATTATTACATTTGCCCTATAACAGGTTTTTTTGTTCTATAGATTATATAACTAAATAGGATCCCTTTGAAGGATAAATTTACTGGTGTTATGGTAAAGTTGTTTCCCTGGAAGTGTTTGAGGAGAGGCAATGACCTCTCGTCCCATGTATTGGAGAGGTGGATTTATAGGGACCAGATAATATTTAAGGCCTCTTAAGATTCCATGATTCTAGGGGCAGCTGGGTAGCAGTGGATCAGCCCTGGGGTCAGGAGGACCTGAGTTCAAATCCAGTGACCTTGGGCAAGTCATTTAACCCTGATTGCCCCCCCCCAAAAAAAAAACAAACCCATGATTCTAGTACAAGAAGCAGATATTAATGGAATAAAGTTGGTTCTTTTTTTCTAGGAAGACTCCATCAAACAGACAAGAGTTCCACTAAAGGCATGTTTATCAAATTTTGTACTACCTCAGTGAATAGTTCAGAAGATTAGGGATTAATAAAGGCGTGGAATGAATGCTATACCTATTTTAAGTTTTCAGTAGATATTTTGGCCATAATAGTTTAGAACAGCATGAAAAGCAAAGAAAACATATTCTGGAGGGGAATAAATACCGCATACCATAATAATTTTAGGTAAAAAATATTTCTGGGTAGTAAAACAATTTTTACCCAGTGAGTGGCAGTTTATTTCTCAAATTATAGGAAAAGCTTTACATGATATTCAAGACATTTAAAAGTATTGCAGTTTTTAGATGAATGTGTTTGACTACTTAATTTCACCAAGAATTTATTACAACACCTACTATGTGTTACATAGTCAGAGTTGTAATTTTCTGGGAATACAAGTGGGTAGCCCCTGTTGCATTACAGAAAGAGAAATAAGGGCAATTGTGTGTTTTCTTGAAACAGCTTTGCCTTTTCTCGTTCCAAACTAGACTCTGGCTTAATTTATTATTGCTGCCAGCAAGAGGGCCAAACTGCCTCGGGAGTGCAAGATAGGCACAAAATTCACTGTGGGAGCAGAAAATCTGTCCCCACCCACCCTCAACCCCACACTATGCCCCTTCGGTTGCTTTAGCCCCCAGACACCGGGCTCTGTGCTAACAGCAGGGGATGACAGTCGCTCCAGTTGTAATTGTCTGGCCAATAATAATTATCTTCTGATGTCTGCTGACACGGTGTTCACCAATAGGAAAGCTGGAGGCCTGTGCTGACTGCTCTAACATTATGTATGTAAGATGACGTCATGAAAGGGCTTGCCTTAGATCTCTCTGACTGCCTCCCCCTCCTTCCTGCTCTTGAGCATCCCCAGGAGCTACTTTGCGTCAATTTCTCCAGCCCTCTCTGATAAGTTTACTTTTTTCCAATTCGTAGTGGTGAGGTGATTTATTGTCTTTTTTGCTTCGTGTTTATTTTCTAATGTAGGCTTTCCGAAAATTCACAAGAAATCTTATTTTTAATCACGAATGTTTAAAACTACTTTTTTGTTTATTTTTAAATCAGAAGAAACAATGATTAAAGTACGTTATTGATATTGTCTGGTCCAGCCCATTGTGTTTCAAATGGAGCTACTTGACTTTGTTCCCCTTTACAGTTACCAGAAGTCCAGCCTGGTGATGTGCAATTTAAAAACCAGAGGAAAAGCGAAATATTAAACATGGAATATATCTAATCCAGGGGTGGGGAACCTGCAGCCTCAAGGCCACATGGGGTCTCATGATTTCCCAGGATTTGTTCTGTGAGGTTTGGATTTAGTCAAAGGGCCGTACTTGAGGACCTAGAGGGCCACATGTGGCCTTGAGACCGCAGGTTCCCCACCCCTGATCTAAGCTTTCTGCCTGGTGTAGAAACAGCCCTGACTCCGGAATCGGACTCGAGTTCAAATCCCATATCAGACACAATACTTATGTGACCTTGGGCTTCATTTCCTCATCTGGAAAATGAGGGGTTTGGACTATATGGCCTCTGAGGTCCTTTCCTGCTTTAAATCACTTTTTTTTCTAGCAATATTTGGTTACAAGTTTAAAGTGCCAATAGGGTTAGCAGACAGCAGTAGCAGACACATGGGCAACAAGTTTAATCACAATAATTTAATAATTCATAAAACATTTATTAAAGACCTCCTGTGTTCTGAAAATATGAAGACAAAAACAGAAACTGTTTCCTCCCCTCAGGAAGCTTCTATTTACTGGAATCTTGAAGATGTTACTACATAAGGAAACACAGGATTCTTTGTACCCCCGGTGTCATGCACATAGCAGGTGTTTAGTAAATGTTTGGGGCATCGAAGTGATGCCTTAGTGCACAGAACACTAGGCCTAGAGTCAGGAAGACTCATTTTCCCGGGTTCAAATATGGCCTCAGACACTTAACCAAATGCATGACCCTGGGCAAGTCACTTAACCCAGTTTGCCTCAGAATTCTCATCTGTAAAATGAGCCAGAGAAGGTAATGGCAAACCACTCCAATATCTTTGCCAAGAAAGGGGATCACAAAGAGTTAGACACACAGAGTGTGTGTTCACTGTACCAGGGCAAGGGCGCGTGCGCACACACACACACACTCACAAGTGCTCCATGACTCCTAATTTCTATTCCAGTATTCTTTCTAACAAGCTTTTTGGCACTTGCCAAAAGGCACAACTGGTTTTAATCCAGATCAAAAGGACCTCCTTAAAAGAGACAGGATGCAACCAAGAGATTCTTCCATACTGGTTGGAGACTAGAAGGAGGATGTAAACATACTTCACCAAAGGAACAAATAAATGAGACAGTTTACAGGTAAACCCACAGAGGAAAGCGGAGAATTGTGGCAGGTAACTCACCTCAGTGATCTGGATATTTCAGGTCAAACCATTCCTTTGGCCTGAAGTATACAGAAAATTACTTGAATTATGCATTTACAAGTATAGACATGGGTGAGTCCTTAACACACGGAAATAAAAAAATTTTTATCAGCTCACAAAAATTTGCCTAATACTTTGTTTCTGTTTTCTTTCAGCCCCTCTTGTTTGCTTCCCTTAGAACCACTATAACAGAGCAGCAGACATACTTAGTTATTCATCCCCACAAATAGGTTTCTTTTTTTTCCCAGATAGCAGCTTTTTATCTTTAATAGATTAGAACAGCAATTCTCAAAGTGTTGTTCAGGTCCCAGACCCTTTAAAGGGATCCGTTGAGACCAAACTATTTTAATAATAATATTAAAATGTTTTCATGTCTCATACAGTAAATATATTGCAGCTATAACTCACTTTAAAAAAAAGTCTTTGGAAACCTCAGTAATTTGTAGGAGTATAAAGGAGCCCTGATGATAAAAAACTTGAGATGAGAACTGCTGTCTTAAAATAAAAATTGAAAATGCAAAGCATACATAGCAGCTGACATTCATATGGTACGGGAATACAAAATGCTACAGATATTACTTTTTTAACCAGCGAAGAGATCAGAGCTTAGAAAGGTTCAGTGACTTATCCAAAGTCACACATCAAGGAAGGGTAAGAGGTAGGATTTGAACATAGTTATCTCGAGAGTTGCATGCATTCTGTTTCACCACACCACAGTTTTATTATGATACACAGTATATTACATGTTTCTTGAAAAACGTATACTGTGTAACATAATAGAACCATCTATTCACTTAAGACACTTCACGAGAAGGAAAGAAGTTTTTAGCTAAGTGAAGAGTTTGCTAATTAAGTACATAGAATCGAGAGCTGTAAGATTATCTAAATGATTAGAGATCATCTAATACAAACTCATAATTTCATATGAGGAAAGTAATTTCTCAGTGGTCACACAGCAAAAGTAGGACTTCAATCCATTATCCACTGACCTCGAATGCATTGCCTTTTCTTTATAATTTACTTTTTTTTAATGGAAAAAGCATTTTTTTCCCTCTAGCCCCAGCCTCATTGAAAAAGGAAAAAAAAAATGAAAAACCAAACGCATGTAACAATTGTGACAAATACTCATAGCCAGGCAAAATAAACTCCCCAGTTGGCCATATCTAGAAATGGCAACATTCTTCATGCTGAGTCTGTCACATACTGTCGGGTATCAAGCTTCATTGTAGTGGGTCACTGTATTGATTGGAGTTCTCAAAAGTCTTTCCGAGTCATTTGTCTCAACGATGTTGTTGTAAGATTTGTTCCCTTGGTTCTGCTCACTTCACTACGTATCAGGCCATCCAGGTCTTCCCAGGTTTCTGTGAAACTGTCCGTTTATCACTTCTTATCACTAGGTAGTATTCTATCGTATCGATATTCTGTAATTTGTTTAGCCCTTCTTTAATTGATGAGCACACTCTTCTATTCCTGTTCTTTGCCAGTATAAAAAAATTTGTCAGTATGGGTCCTTTTCCTTTACTTTGATCTCTTTGGTCTGTAGGCCTTGGAGTGGTTGAAACACCTTTCCCATTACTACAGCTGCCTCTAATCTACAGAGAACATTTAAAACAATATTAAAGGTGTTTCAAAACTATGCCAGTGACACATGGATACCCTTCAGCACCACACCAAATAGACTGGCGTAGTGAAAATCCCCTGAAACCTAGCCAAAAAGGAAAGATAGGCTGTCTGACAATTTATGGAGTGTTTTTCAATTCCTTTTAGGTGTAATGTGATTACTTTTAAACCTTCTGTACATGAGTATGTACAAATTTATATGGCTGGCATAGTTTAGACCTTATGTAAAATGTTCATCTGGTGTAACATTACAACTAGCTGCCAATAACTTTAATTTGGAAGCATCGATAAAAGGGGATAAGGGAACTATGTTGAGCTAGGCTAAAATGCAAATTTATGTATGTAATTTAAGTTGGTTGTTCCCTTTCCACTCTCCAGATACCCTAGACATAAGGTCAATATTAATAAAAATAAATTTCACGAACGTAACAATATCGTTGTTATGCTAGATGAATAGCTTTGAAGTCTGCACTGTGGGTGGAGCACCCATGTTGCCAAGTTCACAGATCCATGGAAGTATCCCAGTATGTTTCACGTTTATAATTAATAATGATATACATTATCTTTAATTTTAGATCTGCCTTTCAGTCAGTCAGTAAACACTTAATAAGCGCCTGCTTTAGGCCAGGCACTATGCTAGGTGCTGGGGATACAAAGAAAGGCAAAAGCAAAGACCCTGCCCTTAAGGAGCTTAGGGTCTAAGGTGGGAGACAACATGGAAACAGCTATGTACAAATAAGTATTGACAAGGTAAATAGGAAATAATCAATACTGGGAAGGCTTTAGAGTTAAGGAGGATCCAGTATGCTTCCTCTAGAAGTTAGAATTTTAGTTGAGTCTTAGAACAAGTGGTGGAGATGAGGAGAAAGAACATTCCAGGCATCAGGTACAGCCAGTAAAAAGGCCTGGAATCAGGAGGTTTAGTGTCTTCTTGGAAGAATAGATTCACTGTTGTCCAAGACAGTGTCCCAGGATCACAGAATGTGTGCTAGAGATAATAAGGAGTAAGAAGACAGGAAAGGTTGGGATTGAGGGTGGCCAGTTCTAAGGGATTTTTTTCAGGAATCAAAAATCCCTTTCTACTTTTAGCAGCTATCAACCCACTTACCTTGATACCTACCTTTGCTGAAAAGTAAGCCAATAAAACACATTTACGTATAGGACTCTCCATAAAATTAACTTCGTGCTACAATTGATAAAGGCAGACACATACTGATAAAAAGCACCTGTAATAATCTTTCAGGGAAGCAATTGCTTGCATGATTTCCTTAGACTCTTTCCTTATTTTTTCAAGATGACACATTTTTTTTTACTTGGAAGATTTTTTTCTAGTGTTTATGGTTGCCTAATTATAGCATGGTCAGAGAGAGGAGAATGTGATAAAATGTGAGATCTGTGTTTGTCCAACTATTTAGTCAGATTTATAAGCAAATATCTCTTATGTAAGCAAAATACATTTGGCAGGCCTATTTTTTCTTAATATTATACTTTAACTCAATTTTGCTAAGATTTATTATGGAATTAAACTTAACAGGAATTTTTTTTTAAGCTTATATGGTATGTTACTGTGCTAGAAATATAAGGACAAAAATAGTAAACAGTTCCTTAAGGAAATAATATTTCTTTAGGAATTATATGAATCTTTCACTTGGGGTTCTAAATTATTTGACCTGGCTCCAAATTGATGGTCATTTGCAACTTCATTATTTTGTAATGCTAGAACTATGACAAAAAAAATATACAAGTGATGTACTAGTGGGCAAAATATTTTACAGATGAAAGTCATCTATAAAATTAAGTAATTTTTAGATAGGGACAGCCCTAACCCAGAATCAGACTACAACTATTTCTAAATTTCAGCGTGAATTTCAGAACATTCTCTAACTGACCATCGTAAATCTGAGTTTTGAAAAATCCTGTCTGATCATTTAAAATCGGTATGTGTACTTATACATATGCGTTTGTAAATAACATTTATTTCAGACCACGGGCGAGAGCAGGCTGCCCTATGTTGCAATGAGGAGTTACATAGAAGTGCTATAAAGAATGCGACATGAGAAAAGACAATGAACTAGTCACATAGCGAGAAAAAGGGACAGCCTGTGGACAACCCTAGTCTTCTTGTCATATCCATACAGTATGGAGAGAACATGAGCAAGGTTCCCCAAGGATGGATGCCTTGGATCCCTTCTGTTTATGGAAGGGCCTGGATGAGGGTAAGACAGAGTGGGTATCATGAGTGCCCATATGAATTAGATCACAGATCCATTGGAGACATAGAGTATAATGTTAATAAGTATAAAGACTATAAAACGTTAGCATTTAATAATACCACCAAGAAAAAGAACTTGCCCACTGTACTGACTAATTTATCTTTAAAATGTTATTATTGCTGATACCCTCTAGTTTCTAGGCTGCTGGGACTTATGTCCAGTTACAACCCTTCCATTCATGTGTGCAAAGTTAATTAAAATGTAAATGCATTTAAATGGAGTGACCTACCTAAAAGGGGTTAATTAACATTTTTAGAAGAAATTAGTTCAGTGTTCTGTTTGCTTTGAAGTTGGGAGCCTTAGGATCTTCCCAGAAGGAGGCTAAATGAAAGAAAACTTGAGTTAAGGCTTAATGAAAGAGCTTCATCTTGAAACCCTTCTTTTTGTGGGTACCTTCTATTGAAGTCAGAGTTATAAGCTGTTAATAAATTAAGCTGCATTAGGTTGTTATTATTTCAGGAAGGAGAGAGACATTGTGGTGATACAGGGAGGAAGGAAGTTCTGTGTTTTATTACTTCTGATAGTTATGAGGAAATGTTATTTTTTTTTAAAAAATAGATCCCTGAATTTCACAGATATGTCAAATCTATAATCCCAAGATATAAAACCCTTTTCTAGATGTCTTCAGAAGTTAAAACAGATTCATAGGACCATAGGTTTAGAACTGAAAGGGATGTTAAGGCTCTCTAGTCTAACTCTCATTTTACAGGAAAAGATAAAGAAACTGAGTCCAAGGAAGTTAAGCAATTTATCCAAAGTCTCAAAAATAGTAAGTCCTTTGACTCCAAATCTGGCCTATGTTCCACTCAACCACCTTAATTCAATTACTTAGTGCAGCATGGTATAGTGAGTCAAGAAGCCCTAGATCGGTCATCAAGTAGACCCATCGCCTAGCTATTTCTGGGTCTCAGTATGCTCATCTGTAAAATGAAGAGGTTGAACTAGCCCCCTCCCAGTTTATGATCCTGGGAGTCTATTGAAGTACCACTTATTTGATATCCATTAAGAGTTACAATAATAGGGGTTCAGTGATGCTGCAGTCATAAAAGTTCTCTCAGTATAGTTTTGTCTTTCTTGTTGAGAGTGTCTTTCGTAAATAGTATCTGTGTGATCCTGGACATGCCAGACACCTACTGTGCACCTCTTCTGTACAGTGAGATGAGAGATTTGGACTAGATGACCTCAGAGGTTCCTTCCAGCTCAAAAATCTTATGGACAGGAACTATCACAGTAGTGCTGAAGAAATTATTTTTCTTTTTAAATTTTTTCCACTTTAATAGTGTTTTATTTTTTCTAACTGTGTAAAGATAGTTTTCAGCATTTACTTTTATAAGATTTTGAGTTCCAAATTTTTTGAGTTTTCAGCATTCACTTTTACAACATTTTGAGTTTCAAATTTTTTTCTTCCTCCCCCAAGATGGCAAGCAATCTGATAGGGGCTATACATATACAATCATAGTAAATACATTTCCGAGTTAGTTATGTTGCGAAAGAAGAATCAGTACAAAAGGGAAAAGCCACAAGCAAGAAAGACAAAACAGGCTCTGTAGTTCTTTCCCTAGATGTGGATAACATTTTCCATCATGAGTGTTTTGGAATCATTGAAGAAATTTTTCAGTAAAGCTATCTGTGATCTTGTTCGGATGACAGCTACCAAGGTTTATAGCCAGGATTACAGATCTCATTAATAGATTAAATCTCTTCTGAAAATGTTAAGGATTTTTCACAATAAGCAATATAGTCTGGCTACCACACTTAAATAAATACAGGCATCAACCTGACAGCAAGTTTCGTAGACTAAGGGTCCTAAAAGATGAATACCTCTCCACAGTATTCTCCTTTTCTCCCCAGTCCCCAAACTGAAATTACCATAACTTCATCATTTCCAAAATTAGTAAAGTAAATATCACCTCCCTTCCCAGGATTTCTGTTGTTTCATGCCCTTGGGGGTTCCTGGGACAGACAGTGCTTAGTGATGGCTAGGAAAATATGCAGTGCAGAAATGGACACTGTAATGTATGGACATCTGTCAGAGGAGTTGGACTGAAGCAATTTGAGAATATCAGCCTCTTTCCACCTCATGCATAGTGACAAATCTGTGGAGAAATTAACAAAAACAGTTCCATAAAAATGAATTTTAGTCTTTGGCCTTTCCAACGACATATTCTACCGAAATGGTGAAGCACTCCAGTATCTTTGCCATGAAACCCCAAAAGGCATAAAAAAAGAGTGATATATGAGTGAAAAATGACTCAACAACAACAAACAAACTAGGCAAATCTATAAAGATACAAAGAAGCAAAGAGTAGCATGACTTTTCTGGCAGGGCAGGGTGGTCTGGAGCTATGATTTCAAATATCCCAGAGAAGAAACTGCCCCTACCCCTACCCCCCAGCCCTCATACTGTTTCCTATTATAAATTCCAGGCTGAAGGTAAAAAAGAAATTTTTCATTTAAGTCTTCTAGGTAGTTTGGAGGGAAGTATTGCCTGGGAGTTAGTAAAATACATATGTAGTTAATCTAAGGATATATTTTTTACTCCCAAGAGGTGGTACTCTAATCTGTTTAGTAAATGCTTAAGTGAAGATTTAATATCTTTATAAAGATAGAAGAATGCAGGTGTACTATTTTCTAAGAAAGATCAGTATGTGTAAATCAGTATTTGCAAAATAGATAAATCTGATCAATGATGGATTTTCCATTTTTGCCTATTGTATCTTTTATTTTGGTTTTGGCCCATATTTTCCGCCTGTTGGGAAATATTAAATGGTGATTCTGTCACCCCTCATGTTAGCTTTTTCTCCCATCTCAGTGTTATCGGAATAGTTGATAATAATATGTCTTCTATGTCTTCATCCAAGCTGTACATAAAAATGTTGATTTAGGGCAGAGCTAAAGAGCCACAGCCTTATGAATCACAACCAAAGATCTTTCTCCAAGTTGATATGAATCCATTAATAATCCCTCTGTGTGTTGAGTGAATCCTGCATGAACTTAACCTCTCCATCCCTAGCCAAGATGTCAACCTTTGGCCCCATATGTCCTTAGTGAGACCATGGTGGCTCACTCAGTGAGGATTCTTCCCTAAGTACTTACAAATCTTCCGGTCAAATCAAGATGTCATAACATTTAAGGAACATGGAATTAAGATGCGTGTCCCTGAGAACGGCAATTTTTGTCTCTAAAGGGAATGTGAACATTGCTTACTCTCCAGATGTCGGCCTTGACCTGTTCAGAATTGATTGAGATACTTCAAGAGGGAATAGGGATTGTCTTATTCTTTTTCTTTGTATCCCTAATGCTTAATGAAGTGTTTAAAATGTAGTGAGTGCAGAATAAATTCTTGTCACTTGAGGCGAGTGAGCATTGAGAAGAAATACGATATATGGACATCAGAGAATAATTATTGGTAATTATTAATAATTCATAAAGCACTTGCTTTCTAAAGATTAATAAGCAATCATGGGTTAAGGCAGTGGTGACAAATTCAAATGGAAACAGGAGTCACTGATCCATATAGGAGGATCCCACAGGCCACATATTGACTTAGTTTTAAAATATAATACTATCTGTTTTTTATATTTTTTATTTATTTTGTTTACATTTTAATCTGGCTAAGGCTACACTCAAAAGTGTTATGGGTCTCATCTGGCCCGCACGTGTTCGACTCCTCTGGGTTAAGTGGCTGATAATACCTTTGATGACTCAATGAATCTTCTTGGTCTGTCTCCAGATGGTATTGGACAATTCTGATTCATTATAAAGAGAGTGGATTATGTTACTTTAGACAAGATAATAAAATATGATACTTTATCTTTAGAGTATATATATATACTTTATAATACAATTCTCCTTGGGCATTGCAGCTCTTATATGTACAGCCTTAAGGAATGTGTCCACTGGGGTAAAAAGTCCCTAGGGACCTTCTAATCTAATAGAGATACAGGAGAAAACACAAATAAGTCTCAGGAGAGAAAATGAATACCTGTAGAATTAATTAAATGAGGCAGCCATGTGGCATCTGGAGATTGTACAGCACACACACCTACCTCATTTACAGTATTGAAATGTCTGTCCAACACTGCAGAATCCCTGGGAGATTGTGTTCCCTATGGAATGGCCGTCAGGATTTTCACTGGTTCTGTTGCAGCCCTAGAAAAAAGGGTTCATTGTACTAGAATCAACTTTGAGGAATCTGGAAGATATTAACCTACCTGAGGCGTTCAGTCTTTCTGAACATCGTTTGTCTTCTGTAAAAAGAAAACATCAAATCCTGTTCTATAAGAATCTTGTTTATATAAACAGTAACACCTGGGAGTGTTCATTGCTCTGAAAATTTCTGCAATCAGAAAGAATGTATTCAGTTCAACAATCCAGTCCGGCAAGCATTTTATTAAATGCACACTGTGTAAGGGTTGGAATAGGGAACGAGACTGAACTTGTGATTTCATTGGTATAGGATGGGGAAATCTCCCAGATAAGCAAATTCCTTCACCAGTGTAAGTCTGCCCCTTCTCTATAACATGATGTTTTAGAGTGACCAGCACTTCTTAAACTGTCAAGACCCACAGTTTAGGAAGTGCTGAAGGGGTCTTGAGTGAAAATTGTGAGTAGATGGTAGTGGGTTTAGTGGATTACCTTGTAGGTGGGGTTAAGAGGGTTGATTATGTGTTACACCTCTTCTCTACCTGTACCTCCAGTTCAGAGTCAGCCCTTGGCTAAAGAAAATCTATACTCTAAAGGCTCATGCCCTTTCAGTTCCTGAAGTTTAACCTGTGCTTTTCTATTTTTTGTATATGTATATATGTATGTGTACACACACACACACACACACACACTGTATACAAAACAAGGAAGGAGGGTGACCCCATGAACCATAGTATTGAAAGAACGTGGTTCAGAAATAGTGTGGGATTCTAAACAATTCAAAAAGAATTCACACTATGCTAGATTTTTGTGCTTAACTCTCCTTTCTGTGATAAATTCTCTTTTATATGCTTTAATAACTTCGCTCTCTTTACTTGTCTTTCCCTTTTATTTAACCTTATTTTATTGATCTTTGTTATTATTTCACCTTAGTATCTGAATATATTCCTAACCTCCTTCCCTCTCCTACCCAGCGAACCATCTCTTCTAACAAAGATTTAGAACAGAAAAAGAAAGCAATTTATCAAGATCCACCCAATACATATTCTCTAATGACAGAATACGTAATATTCCATCACCACAGTCCCCATTCTCTGCAAAGAATTTCTCCTTTATTTTTCTTTAATTTTTGCCCATTCTTTTTCCATGGTCACCACATGAAATGCTTAAAGTGTTCTCAGTATTTAGAGGCAGACATAAATTTTAGATTCATAAAAACATAGCTTTTAGTTATTTGAAGATGATGAGCAAAATTAACAAAAGGTTTACATGTTACTCCTAGGACTAGGATCAACAATGAGGATGTAGTAGACCAGAGGGATTTTGAGATGAATGGAAAGGTGTCATTGGAAATCAAGGGCAAAAGAAATAATAGGAACTTTGCTGTTAAAGGATCTTTACAATGGATGCTAAGAGGCTGTGAACTTGATTCATAGTGCAGAGGCAATTTAGAACCAAATCTGAAATAATAATCAGGTTGGGAAAAAAAGAACATAAAGGACATTTGGGAAATGAAGCTTGTGGTTTAATAAATTTCATCCTCATTTTTAAAAGCAAGATTTGTTTTTTATTGATAAATTAAACTAAGCACAGTGAAGATTGGCCCGGAGAATATGTGTATCAATAGACAAGGACAAACTTTTATGACAGAGAGAGAAATCAACTTCCCCGTTTGCCGTATGATAATTCTTAGGGCATAAATGGAACCAAAGCACCTCGCTCTCAATCTCTGTAACTCAGTTCTTCGAGCTTTGTCAACATTTTGCTCAGTGTAACTCATAGACTCTTGCTAGCCTCACAAGGATCTCTGTCCACTCACTTAGAATAAATGGAGCATGTAGGAGCTGAGGATTGGTTATCTTTCTTCTGATATCACTAACAGGAAAAGAGGTAACTAGATACAAACTGGTAGCTGTGATGCATGGAGGTGTGGGGGAATGGTGTGATGTAAAGAGAACAAGATTTGGAGTCAGAGGACAAGTTTAGAGCTTACCGTTTTCATTTAATACCTTTTTGACTTTGGGTAGGACCCTCTCTACCTTAACCTCCGAGGGCTCCAATTTTCTTAATGTTGTTGGATTAGTTGGTCCACATCCAGTCCCTTCCATCTCTCTAGTTGATCGAAAGGTCTATGTTATTCTGTAAGGAATCTTATAAATCCAGAACATTCAAATGTATAAAATGTTTGGATCATGTTCATGCCTTGCTTACGGGAATTTCCCTTTTTTATTCACAGGTTATTCTCATATAGAATTATCAATAACAAATAGTTAGATCTATAATTTGGTCCTCCCACTGCCAATGAAGCTTACAACTACTTCGTAGATGGTCTTAGAGAGTTACTGTGGCCAAAATGTACATGGTGATGAACCATTCTGAAATAAACAAAGATGGTCCTCGGACAAGAAACATACATCCCATCACTAGGCACGCCATAAAACCTTCCCTGATCTCTAAAGTGTGCCACAAATTCAGCCCCACTTCCAGAATATGGACAGGGAGAAGCCAAAGCATCATCCGAGTAAGCCTTGATTGAGTGGCTGACTTAGACACCTGGAGGTTACTTTTACATTTCTAGCTAACTAACAAAACATTGAAGTTTGTTTTTATTGTTTTTGATAGCTTCTCTATTGTGAATTTATTCCATTAATAATCTAAAGCAGTATGTTAGAATGTAAATGAAACGACTACAGTCTTAGATGACGTGGACATTAAGCAGCCATGAAGAAAAGAAAGGCGTAGGTGGTGCATATGCAAAATCTATTAATTACAAGAGACGATCACAGTTACATTATTCAGTAAACTGTATCAAATATCTACAGTGCCTTTTCATGCATGGAAAACCAAAATAAAATGTTATATCTTTATAGCAACTGCTTTTCAGATTGAGGGTCAGGTTCTTTGTTGTTAGGGTGGGAGGGAGTAGAGTCAATGGATAGATAGTTATCAAGAATATCCTGTAAAAAAATTTATGGACTTAATGCTAACCATGCAGAAAAGGCAGTATGACATAGCCTGGCCTCAAAGCCAGGAGGACCAGTGTTCAAGGTCAGCCTCTGACACATACTGACTACATGACCCTGGACAAAGCACTTAATTTTTCAGTGTCTTGTCGTTCATTTGTTTCAGTCCTGTCCAACTCTCCATGACCCCATTTGGAGTTTTTCTTGCCAAGATACTGGAGTGATTTGCCATTTCTTTCTCCAGCCCATTTTACAGATGAGGAAACTGAGGCAAAGTTAAGTGACTTGCCCAGGGTCACAAAGCTAGTAAGTGTCTGAAGCCAGATTTGAACTCAGGAAGATGAGTTTTCCTGACTCTAGGCCCAAGACTCTATCCACTGTACCACCTAAATTCCCAGTGAGTTAAGTAGTCTTCTAATAGGTAATCTCTGAAGAGAAGATGCCAGCCTGCATGGACTGAGAATTTCATCATCTGGTTGGTCCCTATATCAGTAAAGTCACAGATCTAGCCCTTATCTCTATCTGTATATTGCTGGTTGTAAGAGATAATTTGTTAACATCTCTAGTAGTTCTAAATGTTTTAACACCATGCATATATTATGGTATTGTATGATGGAAACACATTGGATCAATATAAATTTATCCAGTGAAAGAGAGGGAAATATAATAAATGAGAACTTTTGGCTTTCTTTTATATTTTCTGATTTTTTTTTCTTGAGGTTGGGTCTCCCTATTTACCTAGTGGCTGCTTAGGGGCTGGATCCCAGTACTGATCAGCCCAAGTTTTAAATTCCTCTGTTTTTCTGACTTGGAATGATTCTCCCCATCTACTAGTGCTGCACTCAGAACACCCAGTTGATGTTAGCACTGCTGCACCTTAGAGTTCCCGCTCCCCAGGAGCAGAAATTACAGATGTGGACTGCCACGCTCAGCCACTGATTTCATTTTCAAAAGCAACATCATTCATCCTTAATGAGTTTTAAAGTATAAAGTTGTCAACCATATTCATATCAACTCTAATGACATTGATATTGATGGATCTACATAGGACTTGATATCCAACAAAAAGCTTTAAAACCTAAATGTTTTTTCAAATTGAAATTGAAAGGACACCAATATATTTAAGCAAATGAAACAACTAATTGATAAATAGAATTGTCCACTGTTGTGTTGGCATTATTAAGGCATGGTATAAGGTGGGGTTTGGGGTTTCCTTTTTTTTTTGTTGTTTTTTTTTGCAGTGGGTTGATTTTGTGTATTTACTTTGTTTTATTGATTCAGACCTGAGATTCATCAGTGTGAGGAATGCACTAGTGTGGAGACCTCACTGTCTGTGTGACCCTGAGCACTTAACCTCTATTTGCCTCAGTTTTATCAGCTCTAAAATGAGGATAATAGTAGCACCTTCTCACAAGGTTGTTCTGGGTATTAAATAAGATAATATTTCTAATTCCCTTAGCACTATTCCTGACTTAGAGACTTATTCCTTCCCCCAACCATCACCAGTTCCCCTCTGCTGAGATAAACCCAGAAACTCATCTTTAAGTTAGACTTTTGCTGAGTTACCTCAGGCACTGACAGGTTAGCAGTATCTCTGCCATCACCTACCTACTATGTGCTAGTGACAGGACCTGAACCCACAAGTTCCTCTACCATGCTTCACTGACTCTCAGTCACAGTGTTAGTAACTAGAATTGTCCACCCTGAGTTTTTATGTACACATACAAAGCTAGAAAGTAGATAAAAGAGTAAAGAAACCAATTTTAATCACTTCTATTCAATGTAGGTAATGGGTCAACAGTCTTAGGAAGTGAGTCATAAGGGTTGGCTCCTCTTATCTGTAGGTTTCTTTAGATCAGGAAACTGCCTGGTTGTATACTTCAGCAAAGGTACTTAGAGCAACATGCCGCACTTAGCAGACTGGTCAGTTGTGACCAGATTCTTCCTGTTACCCAATTTAGTGTGTATCAAACCACTCCTTGTGCTTGTGACACATCTGAGCCCTGGTTCCCTTCTCTTTGGAGAAGTAGGTGAGTTCTTCGCAGATACACAGATTAAATACGTTAAGTTTTTGGCATGTGCTATTTTGTTAGGTTTCTTAAATACGCAAAGTGATAGATCGTAAAACTAGCACCAGGACGAATCACAAGGACCAAGCAGACCAACCTCTCATTTTACAGATGAGCAAAATGAAGTCTAGAAAAGGCAAGTTACTTGTCTAAGATGACACAGTAAGGTATTAGAGCCAGGTTTTGAATCTATGTACTTAGTAGCCACAGCTAGAGTGACTGTCACTCCCTCTTCCAGGTCCATCTACACAAGTGAAAGGAAAGGGGAAATTCAGAAAAGGAATTTGAAAGGAGTAGAGAACCAGTTGCTGCCTGAATGCCGCATGTCTTCACTTATCTGGGTCATCCAGGGCAAAGCAGCCTCGACAAACAAGCCTAACAAACAAGTATAAAAAGTGGAAGCCATATATACCTCGGGAGACGCCCAGTCATTAGATCTCAGTGATAAACTGCTCTGGCATGTTGCTGAGTCTACAGCGTTAGCAAGATTCCCAAGCGTTTTAGTATTTCAGGCTAAGTCAGGTTAAACAGAGACATAACTTCCTTTTTTCCTGATGGAAAACTTTTCATGCAGTTAGCTGTCAGCTACAAATATGGCATGCCCTTCAGAATAGATTTCATTTGCATTGAAGAAGTTGTTGTCAAATGATGTTGGTAGGGTTCTTACAAAATGTGCATAGGCCAGAGAATGGTCCAGAATCTCAAACACATACGTTATGTTATCCATTCATAACCCAGATTTCGATGCTATCCTTTGCCTGAAGAGTATTACAAATACTAGAGATGCTCAGTCTTAACATGTGGATAATTAGAGATTCTGTTCTCAGTTTAGAAAACTCTTGTCTCTTAAAATCTTAACATCTCAAAAACCTGTCATTAAAACTATGAAAGTTAATCATTGTTCAGTTAATCTAATAAATTTCGAAAGCCAAACAACATTAAGGCAAAAAATCGTTCATATTTTTGTTGGGGAATAAAAAAGTTTTATATTTGGGGGAAGGAGTGATAGAGGCCATTTGGGTGGGGACTTAACTGTCCAAACTGTCTTATCTGAAGGAACCAAATTATTCACAACTTGACTAATTTCTATTCGACTTTATGCTCTTAAAATGACTCTGCACATCACCAGAAAAGTGATAGCATCTTTGATATATTCTACAACATCATATGTCTTTAGGAGAATCAACGCTAGGTGGTACAGCAGATAGAGTGCTGGGTCTGAAGTCAGGAAGACTCATCTTCCTGAGTTCATATCTGGCCTCAAACACGTACTAAATATGTGACCCTGGTCAAGTCACTTAACCCTGTTTGCCTCTGTTTCCTCATCTGTCAAGTGAGCTGGAAGAAGAATCTGCCAAGAAAATCCCAGATGGGGCCACAAAGAGGTCAGACATGACTGAACAAACAACAACAACAAAGCATGTTTGCTTTATATTCCAGATAGTTTTAGCCCTAGTTAAGGCCTCTTTTCAAGCAGACTGGATGACTGCCGTTACCTTATTAGGCTGTGGGTTTTTTTGTAGGTATTGATGTGTTACTAGATTCCGTATTTTCTGGGGGAAATGAAAGACTGCTCATGCAAAGTCTGCCTCAGAAGAAAATGAAAATAAAAGGCTTACTTTATAAAAAGAAGAAAGTCCAAACCAAAGGGAGCTATTGTGTGGTTTAGCAGTTTCGGATTGCTTATCTGACTGTATATATTGACTCTGACCAGAATATTCATAATCTCCAATGAACTCACATATTATCAAGCTAAAATATTGCCAGCAAAAAAGCTGACTCACTGTGTAAATGCTGCTTCCTTTCCCTTTCCCCTGAATATTCTGCTCTTTCCGTTTTTTGTGTTTGTTTATAATGGACATGATGCACAGATTCATTATGGATATGTGAAGAATGGGGATCATGGGGACAAAATTTTCTGAATATTAAATTAATCATTTTGACAGATTTCTTTCTTTTTCCTAAGCAGTCCTCAAAGAATGATAGCCCTGTGTCAACTGGCTGGAACTGGAAATCCAAAACTTGGGTTGATATGCTATTAATCGGCTCCATTTAAGGAGCTGCTCAGGGCAGCTAGGTGGTGCAGTGGATAGTGCACTGAGAATCAGGAGGACTCATCTTCATGAGTTCAAATCCAGCCTCACATAATTTCTAGCCGAGTAACTTAGCAAGTCATTTAACCCTGTTTGCCTCAGTTTTCACATCTATAAAATGACCTGGAAAAGGAAATGGCAAACTGCCCGGGTTTTGTTACCAAGAAAACCCCAAAAAGGGTCACGAAGAATCAGACATGCCTGAAATGACTCAATAGCAATAATAAATGCTGCTCAAGATCCCTTGCAAACCCTTCAGATTACCTAGAAGGTTAGTTAATGTCAGTACTCGGTACTCCCCTATGCTCCTAGTTCACATCTACACGGTTCATAAGAGATATAGCCTCTCTTCTCTCTTCATCATTATGCGCTAGACAAGCATTCATTGCAGGAGTGCTTTGTGTTTGATCCAGGTTCCTACTTTGTCAAGATGTAAAAAAGACCTTTTTTATTTTATTTTTTAAATTTTATTTTATTTTAGACTCAAGGGCCAGAACACAAATACAGAATAGAGAAAAGGAACAAAACATACCATAAACTTACATACAAAGAAAGAAAAAAAAAACATGTCATGTACGTAACAGAGAAGTAAAGGACTTTTTTGTTTAACAGATCCTGAAGCCCTTTACCACATACCCCCACAGTGATTTCCAAGGACTATACCATCAGCAATCATTTGCTTCCCACCCCACCCCATCCCCCAAGAGCCTTACTGTTGTACTACTGTGATTATTGCTGGTGACAAATGCAGTAGATTTCCGATATAAAATATGCAGTTTGGTGCACAGGTCAAGTCAGTTTAGTAAGTATAGCATAGCATGAAATCAAGTAGGTGATTCATATGGAGGGTGAGAAGTAAGAATAAGAGGAGATACATGAGGGTGATCCTATTAGTGGAGGATCTTGACTGCCACACGATGGAGATATAAATAAATAGAAAGCAGTGCCATGCACTGAGTAGGCATTTAATGCGTTTTTGTTTAAATTAGAACCAACTTGGTGGGGGCAAAAGCAAGTATGGAAAATAATATTATGCTGTTTATAATGCTCTCAAGAGTTTAATATACTTTTTAAGCATAGGTATACATTTTTGTTGTTGTTTAGGTGTTTCAGTCACATTCGATTCTCTGTGACCCCATTTTGGGAGTTTTTTTTTGGCAAAGATTACTGGCATGGTTTGCCATTCTCTTCTCCAGCTCATTTTACAGATGAGAAAACTGAGGCAGAGTTTAGTGACTTCTCAGGGTCACATAGCTAGTAAATGTCTGAGGCCAGATTTGAACTTATGAAGATGAATCTTCCTGATTCCAAATCCAGTGCTCTATCCACTGTGCCACCTGGCTGCCCAGAGGCATGCATATAGGACATTAGGTTGCGCGCGCACACACACACACACCCATGCTGATGTGGAAAAGCAAATGATCATGGAGGTGGAATATGATTAAGGAAACAGGACTTGAACCTGTTAATAACTGAAGGAAATAGATACGCTAGATGAATATAAAAGGAGCAGAGCATGAACAGAAGCTTAGAAGTAGGACTAAATATGGTTAGATAAATAAGACGGTAAGGAGCCTGATGACTGCAGCGGGATGGATATTGGGGAGCAGAAATAAGCTAGGTGAGGTGGCTTCTCTTGATGCAGGGCCTTGAGTGCCAAGCCATGGGGGTCCTTCCTTGTTCTGGATCCATTAGGAAGTAGAAGTCATTATTTACTCTTAGTTATAGGAATGACATGATGAAAGAGTTGCCTTCCTTCAGGGTCTGCCCTGAATACAATTTCCCTGTTGTCTTACTGCCCAATAAATGAGCACATAGCTCAAATCTTAATTGGTTTAAACTTTATTCTGTTGGGGAGGAAAAAATTGTTTTAAAATTCATAGCTAACTAGCTTTTCAACAAAATAAATAGTAGAAAGTCTATTCTGCCCACCATCAAGTGGAGAAAATGTGGGATACTCCTTGTATCCAGGGTGTTCATGGTAAACATCAAGCCATTTGTAAGCTGATTTCTCCTATAAACAAGTGCTAGGAACCAAGTCAGGAAAGAACGCTATGTCACCCCTGCCCCCAATTCAATAATCTCTAGTGGCTCCCCATTACTTCTAGAATCAAATATAAATGTCTTTGATGCCGTTTAAAGCTCTTTACAAACATGGCCCTTTCCTATTTTTCCAGTCTTTGTAACTTGACTCCCTTCCATTCAATTTATGATCCAGCCATGTCGGTCAGCCTTCTTGCTATACCTTGAACGTGATACTCCATCCCTGAACACCGTGGCTCCTCTCTCTTCACCTGCAACTCACAGAATCACTAGCTTCTGTTAAAGTTTAGCTCTGATGCCGCCTTCTCCATGGAGACCTTCCTGGTGGTTATCCCTCCCTCACCTCAGCCCCGGCTTCTAAGCTTACCTTCTACCTACTCTCTCTATATCTTGTGAGTACCTGTTCATCTACCTATTGTCTCTGCTCCTCGAGGGCAGGAATTATTTTTACCGTTCCTTGTATCCCACTGCTTAGCACAGTGCCTGCCATATAGTAGGCACCCGATAAATGCTTATCGACTACTTGACTTTTGTGGTTGTGTAAACTGAGAAATAAATGATCCTTCAAGCAGTTGTCCATGTGTAAACTTTTCTTTCTTCTTCCTTTCCTTTCCTTTCCTTTCCTTTCCTTTCCTTTCCTTTCCTTTCCTTTCCTTTCCTTTCCTTTCCTTTCCTTTCCTTTCCTTTCCTTTCTCATTCTTTTTTTCTCTTTCTTTCTTCCTCTCTATTCCTTCCTTCCTTCCTTCCTTCCTTCCTTCCTTCCTTCCTTCCTTCCTTCCTTCCTCCTTTTTTTTTTAACTTAAGACTTATACAGAATACCATGAGTGGCCTTCTGATGGCTTACTGAGGTATGGTTGTGGTTCTTGAAAGGTATGCTGATCAAGTTGAATATCCAGGCCTTATCAAGGTCAAAAGTCTTCTAGTACTGACGTGGCTGGTGCTGGATGGCCTGTCTGTCTCTAAAGCCTAGCCTAATTATGTTCAGAGAGTTCATCGCCCTGTTGAGTACATGGTGATACTTTTTTTTTTTTCAGCTACAGCGACTCTTCTGATTACAGATCTTTAAAGTATGTCAGTAAATGTCCTCGTACAGATGTCTTTCCATTCCTTTGATTTTTTTTTAAATAATAATAGTAATGGTAATGATAACACTTTACAAAGGTTTACAGAGCACATTATAAATATTATCTCATCGTAACAACCCTGAAAGGTGAGTGCTTTTATTTCTCCCATTTTATGGGTGTGAGAACTGAGGCAAACAGAGGTTCAGCGACTTGTCCAGGATCATATTGCTAGTTAATTGTTTGAAGTCAGGTTTTAACTCTGGTAGGTCTTCCTGACTCTTATGTCCAAGGCTCTATCCACTGTGCCATCTATCTGCCTTCAATTTCCTTGTTCTTCTTCCAGCTCAATTATGTCTTTCTTAGGATTCAGAGGCCAAAGTTACAGATTATTCCAGGTACAAAACCATCAGTGTTTTCTGCAAGAGTAGAATACCATTTTTTGTTCCTTGTAAGCTTTCTTTTGAAATATTACATTTTGATGTTGTGTGTGCGTCTCTCTCTCCTTTCTCCCTTCTCTTTTCCTTTTTTTTCTTTCTCTCCCTCTCTTTTCCTATCTTTCCTCCATTTCCTCCCCTTCCTCTTTCTTTTCCCCATATATTATCAGGCACACAACAGGGTATAGAGAAAAGAGTGCTAGTTTGGAAATCAGAAAACCTGAGATTAAATTCTACCTCTGATACAGTCTACATCACCTTGGGCAGATCAGCCTCTTTTGGTCTCAGTTCCTCCTATCTATAAAGAGGTGGTTGGACCGGAGGTCCCTTCCAGCTCTACCTTTGTCTTTTTGTGATTATTTTCCCTAACTATATTTGTCTTCAGTGAATCTCATCTACCACTTTTCTTTCCATTCCTGTAATCTTATGAGATCATTCTTTTTTGTCAGTTTGCCCATTAAATGTCCCCCAAAGTTGAGTGCTGTCTACAAACTTCAAAATTACTCTCATACATGCTGTCTTTCAGGTGATTTGTACAAGTGGAAAATAATCCCCATCACCATTTCTAGTGAATGAGAAAGGGAGGAAAGCTAATGAGCTTTGCTCTTTTTCTATATCTAGAGAAACGTGCATTTGTTCCTCTCCATGGTTTGCTGTCTCTAAACCAGCTCCCTATTTACTATAGAACAAATACACTAAATCCATTTTAATATCCTTTGGTCTGTATAGAGCATAAGTTTAGCTAATTCAAGTATGTCTATGGCTCAACTCTATCAACCTACTTGTATTCTACCTTAAGTAACTTAAGAGAGAAGGCACTTTTCATTTTATAGAAATGGTGTTTCCATTTGGCTTGTAATTGTTAATTCAGTAACAAATGACATCATGGCAGGGTGGATAAAATAAAGGTATTAGATGGAATAAAGCCTTGCTAATTGTTAGTTCAGTAACAAGTGACATCATGGCACAGCAGATGGAATAAAGGTATTAGATGGAATAAAGGCTTGCTAATTGTTAGTTCAGTAATGAGTGACATCATGGCACGATGGGTAGAATAAAAGCATTAGAGTCAGAGGTTCCAGGTTCAAATCCTACCTCCTGCTACTTGCTTTCAATAAGACATTGAGTCATAATTAGTGTTATTGATAATAATAGCTAAAATTTGTACAGCACATACTTTGTGCCACGCCCTGTGTGAAATGCTTTATAATTATCTCATTTGAGCCTCATACAACTCTGGGAGGCAGGTGCTACTATTAGCCCCATTTTACAGTTGAGGCAAACATAGGTTAAGTGACTTGCTCAGGGTCCCACAGCCAGTAAGTGTCTGAGACTGGATTTTCATTCAGGTCTTCCTGATGCCAGGCACACCATTCTATCTGCTGTGCCTCCTAGCTACCCCCAGCTCATGTATCACACCTTACTTAGGTGACTTACATATCCTCTTATCCTTACTTTCCTCATCAGTAATCTGAGGGGGCTGGATGTGGTAACCTTCAAGGTCCCTTTTAGTTATGTGGTCTATGCACTCTTACGTATTCAATGAAGTCACTGCTGTTTACAGCCGTATCTCTGGCGACAGAAATGACACTCAGCAGAGCCTTTTCTTGGGAGTCCTTTGTAGAAATGAGTCAAAATGGAAAGACTTCATTGAGAAAATAAAAATGTGTTTTAAGAAAAAAAATTCATCACCCCAAACTTAGGAAGAGACTAATAATTACATCTATCATTTCAGAGGTATCCTCAGATTCACTAGTGCACTTATCTGCTGAGGAAGATTGAGCTACATATATGAAAGAGGCATCTGGGAGACTTTGGGAAGATTTAGTGCTATAGAGAACTTAGTAAAAATTTTAATGACTTTCTCAAATCAGGTGGCTTCTTTCTTTCTCCTAATTTTAGAGGTCCTTAACCTAAGGTTCATGAACTTAAAAAAATTAATAACTGTACTTCAGTATCATTGGTTTTCCTTTTAATCCCACATATTTTCTTTTGTACATTTAAACATTATTTTGAGAAAGCAGTAATGTTAAAAAAGTTATTCTGTAGGTGTCACCAGACTGTCGAAGGGGTCCATGACACTGATTTGCATCATGGATCCCTTTAGTAGTCTGGTGACGCCCGTAGAATCTCTGCCACAGTAATTTTTTTTTTAGACCATGCAAAACTGGGATTTTTAATTGCAGAATTTTTATTTTGCATTAACAGAACAATGTTAATTACAGTTCTGTTTAGAGCAATATCTACCACAGTCAAATCTAAGTTCCTGAAACTTCAGTTTGCCCAGAGCAGTAGCACAAGCACATAACAAATTATTAACAACTTGTCAACGAGACACAAAAGTTAAACTTGTAGTGTAAATAATCCACCTCTATTGATGTACTAAATGTACTTAAGAAAACAAATATCACAAGTAAATCAATTAATAAAAAGTTAACGGAACAAGCTTTTCATGGGCATTTTCACAAACATTTAGCCCATTTGTGGTCTATGTAAACATCTGACCTGGCACATGTACACCTGCAAGTAACAAGGATTAGGCAACTAATAATTAAAAGCATTTCCGGTGGACAATTGAAGGACAAGACTCATATTCCTGTTTGCTGATCCACATCTGCTACAAGGTAGAGAGAGAAGCCAAAATGGAGCCTCCAATCCAGACAGAGTATTTTTGTTCAGGTGGGGCAATGATTTTGATTTTCATTGTGCTTGGAGCCAGAGCTGTGATCTCCTTCTGTATTCGGTCAGCAATGCCAGGATACATAGTGGTACCACCAGATAATGCTGTATTAGCATACCGATCCTTTCGGATGTCAACATCACACTTCATAATGGAATTGTAGGTGGTCTCATGAATCCCACAGGACTCCATTCCCAGGAAAGAAGGCTGGAAGATGGATTCAGGGCATCGGAACCTCTCATTGCCAATGGTAATGACTTGACCATCAGGTAGCTCATAGCTCTTCTCTAGGGAGGAGGAAGAAGCCGCCATGACCATTTCTTGCTCGAAGTCCAGGGCAACATAACACAGCTTCTCTTTGACATCCCTCACAATTTCCTTCTCAGCTGTTGTGGTGAAGTTGTAGCCTCTTTTAGTCAAAATCTTCATGAGGTAGTCGGTGAGGTCCCGACCAGCCAGATGCAGACACAGGATAGCATGTGGGAGGGCATAACCTTCACAGATGGGGACAGTGCGAGTGACCCCATCCCCAGAGTCCATCACAATATGTGGTACGACCAGAAGCATAGAGAGACAGCGCTGCTTGGATGGCCACGTACATTGCTGGAGTGTCGAAGGTCTCAAACGTGATTTGCGTCATCTCTTTACTGGCCTTTGGGATCAGTGGAGCTTCAGTGAGCAGAATGGGGTGCTCCTCTGGGGCAACTCTGAGCTCATTGTAGAAAGTATGGTGCCAAATTTTTTTCCATGTCATCCCAGTTGGTGACAATGCCGTGCTCAATCGAATACTTGAGGATAAGAATGCCCCTTTTACACTGGGCCTCATCACCCACATAGCTATCCTTCTGCCTCATGCCCACCATGACTCCTTGGTGCCAGGGGCAGCCCACAATGGAAGGAAACACAGGCCTAGGGGCATCGTCTCCGGCAAAGCCGGCCTTGCACATGCCTGAGCCATTGTCCAGCACAAGGGCAGCAATTTCTTCATCAGCCATTTTGGAACGTGTCTGGAAAAATCACGCTAGCGCAGCCCTAGTTCTCTGTCTCGCAGCTGACGACGACAGCAACTGGTATGTCACCTGCCCCAGTAAATTTGAAAATATACTGAGAATAATGAAGCTTATATTTCTCTATGTTCTTTGTTATTTATCTTGTTGATTAAAATCCATTTAACCTCCTGGACTCTTCATTTCCTCATCTTTAAAAGGAGAGGTTAGATTAGATGGCCTCTGATCCTCTGTCTAGGAGACTAATGGTGCCCTCACAACTGCTTGAGATATATATTTTAGTAGCCACCAAGGACTCTACTTATGGCATTTTTTAAAAATAAAAAGCACTTCTTGCTAAATATACTGGTGAGTTGCTTTATCCTACATGTCCTTTTTGCTGACATCACTAAACTTATTAAGGATCTTTAATTAATTTTTAAGTAGCTAAGGTCATGAGATTGTTCACTATATGGAAAAGAAACCATTAACAACCCATGGGAAACCAACGTGTGACATAAAGTGAGCATCCCTATGTAACCTCTTCATCACATGTGGTACACATGCTTTTATGTCCTTTCAAAGGTCATTGCCGAACATACTTTATGTTTCACGTGAGCTGTTTGCTAATTTCCTTTATACTTTCTTGTTCTACCAAAAATAGTAATACTAAAAATCTTCTTCCACGTACATTTGAACAATAGACTTGACCAGCATGATTTTGTTGCATGCCTTTGTATTAGTGGCATTAGTTTGAGTGAGAGGGGATGGTAGCTTAAAATGTTTTTTAAAGATTCTGTACTGCTATAATGGGATGGTCTGAGCTACAAAATTGTATAATTGTAGAGACTTTGGGAGATCATTTTTAGGTTATACTTTTAAAAACTGGTAGACCAAATTACCAGATTCCATGCCACTTACTTCACAGGGTTGCTGATAAAGAAAGTGCTTTGTAAGGCCTTAACTTTCATATCTATATGTATACATATAAAAACATGTACACACACCATGTATATAACATGTATGTATGTTAAATATATATACATCATGTGTGTATATATTTTATGTATATATTTTTCTATATATCTATATAATATACACACACACACACATATATATACATACACACATATATGTATATGCATGTATATGTATGGCATGCCCACATCAGAGAAGGTGCTGTGCTCTATGAGCAACGCAGAATTGAAACAGCTCAAAGGAAATGCAGGATGCGCAAATTTTAGAATATCTACCCCAAATGTTCACACAGACTATTTGTGACCAACCTGTGGCAGAGCCTTCCGAGCTTATATTGGTCTGATCAGCCACAGTTGGACACACTGAAACTTGATTCTAGCATAGGGATGTCATTTTGGTCCTCTTCGAGAATGAAGGACAACAACCAACCAGCCAACCATATTTATATATGCTGTTTGTTATGGAGAATTGTTCGTTATGGAGAATTATCAGTTGGTTTGAAAGAATTGTGGAGAATTATCAATTGGTTTGCAGCAATACCTAACAATAGGTGACAATAGACAATTTCTGTTTCTCTAATGGAAAAAAAAGTTGAACTTTTACTTAAGAATTTTCCTTTGAAAGCTAATTGTAGTTCACAGAAATCTTTGTAGACAACAAGCCATTTCTTTTCATTGATGTCATCAGTTCTAATTTAGAGCAACTTTTTTTTTAGCGGACTTTTTGCAATGTGGTCATTAGTCAGAGGTCATCACGCTATGAGGGACTTCATGATTGACTCCATTTTGCAGGATGGGTAATTGGATGACTGGAAAAATGAAATTTCGTGCTCAGAGTCACAAAGTGAATTCAGTAAAAGAGCTAAAACCCAGATATCATCGGTCTAGAGTTTTCGTTTAGCTCATTGGACTATATAGAGCCTCTGGGTGCCTAATTAGACAATCAATATTTAGTAACACTCTTTCTTGGCATCTGGGTAACGATGTTTCTCTTTCCTCTTTTTCTTCTGATTGTCTCTCCCCACCCATTCCCTGTTCTTTGCCTCCATATAAAAGTTAATGAATGAAGCTTTACTTGGCAAGATTTGTGTTCCTATCTTTAACATAACTACTATAGTCAGAAGAATCATATGTGTGGACCCCACAGGGCCATGCAAAACACATCAAATGTCAAATGCAATTGAGAATCCAAATGAGAAAGTGTAGTCAGTGTGAGAATTAATTTAATTTTTAATATTCCCCTTAACATAAAACATGTCACACCATCACATTCCTACATTAAGTATGGTATTTCATTTTTTAAAGTGGAGTTTTGTTTTTAAATTAATCTAGTACGACATTTATTTTCACAGCTGATTTCTTCTGGCCATTGGCAACGAATGAATGGTCTTTCTTGACGTCTGGCTAACAGGATTTTTGGTCAACAAAAGGACATAAAATCCAAATGTTTTGTGTGGCTATACATTGACCGCAAAGAGAATATCTCAAAAAAAAAATCCTTCCTTTTGGCAAGTTTCTTTGCTTTCTTGGTACTAAGAAGAAATGTATTTGAAATGAACATAAGTAAATCATTATTATAGGCTTTTCTTCCCCTTCTTCTTTATATGCTTCTTTAAGAGTCTAGAGATTGTGTCTCTGGAGTCAGACTACTGGGATTCATTCAGATCCCCCTCCCTACCATGACCCTTTTTACTTGGGGAACTTTGGGTAAGTCACTTAACCTGCATGGGCCTCAGTTTCCTCATCTCTAAAATGAGGAGTTTGGACTAAATGGCCTCTGAGATTCCTCCCAGCTCTTCATTTATGATCCTATTTTTCTGAAATATAGATAATTAAGCATTAAGACAGAGTTGTACTATAGCATTAGCTGCCAGTCATTCTTTACTTTTCAAAGAGGGAGGGAGGGAAAAAGACAGAGGGAAAGAACGAGGGAAAGACAGAGATGAAGAAAGACAAAGAGGGAGAGAGGGAGAGAGGGAGAAAGGGAAGACAGAGATGGAGGAAAACGGAGAGAGAGAAGGAGGGGAGGGAGGGAGAAAGACAGGGGGAAGGAAAGAGCAGGGAGACAGAGGAAGGGAAGGAGAGACAGGAGAGAGAAAAGAGGGAGAGATGGAGGGGGAGGGAACAATAAGGAAGAGAATGTTTCTGTTGGGGCATGGTGAGAAGGCTGCAGAAAATGATGTGGAGGCCCAGTTCCTGATAGGAGAAGAAGACCAAAGGCTCATTTGGGAAGGGTAGAGTGCAGGGTTAGATTCCAACTTCCCAATGTGGTGAAGGTGGCCAGACAGTGGGGCTGTGGTGAGGAGACTCCAGGAAGCGATGATACAAATGAACATTATCATCATCATCATTATAACATTCTATAATCAAGATTGCCTAAGTGAAGAAATGGATTTTAAAAGTTGACTTGGATTTTACATTTAGGACCTCTAACAGCATGGTTCCAGGCTTATTATAGACTAGGATTAGACCCTTCATGCCTTTTATGATGAAGCCCAAATGACCTTCTTGCTACTCCTCCCACATGATATTCCATCTCCTACCTTTATGTGCCTTCGCACAGGTAGCCCACCATGTCTGGAATTCACTCTTACTTCTCCACCACTTAGATTGCTCCATATCTCAGCTCGAGCAACATCTTCGATGTGCTACCCCAACTGTTAGTGACTCCCTCCCCCCAAATTAACCTTTCATTGACTTTGAATATCTTTTGCATATACATGCAAATATGTATGCATATGCATATTTGTGTATATAGATGTATATATACCCGTATGTGTATATGTGTGTGTATAAACACATGTACACACACACATCTACATCCACACATATATCTGTTGTTCCCCCGCCACTACTATCAATATAGCTTCTTCAGGTCAGGGATTATGTCCTGTTTTTGTATTTATATCCCTAGTGCCTAGCACAATGTTTGGATTATAAAAGTAGCTACATAATAAATGCTTGTTGACTATACGAATTATTTTTAAAACTTGTCAGTTTACTATGTGCCAAGCACTGTGGATACAAATGAAAAAGTGAATACAGTCCCTGCCCCAAAGGATCTTACATTCTAAAATATGGAGAAAGGGAAGCGGTATCTAGGGAGGGGCATTTTGTTTTGGAAAGTTACAGGGATGGTGAATGGACAAAGAGGAGAAGATTGAACCCTAGATTTCATGATGGTTTGGGAACTGGAAAGCTGTCCACGGGGCTAGGGTGGGACGTAAGCCCATGGTAGCAAGAGAGCTATTGAGAAGGCCAAAGAATGGAGTAAAGTACTGCTGGATGCAAGCCTAGATGTAGTGGGCAACTGAAGCAGTCACTAATTAAGACAGTGGTAGGAATTTCCAGCATTAACGGAATAGAGTCCTCCAGGGAATGGTTTGTGGCCCAGGTGGAATGACAGTTGGTGGGTGGGACAAAGCCCAGCAAATGAAGGATGGCCGGAACTGGGCCTGAATATTGTGGGTCTGCCACCAGCAGGGCCTCAAGCCAGAGGTTTGTGGTAGGATAAAATCCTCCAGGTCATGATTTGTGGTCTGGGTATCAAGGCAGCTGGCAAGAAGATGACTGTCTATTATGGTCACTATCTTTAAATCTTGATTTCACAAAAGATGATCTTTTGAGTGGAGCGTCTTATTGGCAAGTGGGCTGAGGGAAGTGTAGTTTTTTGTAGCCGAAAGAAGGGACTGTAGGATCATGGGAGGTGGAAGCCTCTTAAATAGGGGAACCTTGCAGCTTTGGACTTTGCAGGCAAAGGGTGCAGCTGCTCCACACTAACCATAAGCGAGAGTATTTGTAGCCTTGTCTAGCTCCCTGACCCTTTTAAGAGGTGATCTTCCTGTACAGAATTGCTGCTACACTGAGACCTGATGAATTTATCCCCTCATCCTTTACCTCACCAATGCCTGGCAGACTGGCATCACTTACCTTAGGGGTTTTCTGCTATCTTTAACTCTTGGTTAGTTGATATCTGTACTTTTATGAGCTTTGTCTCCTAATAAAGATAAGCTGGGTTTTGTTTTTTGTTGTTTGCATTTTTAAGTTTGCTAAAAATAAGTGAACCATTTTATAGAAAGGAACAAAGGGGAATCCCTAGACCAGTGGTCCTAGACAGCCATGGACTTGTAATGAAGTTCTCACTCTGTCTCCTCTCTGTTTCTCTTTTTCTCTGTCCATTTGTGTCTCTGCCTCTTCTCCCTCCCTCCCTCCCTCCCTCCCTTTCTCTCTCTTTCTCTCTCTCTCTCTCTCTCTCCAGGCATTATTTGTTAGCTTGGAAAATTGGCACAGTCTGCAGTTAGCTCAGTGAAGAGAAGCTAAGCTACACAAAGCTGCTTACCTTGCATTAACAAAAACCTATAAAGTACAAAGAGGATCATTATTCCATCTCCAGAGTTATCTCAGAAATCTTACTGAAAAGTTCAGAAGATGCTGCTCTTAACAAATACCTGTTAGCATGATATATGTCTGCCCTATTCATGTAAGAATAAGAATAATAATATATTCACAATAATTTAAAGTACTCTAACCAACTCTAATGGATGCTAAAGCTCTCTTACCATTTGGCTTGTTTCTTTGGAATTTTTAAAGTCTTATTTTTATGCATTTCTAGTAAGTAAACGGCAGAGTTCGAATTTGAACCTGGGTTTGCTTTCTCTAAATCATGTGTTCTTTCCACCAGGCCACACCACCTCCCTTAAAATAACTGCTTCTACCAGTTTGGAAAACTAAACTGTAAAAGGACCAAATGTTCATTTTTTAAAACTAGGTTTCTAGGACAGTGCAGTAAGGATTTCTTATTCCTTCATCTAAATTTTCCTGAAGTATTTTTAGAATTCCAACTTATATGTGCACCATATCCATAGTGGCCTAGTTGCCGAAACCCCAGAAGAGGGCTAGGATGTGCCTGAGGAAGGACTCCAAGGCTCCAGATATAGTCTTAGATTAGGGATGGGTAGAGAGATGGGGCCTGGATAGGTAAATATGGCACCTTTTAAACACTGTGGTCGTGGTACTTCTAAATATCATGTCTGTGAAATCATTTGTGAATAGACATTCTTATAGACAAAGTGTTGTCAATGGCTAGTTTCTTGGAGATGGGCTATCAAGTCAATGTTCTGTGAGTTGGTCTCGAAATAATATAGGCTGAACTTTTTCAACAATAGAAAAAAATAATTGTTGTGATAACCTGAACCAATCAAGCCTATAGAGATAGGACCTAGACCTATGATTTTATTGGTTTAGGGAACTTGCAGGTAAAGAAATCCCTCTACCATTGCTGGTCAGTACTTTCTTTATAACTTATGTACTTACAAGAGGTATGCACAGCACACAGCACACAGCCCACAGGCTACTTGTGGCCTGCCAACACGGCCCATGGTCAGTATGTTGTGCAGGCCTGTTTTACATCCTCTACAATTTTTGTAGGCCAGCCAAAATCCTATGGCGGGCCACAGGCAGTGAGCAGGCCGTGGGTCGTGCAGGCCTGTCTTAGAGAGTTGCCTAGACTATCGACTCTAGAACACAGAGAAGTCAGCCAAACAACCTCACAGTTATGTAGACCACTACATGCCATCCTTTGGCTTTGTGAGGTTTTCCATCCCAATTTAAAAAAAAAAAAGATAGTTTCAGTAACATCTGACATTCTGTACAGCTGCTTCTACAACTCTGTAAATGTCTTTATGTTAAAAATTGTGCAATTTTCTTAAACATTTATGTATTGCCCTAGAGCTACATCTCCTGCTCAGAGTGAGACAGGTAGCAGGCTCAAATCCCAGGATCGTTATCCTAATTATTAGAAAAAAATACTTTAGAGAATATTTAAGGCTAAATTGCAATGCCTTTGGTCTTATGACACATCTAATGATATTAGTTGCCCCTTCACTCTGTGACATAGTAATTAAATGTAGCAATTTCTAGAGAAACTCCTTAAAGGCTCTGAATCATAGGCTAATTGTGCAGGTAAGAGCCAGCAAGCTTCTTTTGAGTTGGATATCATCCCCTATTGATAATGGCCACATGGCCAGAAGCCTCATTACTATTGCCGATTATATTATTTGGAGAATGCTTTCTCATATTCCTTTTTTGCATTCTGGTCATTCAGAAGTGGGAGGTATGGAACTATAGAGCAAAGCACATAAATAGTAATGAAAAAAGGAAAATTGAAATTTTTATAAATTAGAAATCATACCAAAAGGAACTAGGATAGCATAGAGACGAGGCCTGTTTTTTGCTGTCGGAAAAAGACTGAAGAATTCTCACCACCAATGCAGATGGATTCCCACTTGCTTGTTCTGAAACTTCAGTTTGGGTGATTTGCCTAGGGAAGATATGATGACTGGGGAATCTAATGAGAAGAGAAGTTATTTGCAGAGGGCCATAGACTCAGTATGTGTTACCACCATTTTGCCTCCAGGCATACGTCTTCTGGCATGGAGATGGCTTGTCTGTCCACTATAGAAAACTGTCTTCTACCAAAGTGGAAAAGCTATAGAAATATAAAAGAATAAACAAAGCAAACATGTGTAACCCCATGAGCCTGAATTGATGCTATATTTAGTTGAGTAAATTATCACTGCATTTTGAAGAACAGAGCATTAATGAGGTTATGGCAATGTAGTGTTTGTTTAAACCTCAAAAGAAAAACACACCATGACAATTAGCAAGATTTTCCCCTGTCACTTTAGCATCAACTAGGATTATATCAGGCATTATTTGCCTTTGAGAATGTGTTTAATAGTTTTCATTTTATCCATTTGGAAATAGGTAAAAAACCACAAGCCAGACCATCTTTTATTGATAATTCCTCATATTTCACAAGATTATAGGAGCATAAATAAAAAATTGGAAGAGACTTCAGAATCCATTGAGTCCAAGCCCTGATTTTTCAGATGTGGAGACTAAGAAACAAGAAGGTTTGGTGACTTGTCCAGAGCCACACTGCTACTTAGTGTCTGAGGCAGAATTTGATCCCAGATCCTGAGTCTAGTAGTGACATCCATTATCCGTACTTTATTCATCGTGACATAAAAATGACCTTGGCTTCTCAAAGACTATACCAGTGAAGAACAACCTTAGAGAGGTTCTATTGAATTGAATTCAAGTATGGGCCTGGTGACAGGCTGTATGGATGTATGTCTTCCAAGTTAGGGCATATCTACCTTAGTTCAGAAAGTTTCCTGAGTAGGTTAGCCATAAAGTGTTAACTTTAAAGAGTGATGAACTTTTGCAGCAATAGTTTCAAAAGACCAGCTGCTAAAGTGTGAAAGACATATAATCTGCCTTGATAGAAGGAGTATTCACATCTACAAAATCACAGATCCTTGAAGTGTTAAACTATAATCCAGTGTTTTGAATCAGTGGGTCGAAATGATTCAGACCTGGAACTAGAACAGAACATTTTCTGAAACCAAAGCAAACTATTCTGGATTTCCATCTTTCCAAGCTCCATTTTGCTTCTGCTAAATCATAAAGAGTGACAGCAAAATTAATGAATGCATATGTGTACATACATACATACAAGAAAGATTACTACTTTAAACTCAGATACTGCTGTAATGTCCTTGGCTTTCATTTTCTTCTGTTGCAAAAAAGACTATGTAATACACTAACCAATTAGTAATTTAAGAGCTAGCTTATATGTAACATTGACATTCATAGTGACCAACTTATTTTGACTTTTGGCTATTGGATTTCCTTCTGTCAGATGGCATTAGTAGACATAGTATAACTATTAATAGTCATATTACTTTTAAAAACAGCCATGGATTTCTTTAAATGATTAATGACTGGTATGTTTGAATACTTACTACCTAGGGAACATTCGGAAGCAGAATCTGCTAAAATGTATGATCAAAGGACATACATTTTCATGTAATTAAATGACATAAAATTTTCATGGTGAAATGCTGCTTGTGTATCTTCAGCAAGTTGCACCAGTTTAGGTAAACAGGATACAAAACAGTCATTTAAAGGTCTTCTGAGTGGAATTTTAGATGGATTTTATGTTGCTTTCATTGGGCAAAGCATAGCATATAATAAGAATATTATATCTGATCATTGGCTTCCTGCGTAATAAGAACACCAAATCTGATCATTGGCTTCCTGCTTTCTACCAGTTGGCCTCAACTTCTTGAACCTGAGGCTAAGGTACAGTTGGTTACATTAAGCACATAAAGAAACTAAAAACCCAACCAGGATCTTCATGAGGAAAAGACAAGATGATCTAATGGGTTTAACCACCAAAACCTGTTCTTCATTTTTCTGTTTCCTGCCAAGTCTCTCTAATGACTTAGTCATGATTTCAGAATATGTTTGTGTCTCTTAACCTCAGAAAGAAATGAAAAGCTCAACGAGGAACTGGATAGAAAAAGAAAAGAACCAAAACTCTAGAAATCAGTGAGCTAGTCCACAATCATTTTATTAAACACCTGCTATGTGCTTAATAGTATGGGATGGTGGTGAAAAAGTCAACCCCTGCCCAAAAGACCTGGGTTTGAGTTTCACATTCTTATACATAATTGGCAGTGTGACACTGAGGAAGTCTCTGCTAAATTAAAAGACTAATTGCTTATCCTTGTGGGTTTTTGGAGTTTTCTCAACTAAGAGTTCCTTAAAGCAATGAAATTATAGGCCCAGACCTTCCCCCACCCCCTCCAAATAAATAAACAGGCATTGTGCTAGGTGCTAAAAAACCACTATTCAAGTAGATGAGGCAGCTAGGTAGCTCAATGGATAGCACACTAGCCTAGAATCAGGGGGACCTGAGTTAAAATCTGGCCTCAGATGTTTACTAATTGTAACCCTAGGAGGTGGAAATGGCAAACTACTCCAGTATCATCACCAAAAATGCCCCATTGGACAGTATTGGCATGCTGTGGTCGACGGGGTTGAACGACTGAACAATAACGTTCAAGCAAATACTTTAACGGTTTGTGGAAGAATATCATAATAAGAAAAGTGTGGTAAGAAAAAAAAAATAAATATTGTAAGGACCAATTGCTTTAACAATATTCTAAAGACCATGAAGAGGTAATGCAGATTTAATCTGGGGTAACTTTGAGTCATATTGTTTTGAATAAAGACAGAAAATATCATTGTGCCCTCTCTTCCTATAACAAGCACAGCTTGTAGTAAACCTTCAGTGTCTGTGTTACTGATTTTCAGTGGTAGATTCAGAAAGACCCCACAATAACTTATTAAAGGTTCTATGTAAAAGCAGGCTTAAAAATCTTGAAATTAAAGAGGACATAAAATAAATGATGTGACTGATATAATATCAACAAATATCAACACGATATACTAGATAGAAGTGTGTGTGTGAAGGAGCAAGGGAAATTTCACCTTCCAAAAGACTATGTCTCTTAGAGTAGGTAAGTTATCTCTAAAGTGGTCTCAGCTAGATATGTACAGGAAAAGTAGCACAGAAGGATATTTTCAAAAGTTTGTGTGACCAGAAAAGGAGGCAGAGCATCAGTTATCTCAAGAAGTAACAGACAAAACCCATATAGACACTGGGTTGTTTTTAGTCATGTCCCCATCTGGGGTTTTCTTGGCAAAGATACTGGACTAGTTTGCCAATTCTTTCTCCAGATCATTTTTTAGATGAGGAAACTGAGGCAAACAGAGTTAAGTGACTTGCCCCGGGTCACAAAGCTAGTAGCTATCTACTGTGCCACATAGCCGCCCATTGAGTAAAGGTATCCATTTATGATAGTCATTTATCCATCAAAGACAGAGGAAACTATGCCAGTTAGTGCTTGCCTTGGTAGAGAGAGCATTTGCATCAATCAGTTTCATCTCAGTAAGTGTACTTGGCGTTGACAGAAGAGAAGACTGAGTCATGTGAATTGTGATAAGAAACACAATGCCTAGTGTGCCACACTGCTCGGCAAAAGAATAGGGAGGAAAAAGAAGCGTTAGTGTCAGATGCACTAGTTTACACTCATTGGTGATTCACTAGTGAAGGGATGCGGTAATGTGAAGGTACCTTGAAGGAAACATAACTTCCTAAGACCATACGGAATTATGGGATGTTGAGAAACACTCAGATAACTTGAGTCTATCTTTATGGGAGGGAGAATTCAGATAGCATCTCTTGACATATTTGTATTTATTTGGAGGAGGCTAAGACATGAAATGAATTTTAGGATCATAGGGTGAGCGCTTGAATGGACATCAGAGGCCATCTCATCCGATCTCTTTATGTTACAGATGGGGAAACTGAGAGCTAGGAAAGTTACTTGCCCAAGGTTACTTAGGCATAGCTGCAAATTCACAGAAGCAATGCAATATAGAATCTGCTTCATTCTCTCTATAACAGTGTTATCTGCCATAATGTCACATTGGTATCACCAGTGTGGCTTATAGTAGTGAAGGAGAACACCTTAGGCAAGTAGGTAGCACAGTGGATAGAGTACTTGTTCTGAAGTCAGTAAGACCCAAGTTCAAATGTGGCATCAGACTCTTTCTTGCCTGTGATGCTGGTCAAGCCACCTAACTTCTCTCTGCTCAGTTTCCTCAAATATAAAATAAGGATGATAATAATAGCACCTGTCTCCTAGGTTTATTATGAGGCTCAAATGAGATAATGTTTTAAAAGTGTTGAGCACAGTTCCTGGCACAAAGCAGGCACTAGATGAATGCTGATAATTATTATTGTCGTTGTCTTCATTGTTATCAATATAGACTTAGTGCCCTCCTGTAGGGCTGGTTGTGGGTGGAGGAAAGGCATAGAGGGAAATTGGCTGGCAGTCAGGAAAATCTGAGTTCAAATCCCACTCCAAACACTTACTAGCTGTTTTACTCTGGGCAAATTATCTACAACTTCTCAGCTTCAGTTCCCTCATCCGTACAATGATGAGGCTAGATTTTATGTCTTCTAAGGTCCTTTCCCATTCTGAAGCAGTGATCATGGGAGTCTTCTCATCTTTTGTTAATTGTGATTGGTGGCTTAGTAAAGCTCAATTAGGTAGTTGGTCCGGAGGGACAGTATAAGGGAAGGAAGTGGGCAGTACCTTCATCCCCAACCCAGAAAGAGGATCTAACTCATTTTTGGACCTTGTCTATGTAGAAATGTATTCTGAAATCACAAGAAATAGAAGCAGAGATGTGACCGGGTCACAGATGGGCATGTGTCATTGATACATCCCTTATTTTCATATCAGTAAATTGTAGTTAGTTTGACACTCTGTGTATGAGCTGTGTGTCTCCCTTGAATCTATAAACAAACTATTGCATCACTTAAGCAAGATGAGAAAGAATACTATGCTGTATAATGGACAGGAACAAAGTCTGGGTAAGGAAATGATGGGGGAGAGCAAGGCTCTGAAACTCTGGTAATTTTTTTTTCTACATCCACAGACAGTTTGGTTATTTTTCCTCAGATGCCTTCCTGCTGGGCTTTTAGAGAAAGCTAACCTGCTGGGAGGCTCTGCAGGCAGAAAAATGTCACCAGGGCATTCAGCTAACTGTCTCTTAAGTATAAGAGAGTCTATCTTCCATAGTTCCCACTAGAAATACATAAAGTGTATTTCCCAGGGTGTGTGTGTGTGTGTGTGTGTGTGTGTGTGTGTGTGTGTGTGTGTGTGTGTGTGTGTGTGTGATCATAAATTTATAAATCATACATTTATATCACGGGATCATTCATTTAGAGCTCAAAGAGGCCTTAGAAGCTATCTAAGCCAATCCCCTCGTTTTCACAAATGAGAAAACTGAGGCCCAGAAAAATTAAGTTACCTCCTCAAGATCGCACAGAGGGGAGCAAGTTGATTGCTAGTACCCCAGAGAGGTAGAGTTGAAAGTAATTCACCTACCTGAAAGATAGGAAAATCCAGGAAATCTCAACCAGAGATAGAGCAGTAAGACAAGTAGCAGCTTTAGACCTGCACAGATTGGGAGATAGAGAAAGTAGGATCGTTTCAGTTTCTGTTTATCATTGGCTTAGGGAGCATTGTTTGCTAGGCAGGATATGCTATTGCTAGTACCCTGGAAGGGAGCATTCTGAGAAACTTGAGAAAGAATGAATGATTAAATTGAAATATGCTAAAGCCAATGGAGAAATACACTCACACATGCTCCCATAATATCAACACACACAGCCAAGCTCTCATTGAGGCTTCCTAACTGGGGAGACCCAGCAAAACCTCAAAATAACCAAAGTTTATAACATGGCAGGAGTAAAACACTAGGAAAAAAAAATCTAGGGTAGTACATGTATTCTGGTCTCTATAATTAGATAATTCAAAGTACTAGAATTTGAATGTTCAAAAACATAATCCTTGGCAGACATGTTTTCCTGACTTTTTACAGTTCCTGTTTGGAATTAGTTTAAAGCCTCCAAGAAAGAAAAGTATGTTTGAAGAAGCAGGTGAGGACTGCTTTGTTTGTTTTAGTTGGGAATGTCATGAGCCAAAATGGAACTATCATTTGATGCCATTTATAAGCAGAAAAACACTAACGTACATAGATGAAATTCTTATTCTACTCCACTTCTCCAAGATACCGGTGGCCAACTTGCTCCATGCGTGACTGTCAGCAGGTTAATTTAACCTCTGTGGTTTTTAGTTTCCTCATTTGCAAAAGTTGAGAAGGTTGGATGAGATCTCCAAGATCCCTCTAAGATCTAAATTTAGGATCCCACCACGCCTATTAACAAATAAAAAACAAATCCCTCAGGTTTTGCTTTTGAAGTTTTAAGAGCACAACAGTGGAATGCTTGAAAATGCTTGGGAAGAAAACTTCATTTATTACTCCTGTCATACAGCGAGCAAAAGCTGTTACACATCTTGGGAGCCTTCACTCTGTAAGTTTTAAGTAAATTTTTGTTCTCATCCAAAACTAGAAAATTTTGCTTAATGTTAGTAATGGTTTGTTTTGCATATCTATTAATTTCATTTTGTTGAATTCATTAAACAGTCACATAACCTGAGCTCCATTTGGCAAAATCCTTTTAGAAATGAATAAAGCCAAAACAAAAATATTAGTTGAAATGGAAAAAAATATCTGAGGATAATTTGGGTGATGATTTCTTATTCTTATGCTATTAGGCTGCCACAAAAATATGGTAAGTCATTGCTAGAAATAGTCATGTCTGAAAAGACATTGTGATACAGTCTCATTAGCTATGGGTTTCAGTGATGCATTTGCCTGTATGCATAATATGTATATGTATGTGTGTATTGTATATACATGCACATTTGTCTGGTTTAAGTATATATACATACACATTTATTTGTACACACATACAAATATATTTGCTATATATACACACACATTTGTTTGGGGGGGTGTATATATGCATATATATTTGTGTATATGTGTGTTTACATATATACATGTGGATTTGTTTGGTTTAAATGTACATATATTTTAAGTATATATGTATATATAATTATATATACTTAAACTAAACAAACGTATATATATATAAAACCAAAAATATGTATATATACGTATGTGTGTATATATGTGCACACACATCTATATGTGCACACACATACACTTAAACCAAACAAATAATTTTGGGCATTTATACAGCACTTTACAATTTGCCAAGTACTTTTCCCATAACTCATTACAAGTGTGTGAAAGTACCATTCCTCTCACAGATTCTGAAACAGTTTCAAACAGATTAAGTAGGAGGGGAAGAGAAGAGAATAAGCATTTATAGAGCACCTACTGTGTGCCAGGCACTGTTCTAAGGGCTTTTTGCAAGTATTATCTCATTTGATCTTCACAGCAGCCCTGAAAGGTAGGTGTTATTATTATGCCCATTTTATAGTTGAGGAAACTGAGATTAAGGGACTTGCCTAGGGTCACACACCTAGTAAGACCAGATTTGAACTTGAGTCTTCCTTACTCTAGGCCCAGCACTCTGTCCACTGTTCTTTACTTACCTAATGTCGCATAGCAATTAAGTAACAAAACCAGGATGAAAACCCATGTATTCTGACTCCAAGACTAGCATTCTTCTCAAAATACCATTCTGCTTCATGGAAAGACACTCTTTTTGGAAGCTTGAAATAGACATAGCATCTATCCATATTGCTAAGGCTCACAGGAGTTCAATTAATTTAAGTAATGGAAGAGATGTAAATCATATGTATATGGAAATAAACTTAGGATTGCTGAAAGATAATATTTAACAGTAAATAGAAAGAACATAACCACCATTGCATCATTATACATAATAAGTAACTAAAACTCACCAGTTCTAGTTGCCACAGGCTATTTTTTAAGCACTGTTGGAGTAGACAGCTCCATAAAACAAAAAGGTCATCAATGAGTTAAAAAAAAAAGATGGGGAATATAGAAGCCACTGTATGAGGGACATAAGGGAATATTTTCCAAAAAAAAAATTATCCGGCTTTATTTTCTCTGATGTTCGATGTTCAGGGAACTAGATAGATTTGAGAAGTAATTGCACAAATGGTCAATGATTGTACCACATGGTGGTAGCTAGCTAAATCAAGCAACAAAAGAACTAGCAAAATGTACTGAATGAAGAAATCTGCGATCTCCATAAAGGACAAGAAATGAGTAATTTAATTACTGTGAGGGTACTTATTTTGTGCTAGTGGTGTTTGAATTTAAATATACTTAATGCCTATTAATTCATTTGAATATTTGACTATACCACTCCAGGGTCCGTGCTTTCTATCAATGGAGAATAAATTGTTAGGAGAGATTTCAGATTATTTATAGATGGGGACAATTCTACAGTTCATTCAAGCATAGATGGACATCTAAATAATCTTTTTTTCTTCTAAAAGCTGAAAAGAGAGCATGAGAGACAGTTGGTTGTTCCAGTATACTTTCTGCCTCCCTTAATTATGGAAGGCTGCTCAGTAAACCATTATGCCTTTGGCATGAGGGCCTATCAGATCTTGGCAAACAGAGAAATAAGAATGTCATCATGCATTGTATATGTCATATCGCTGCCCCCACTTCCTCATAGATTACTCATTTCTTGAGGGCAAGAGACTACATCATTGTTCACAGGTCTAGACCTAGAAGGGCCCTCAGAGGCCATCTAATCCAACTTTTTCATTTGATAAAAAAAAGGAATCAACGCATAAAGAGTAGAAGTGACTAACTTAGCCACTGTCAACACAGGCAATAAGGATCAGAGGTGGAATTTGAACCCAAGTCTTCTAACTCCAAAGCCAGAGCTTTCTCCATTCTACCAAGCTGCCTCCCACTGTATTATTTGTATCTTTGTGATCTACCATAGTTTCATGCATGTAATAGATGCTTATTAATCATTGTGAGATTGAATTGAAAAAAGTACTGCTAATTTCCTGGTCTATTCCTCTAGTCTGTGAGAATCAGCAGAGCTTCCTGAGAGGTAATCTATAAATAAATGTGCAGGGAAAAAAAGATTTTATTATTCAGAGAAAAAAATATGTGAAATGTTGTTAAATTAATATCCTTAAATTTCAGAAAAGAGAATATGTAAGCAAAACAGAAACAGGATTCAAAGGTGCATATCTTTTTTGAATCAGAACTTTGGCTAGTGTTACCATTTGAGATACATTTTTTAAAATTGTAGTTCAATTTACAAATTACTTTTGTGGGTTAGCCTAGAAGCCTAACATTGTTTCTAAGGGAAATTTTATTATAATCATTTTGTACATTTTTAGAACATACCATATGATCACAGAATGCTTTTCTGTATTGGATCCTAGAGATTGTCTGATTTGACCTGGCTATTTTATAGATTAGAAAACTGAGAGAGGGGGAAAAATGACTTCACCTAGGTAACACAGCTAGTACCTGTAGCAGACTAGGTACTCAACTATTTTTCTTTGAGAATTCATTTACAACTGAGATTGAGTTATTCAAATGATCATTTCTTTTTGTGTTAATTGGAACACTTTATATTATGATAAGTATTCATCCCAGTTTTCATTTGGTAGGGCATGTAATTGGGAAGAATTGTTTCTGACAGTTTCCTTTATTTCCTCTTCAATCATTGTGAATTTTCCTTTTTTCATTTCTGATATGAACAATTTGGTTCTCCTCTCTTTTTTAAATTAGAATAGCTCATTTTTTTTGTTTTATCAGATGTTTGTTAAAAAAAACCTCCTAGTTTTAGTTTTTAATTTAATGAGGATTTTTGCCTTCAGTTTTGTTCATTGCTTCTTTGATTTTTCAGAATTTCTACTGTGGTATTTAGTTGTCACATTTTTATTTGCTGATTTTTTGTTTTTATTGCATGTTTAATTCATTGATTTGTTCTTTATCTCTTTTTATTGATGAGAACATTTAGAGTCATAAATTTTCATCAGAGGATTGCTTTAGCTGCATCCTTTAAGTTTTTGTATACTCTCTCGTCGTTACCATGTTCTCTGATGAAATTTCTATTTTTTTCTGTGATTTGTTTTTTGACCCTCCAGTTTTTCAAGATTGTTATTTAGTCTCCAATTAGTTTTTAAATTTTTTAATTTTAATTCTTTACTTCTGGGCCTCTAACTGAATATAATTTTATTGCATTGTGTCCAGTAAAGGATACGTTTAGTTTTTCTATGTTGGTTTAGAATTTTTTTGCCCCAATACATAGTCAGTTTTTGTAAAAATGCCATGTACAGCTGAGAAATATATAAACTCATGTCCATTCCTGTTCCCCACCCCCATCCCTAATTTTTCTAAAACTATATTCAGGTCCTTAACTACTTCTTATTTACCTTTTTGTTCATTTAGTCTATGTCTGAATGGGTTGCATTGAAGTTACCTGTTATAGTTTTACTGTCTGTTTCTCTCTGTAATTTCATTAACTTTTCTTTAAGTATTAACATGCTTAACCCAATTACTATTAAAATTAAGCCAATCTTAGACCATCAAATCTTCTACTTTCCAATCTAGTATTGTTCCCACTATACCACCTTCCTCTCAATTCTTAAAATTGAAACCACCTACTTCTAAAAGTAATATGTGGTCCATTAGCATACTATCTTTTATTGAGACAATAATAAAAAAGTTATCTAAAGGAATAAAGTTTTTTGTGTATGATTTTGCTGTCATTACTAATTTTAACTAGAGAATGTCTTTATAAAGCCTAAAAGATTGTCTTATGTGGCAGTAAAGGGACTTTTTAAAAAAAGTATTTTTTTTTCAAGACCTTGTTTTATAGTTTTGGGCACCTACTGATTACTTATGAACATGTCCATCAGTAGCTACAAAGAAAAGATACTTAGAAGAGAAGCAGACAAGTTAGACAAGTGCCAGCTGTAACAGATGGAGTCAAGACAGGGAAGGTTATTATCCACGGAGCATTAGGTAGTCACTACAATAGTCTTTGCACTATGTGAGATTCTGTAGGGGACATAAGACTAAGACCTGAAACAATAAGACAACAATGTACAGGTTGTATCCCCAAACTCTTAGTACAGTTTTAAGCTTTAATGGCATTTTTGATAGTTTTAAATTTTTAATAGCTTAAAATCAAGTGGTATATTGTATGGTGCAAGTAATTCTTTGGGGCCAATAACAGAAAACATTCTTTTATAGGACTGTTTTAGGTTTCTAAATATAAATGAAGAGGTAGGGTAGCATCTGGGTTCAGGATCTCCCTCTGACACATATTTAGTTGTATGAGCATGAGAAAATCACTTTCCCTGTTGGTACCCTTGGTCACTCTCTGAAACTTAAGTCACAGACCTGTCCATGAAATGTTTCATCTTCCAACAGGACAGTTACTTTCTCAGGCTACTAGACTACTGCTGCTCTGATACTCTATGGAGAGGGTCCTAGATTTGGGGTCATGGAGTCAAGGGTTCAAATCTCACTATCACTGGCTGTATAACCCCAGTCAACTCACCTGACTTCTCCGTGCCTCAATTTCCTCAGCTGCCTAAATTCTGGAAGCAAACCTGGCTAGTTCACTGTCCAAATTTCCATACCAGTATGATGCCATGGAATTGAATAATGTCTGTTGTGTAGGGGAAGTTGCAAGCTGAGGACTAGAAAAGGGTTTTCATTGTAATATTACAGAGAAACTTGGGTATCTTTTGGACTTTAAATCCAAGGAGGAGCTTAGGAAGCCTCTGTATTATGTATCCTTGGACACTCACAAATAGCATGTACCTTATTTTTACATGTATGATATTTTAGAGTTACAAAAGCTCTCAGTAGGAAGTCCTGCAAAATGTGCCTCCAGTTGGGATTGTACCCTACCTTAAGAAAAACTCAAACTTACAAAACAGATAAATTAGTGGATTATTATTTCGGTTAACACAAGGATTAACCATGAGTTTCTATTAAATAGAAAGGGTCTCATAAGTGTGCTGAAACTGCTTACTTTGACACAGTTTTATTGATTATAAAAATTATATAATTTCTCTAAAGAGACAGCATGTCATAGTGCCATCATGTTGGCAAAGATGATACAAAAAGGAAAACGATAATTGTTGGATGGGGCTGTTGGAAGACAGACACATTAATGTAGTTTATTAAACTTGCACTTATTAGGGGTTTAATAAATGTTTGTCACTTGATTGATTGTTGGAGCTATAAAGGCGTCCAACTACTCTGGAAAACAATTTGGAACTATACCCAGAAAATCATAACCAATGAATAATCTTTAACCTAGTGAAACCTTTACTAGGTATATAGCTGAAAGAAGTCAAAACAGAATAAAAGGACTCATATACAAAAATATTTTTTGCAGCACTTCTCGTTGTCACGAATCAACTGGGTTAAAGTCCAACTATGACTCCTACTGACGGTGTGACTCTGGGAAAGACCCTTAACCCTTCAGTGTCCAAGGATATTTTCTAAAACTATACCTTGCAGTTTTTTGGCAGTATTTTGAATGAATGACTAAGTATGCATTATGCATATAGAAAGTCTATTGCATCAATCCAGATACAACTTCCAATTTTTTTCCCTACCCACTAAGACTCAGAACATAATGTAATTCTTTGATGACTTATTGCTTACAGTCATCTATTCAGGTTTTTCTAGCTGAAAACACTGAGAAATCAAGTGGGTTCTCAGTGAGCTGAGAGGATTCCTTTTCGGAAGCCTTGCTGACTAAGAAGTCACTTGATAAGTGGGTTTCTTGGTTACTCTCGAACTCCATTTATTCTTTGCAGGTAGTTGTAGAGGAAATGACAGTTGCGTGAATTTTGTTTCCTGTGAAGACATAAGAAGCTTAACAGCAAGTGGGAAAATGTGATGCTTTCTCTTGTAGACTAGACGTTGAACGAAAATTGTACATTAGACAGCCTCCAGTTTACAGAAGCATACATACATCTCTTAATATGAAATACTAGGCTGTAACAACTGTCCCAGTAGATGGTTATTGGCGTGCTCTTTACCAGGCTGTTATCGCAATTTCTCCTTTGTAGCTATAGATTTAGCTGCTAGTGACTTTTATCGCAACTGCCTAATGCTGCCTCAGCCCCTGGCCTGGTCTGATTAGAATCCCCAGCCTTCACTTTATTCTCAGATATTTTCTTATTCCTTTATTGGCCTTCCTTTCACCACTCTGCTCATACTCTAGCTCCTTCAGGGTGGGGAACATATGGCCTCAAGGCCACATGTAGTCTGCTAGGTACTTGGGAATGGCCTTTTGACTGAGTCCAAGTTTTACAGAACAAATCCTTTTATTAAGGGTCTAGCTACTGAGACAAAATGCCTAATGTAGTTTGCTTCTGGGGTTCTGAAGTGTTAATGACAGAATCATGGAATTTCATGATTGGAAGGTACAGATCTTATGTATGGAGTAGGAAGTATCTTAAGAATCAAGTAATGAAGGCAATAAGTAGAAATTACTCTTTCTAGTATTTTTTTTCTGAAAAAAAAAAGAGAAGGAAGACATGGGGTTTAGCCCAAGAGAGTATTAAAAGAGGCAAGTGAAGCCAAAATGTAGGTGCCAGAGTCAGTGAATGAGGGGTCAGGGGATCAAAGTTGACAAAGAAGACCAAAGAAAGTGTCAATTGGTATGGAATAGGGAAGGAAGTTTAAAATCTTGGAGGTGGGGCAGTTTCAGAGAGATGGTGAAGACCAGGGTATACACAAGGAGCTAGCCTGAAGGTAGACATGACTGGAGTTGAGAACATAGAGAAATCAGTTCCAGTGTGTTTGAAACACTATCATCATCAATACCGACGCTGCAAATTGTGAGCCAGGTGGGAAGGTCATTGGGTAAAGTGAGCAAATATTGTAGAGTTTAGCAGATGACTGCCATGAGGATGGGGAACAATAATATCCATCATTCAACAAATACTTATTAAGCTCCTTTCATCTGCCTGTGCCAGAGATATAAAAACAACAAACGAAACAGGCCTTACTTACAAAAAGCAGTTTCAACAATCTTGCTAGCAGCTACTGTGGCTGTGTAAAACCATCAACAACCAGAACACAGAATGCTGCAAGCCCAGGTTCTTCTGATCTGCTTTACTAGGGAAAGCAGCATTAAGGGGTTAACAATCTTGCTTTAATCCAGCATACAAATATCATTCACTTAGTTCAGGGGAAAAAGCCAGCACTCTGAACTTCAGAGCAAATACAAACACATTATAAACACGCATTATAAACAGACCAAATACAATTCATAGTTACCAAGAAACCAACATCTGAGTTCAGGAGCCAGGGAGCTCATAACAACTTCTGGCCCAGGGTCACACATCACTCTTCCTGTGGCTCAGAGCCCCAAGCAAATACCTCTGTTCTCTCTTTTTATACAGTCTTAAGCTGTCATCAGATATCATCTGAGAGACCAGAACTTAGGCTCGTACTATTGGCTGTGGTCCTAGCAACATCCCTTAGGACCCTGAGGGCTTCACGCCTGCACAGGCTTAGCACCTAGTAGATGGGGGTTTGGGCCTGGGGCTTAGCACCTACTAAGACTCAATCAAAGACACCCAACTTAATTGACATCACAATAGCTTACATGCTAAAAGAAGATAGCATAGATCTGCACATGCAGGCGCACACACACACACACACACACACACATTTTCAAGTCAATAAGCATTTATTAAGCTTTTATTACTACTTAAAAGCTGTATGCCTTCACATTGACTGAGGCTTTTTTTTTAAATTCTGTTAAACCTTAAACAGACTCCTTAGTACTACTAATACTACTTAAGCAAAAATATTAGATGCCTCTCATTACCAGAGTAAAATTGGCTTTTCAAAAGTTGATTAACAGGCAAACTACTCAATTTTTAATAATGAAATTAGCGTGCTACAATGCAGCGCTATCTGCAACAGAACAATTAATCCTCCTGATAGGAAGGAATACTCATTATCCTAGCTAATTACTTGTGAAATAAAGATATAGATGCGATTTCTAGGTTTCTTTTCCATTAAAAGTTGATCTGCTGTCATGAATAATCAATGACTGACTAACAGAGCCATTGAGATGATTTTATTGGACTTTCCCCTCAAATCAGGAAGTATTAGAAGTCCGGTCGTTCGGACAAAATAGTGATCTGTTGGTTAACAGTTCCCCTTCCCAGGTCTGTAGTGTATGCATACAGCCCCAAGCCTTTTATAGATACACAAAACCTAGGGCAAATACCACATCTTCTTTGCTAACATAGATGTTATTCCATCTTTTCTCTGCTAAACTCAGACATCAGTTCTCAGGATGTCCACTTTTGATGTGGTGTTTGAAATTATCTGACTTTTCTATTGCAAATATCAGTCCCTTTATTTTTATTTTTAGACAATTGTTGATTTTTCTTTTCTCCATGGTTATGTTGTTGATTGGGGGTTTTTTTAGCTAAAAAAATGGAGGAAGCAAGGATAGGACAGTGAAAACCTAGGCAAGCTAAATTGATAACCATTATCAGCTTTTAAAAAAAGAGCATGACATGAAAAACATGAGCCATATGTGTGGGGAGGGACTTGGGCTTTCCAGGCACCAGCAAGATCTTGGAGCCAGTATGAGGGAACTAATGTAGAGTGTACAATCAGTCAGAATTTTATTCTTACCACACACCTTTATCAGAAGACCTCCTGAAGTTTTCTAAGGGGCAAAACCGTAGTAATACTTATTATTTTCCGGAGTTCAAGACCTTTTCTCTCCTTTTCAGCTGCCTCCCGTTCCTACTTACGCATGTAACCTGCCAGTTAGTATTTAAAACAGTAATTAGATTCCCTTAGTTATAAAATTAGTAATGAAAGATTTGCAACAATCCTTGTCTTCTGAAATGATTTTTTTTAGCCATTACCTTCCTTCCCATTCTCTTGTTTGGAACTCATTTTTCACCTCTGGCACTCACTTTAAGATCACCTATAATATGAAAAACAGAAAGGAAAAGGAATTGGAGGGTTAGGGGATGGGCAGGAGAAAAGAAGCAGAGGGGATATTGCCTATCCCCAAATTCCCTTCCTTGGCCACCTCTATCATATATTTGTTCTATCTCCATATTGGAGTATAATCTCCTTGAGGACAGGAGCTCATTATAGTTGCTTAGCATATATAATGCCTGGCACATAAACACAGTTAAGTGTATTGATTGAAATGAGAACTAGCTTTACCTAGTTAATATTACCTTCTGCTTAACTACTTTGTATGTATTTGTGCATATTTATATTTATTCTATACTCGATATTTATCCTATACAAATGTCCTTTTTGCCTTACCTGTTAGAATATAAGCTCTTGCAGAGTATTGTTCTTGCAGAGTATATTTGTAACCCCAGTACCTAGCACAATGCCTGGCACACAGTAAATACTGATGGTAAATAATAATAAATGATTCTTGATTAATCGATAGTAGATATTCTAATGCCCTAGAGGGGTTGTGATCCCTTTTCTGTGGGCACTCTATCAGCAATATAGATCACAGTCTATCCATGCCAACCCATCCTGTCTGACACTTGCCCATGTCCTCAGGAATTATTGCAGCAGAGGTCTATCCCAAAACTTTCCCTTTATTCTCTTGGCATTATGTGGTTACCATGTAAGGAAAGTATCCATAATAGCATTGTTAGGTTGACAATAATTCTGTCTCAGTCCCAAACATGAAACCTTGGTATATCTAGCTGTATCTACATCTATAGCTAGCTATATCTCTATCTACATAGATACTGATATATCTATATGTAGCCACGGGCAATCTACAAGGAGCCTAAACAGTAGCTGTTGCTTTTTATGTAAGTGGACAACTTCTTCATGAACTCTTAAATGATTTTCTTTATTCTTTTTTTTTCTGGAGTTGTGATTGTCACATAACTTCAATATTTTACTGTGCAATATTTAACCTCTGTCTCAATTTCCTTATCTGGCAAATGGGAATAATAACCACACCTACATTTCAGTTATTGTGAGAATAAAATGATGTCATATTTCTATATGTGCAATTAGGAGATAACACACATGAAAATCATTTTTCAAACCTCACACTTCTTTCTTGTGTTGGGTTTTTTGCTGACTTCTGAAAAAATGGAAAATTAGAAATGGAATGTGATTGTTTTGCCTTGGTCACACAACATTATGTAGTTTCTGCAACTTGGACCCAAAACACTGTGCTTGCAGTAAATTTAATTCTCCTCAGTTGGTAGAACACCAGCATTGCCTCATAAAGACAGTACTTACCAAGAATTTCTAATACATTCAAATTTAGTTTTACAAGCACTGGTGACAAGACTACCAACCTCTTTTCCTAGTGTGATATAAATGTATCTCTGGTGTTGAGGGAATTATTTTTAAATTCAAAACTTTAAATATTACCTTGGTGTATGTTTCCAACTCTAAATTTTCCACTATGCCATCAGAAAGAAACTGATAGACTTAATGCAAAAGAAACACTATTTTTTTTAAAATCTTAATTTTTTTTAAAGGATATCTTCAATTCTAGGCCTGTAAATATTCCCCCAAAGGTTTTGGTCACACATAAAAAATAAAAATGCTTTCTACATTTTCTGTGTCCTCTATATATAGTTTTACATCTTACTTATATTCTAAATATGTGATTATGCCAAAAAAAAGACCACTTTGTGCCTTTCTGAAATTGTAACGTCAGTCATATCTGTTCATGTATCTCTTAAGTGCTTGTTGTGTGCCAGGCATTGTACTAAACCCTGGGAATACAGAGAAAGGCAGAACCATGGCCTCTGCCCTCAATAAGGACATTCTAATGGGACGAGACAATGCAATTAACTAGATATATACAAGATACTGACTAGAAGGGAAGTCATTTCCAAAGGGAAGGCCCTAGCAGTTGAGGAGACTATGATAGGTTTCCTGCAGGTGAGACTCAACATTTTGCTGTTAAATATATTTATGCTGAGGAAGATACTTAATGAAAACCATTTTTCAAATTCCTATCTTTCCCGTGTGTTTGATTCGTGATATGAAAAAAAAAACTAGAGAAGAATTAATAATAGGAATATGACTTGCCTGGGCTTTGTATGAAAAGATATACCTCCTCTTACTCTGAATCAATAGAAGGATAAATGATCATTCAGCTATAGAGCTGGCTCCACCACTGAAGTCACCCTATGATAACTTGTCATTGTTTGTAGGCAACCTAGATTCTCGAAAGTAGTAGAAGGCATAGTGCTACCTCTGGCAAATCATACTATGTAGGAAATACCAACAGTAATTGATAATTAATGATAAAAATGATAAGCTAGATCATGATCATTTCAAATAATGAAACCTCCAAAGTGATTGATCACATTTTCAAATTCCAGCATTCAAAGTCATGATTACATGAAGTATTATAATTGGTTCCAGCCCAATGGAAATATGTAGTGTGAATTTGAACTAATACGATCCTAGCTGTAAAAATTATTATAAAAACACCTAGTGTTTGCATAAGGCGCTTTTTTATTATCCCTATTTTTTGTTCTTCAGTCATTTCTGAGGCTTCGTGACCACATAGGGGATTTTTTCTTTGGCAAAGATGCTGGATTGGTTTGCCATTTCCTTCTCTATCTCATTTTAGAGATGAGAAAATTGAGGCAAACAGGGCTTTCCCAGGGTCGTATAGCTACTAAATCCCTGGGGCTAGATTTGAACTCAGGAAGATGAGTCTTCCAGAGTCTAGGTCGAGGACTCTGTACACTATGGCACCACCTAGCTGCTATCCCTATTGTACTGAGAGGTCAATGACTTTTCCAGAGTCACACGACTGGTGAGTACCTGAGGATGAATTCTTGCCTGACTCCAAATCTAAGACTTCATTTACTATGCCTCCTGGCGTTGAGTATGAGCCAAGAAGACAGTATGCTTAAGGAGCTTCCTGTCTACCTTCAGAGAAGGTTATCCCCACAGAATTGCCCATTCTCTGTCATTAGAGCTGCTAAAGGCCACAAGCTACAGAAAGGTATAGAGAGGACTTTGAGCTGTGTTAGTAAAACCAAGGAAATTATTACAGGGGGAATAATGCTGAGTTTAGAGTCAAATCCTAACTATATTTTCCAAGCTAGTATTATTTTTATGGTAACATTTGATAGATAACTTGCCTACTGTACCTAACCAGCCAAGCCAGGGCTTCAGGTCAGGATTTTGTGTTCCTCTGATTGTTTGATAATTAAAAGATAGGAATAGCATTTGCACAGCTTACTGAGGGCATTGTACTCATCCACCTAGGTCACAAGGGCCCACATGACTGATAATAAAATTAAGATTTTTCCATCTCTTTTCAGGACTTTGGCAGCTCTGGGCTTCTGGGTATGACTTGCTTTGAAATAGTTCATGTGAAAGGTACATAAGCGATTTGTGGTTGAAGGCTATGGCCCGGAATCTCATATTGCATTAGATTAAGAGGGTTAACTGTTGTCACACCAGGGTAAAAAGTGTACTTCAGGTCAGGTACCTTGTGAATGTTTATCTGTGAACAGTCATGTTCCCAAAATATCAAAAGGGTACAAATTAGGTCAAATACACTGAATTTTGTTTCCCCAAAAAAATCAGGTGATCAGGCATAGGATCATATATTTAAAATTGGAAGGGTCTTCATAGGCCTATTCCTAATTATATAAATGAGGAAACTGAGGCCCAAAGAGTTTAAGGGATTTGTCCGGGATCACATACCTAGAAAGTGCCTGAGGTGAGATCAGAACTTGGTTCTTCGTGACTCTCAAGTCCAACACTGTCTAGTCTGCCACCTTAATTTGCCTTGGGATATAGTAGCAAGAGGCACTTCACATCTGACAATCTTCGAATGCTTCTTTGTATTAAATAATCAGTTGTTTACCTCTTCCCATAGTACAGTAGAAAGGTTCAGAAGACTTGGCTTAAATCCTACCTGTGACATTTATAACTTGGGTGACCTTAGGAGAGGTTATCTCCCCGATCTTCAGCTTCCTCATCTGTAAAGATGAGACTAAATCTCCCTTCTGGCTTTAGAGCTATGAGTCTGTGATCCCTAGGTCAAAGACAACACCTCGACTCATATCTTTGATCCCCAGGACATCCTGTCTTATACCAAGAACCATCCCTTTTTTTTTCATTTTTCCCTTTTTATTGGAACTTTATAAACTTCTCATCTTTATTCATATCTTCTCTGATTTGTTGCCAAACTCCTAGAATTTTCTTCCTTTGCTGACTCCAATCAGGCATCTATTAAGTCATAAGCATCCAGTCATAAGCATCTATTAAGCACCTACTATGTTCCAGGGACTTTTCTAAGTGCTGGGGATACAAAGAAAGGCAAAAGACATGGTCTAATGGGAGAGACAACATGAAAACAATTATGTACAAATGAGATAGAAATGGAATAAATTGGAGTTACACAATGGAAGCTAGGCACTAGGATTAAGAGGAATGGGAAAAGGCTTCCTCTAGAAGTTGGGATTTTAGCTTGGACTTGAAGAAAGCCAGGAGATGGAGATGAGGAGAGAGAATAGTCTAAGTATGAGGGGGAAAATCAATTTCTGGAAATAGTGAATTTTTTTTTCTAGTAACAGCAAGGAAGCAGCTAGATGGCTCAGTGGATAGAGTTCTGGGCCTGGAGCCAGGAAGACCTGTGTTCAGATCTAACCCCAGACACATACTAGCTGTGTGACCTTGGAAAAAAGTAAGTTAACCTCTGTTTGCCTTAATCTACTGGAGAAGGAAATGGCAAATCACTGCAGTATCCTTTTTAACTCTGTTTGCCTTAATTCGCCAGAGAAGGAAATGGCAAACCACTGCAATATGTTTTTTAACCTCTGTTTGCCTTAATTCACTGGAGAAGGAAATGGCAAACCACTCTTATATCTTTGCCAAGAAAACCCCAAATGGAGTCACGAAGGGTGGGACACAACTGAATAACCAAACAATAACCAGCTAGAAAGGCTGGGTCACTGGATCTCAGAGTGTGTGGTGAGAAATAAGGAGTAAGAAGCCTGGAACAGTAGGAGAGGTCCAGCTTGTGAAGGGCTTTGAATGCCAGGTGATTTTATATTTGATCCTGAAGATGATAGGAAGCCCGGAGTTAGAAGGGTAACATGGTCAGACCTGCACATTTGGAAGATCACTTCGACAGCTGAGTGGAGGATGGACTGGAGTGGGCCGGGAGACCAACTATCAGGCTATTGCAGTCGTCTAAGTCTGAGGTACACAAGAGTAGTGACAGTGTAAGAGGAAAGGAGGAATACACAAAAGATGTACGAAGGTAAAATCTACAGGCCTTAGCAAATTGGATAAGCGTGGAGTGAGAGTGAGGAGTTAAGAATAGCACCTAGATTGCAAACCTGGGTGACTGAGAGGGTGAACCTTCAACAGTAACAGGGAGTTTGGAAGTGGGGTATGTGCGGGGAGGGGGAAGATAATGAGTTTTAAACAATGAGCTTCAGAGGTCCAAAGGTTACCCAGTATGAGTTGTCCAACAGGCACTTAAGAGATTATAGTGTGGAGTTTAGGAGAGAGATTAGGACTGGATATGTATATCTGAGAATTATCAGCAGAGAGATCATTGTTGGAACCATGGCAGCTGATGAAATAGGAGAAAGAAAAAAGAGAGCGGGGCCCAGGACAGAGTCCAGGCAGACGTCATCTATTCATTTGGCTGCTTCCGACTGTACCAGCGTCTTGGTTGTTAAATCCAGTGGTCTCAAGTTTCATCCTTCTTGACTTCTCTGTAGCCTCTGCTACTGCTGGAACTCCTGATACAGGGATACTGGATACTCCAATCATTACTGGGCATTACTTTCCTCTCATTCTTTTTGTACATGAACGTTCTCTTATTTGCTGTTCATTTTCAGTCTTCTTTTGTTGGTTCGTCATCCATATCCTACTCTCTAAGATTGGCTGTTTCTCCAGATACTGCCCTGGACCCTCTTAGAGTGTAGTCAGTCCCTCTCTCTTAGAGATCTTATCAATGCCTTTGGGTTCCATGACCATTTCTATGTCGATAGCTCCAACATCTGTTCCATTTAAATCTCTCTGGGCTGAGCTCTAGTCTCAGCCTTCCCACTGTTTGCTGGACATTTCCACCTAGAACCATTTCCATCAGAAGCTCAAATTGAGCACATCCAAAGCAGAACTCATTTAAATATATTTCCTTCATCTAAACCTGTTCATTTCTATCCAGGGCACTGCCTTCCTCACATTCTCTGGGTTCCCTTTCTCTTACTCCTTTCCATTTAATTACTCATCAAGTGAGGTCAGTTTTCTTTCTTAAAGGCCCAGCTCTGGTGGGGCCTCCTAAGCAAACCCTCCTCCATTCCCTTACCTGTTTACTAAGTTTTATCTCCTATGGTAAAATGTAAATTCCTTAAGCATAGGCATTGTTTGGTCTTTGTCTATACTCCAGGTGTTTCCTGTTTGTGGAACTGAATTAAATTAAATTTGATTATTGTGTTAGATCAAGCTCTAATCTTGTGACTAGGTTTGCTTAGAACCCTTTCTAGCCAGGACAGAAGAAGCAACTTCTCTATAAAGTAATACTGTTTGTATTATTATGTATACACATGTGTTCCAGCATTGCCAAGCTGACATTACCATAGACGCTGAAGCTTCTCTGTAATTAAACAGTCTCAGTATTAACAAGCATCGTAAACTCCAAAGAGGAGGAAAGCCTTATACGGTATTATTATCATTATTTTAAGTTGTATTAGTATTATTAACATTCCATAAACTTTGTAATGCTAGAGTCAATCAAGCATATTGTTGAATTTGGTTCCTTTGCATCCTAATACGTAATTAGGTGGCTTTAAAAAGGGATGTTAAATTCTCTTTTACTACAAAGACATCTCCAAAAAACTCCAGCCACCTTTCTATAGGATCTTTGTAGCATAGCAAATCTTTTTTTAGAGCTAATTAACATTACTCTTAGCTACACTTCATCTGTCACCTCTCTGCCTTTTTGTACTGACTTTTAGGGGTGGGGAACCCGTGGTCTCTAGACCACATGTGGCCCTCAAAGTCATGTGTGACCCTCTAGGTTCTCAGGTGCAGCTTATTTTGGATTCAAAGGGCCACGCTTTCGGACCTAGAGGGCAGCATATGGCCTTAAGGCCACAGGTTCCACACCCCTGGGCTAACTCCTCTACTTCTGCCTTTAGGATCCCTACTCTGCCTTTGCTGTTTGTTCCCTCAGCTGCTCTAGCTTCCTTCCCAAAGGAAAGATTTCGCTTTCCTCTCTCCAAAAGATTTCTCTTCCTGATGAAACTGTTTTTGGGTGATGTCTCCTCAGGCTAGAATGTAAACTCCTGGAGGTCAAAGTCTGTTTATTTTTGTATTCTTTGTGCTTTACACCATGCCTGGCCCCTAATAGGCGTTAAATAAGTGTTTGCCAATTTACTGAGTGATTGACTGATGAATCAGTCCTTTTAACCACACTTTGTGAGTGACTTGGTTGAGAAATTAGACTTGTACTGTGAGTACCCAGGGCCACACAGGCCAACCTTTCTCCATATTCTGATATGATTCTCTTTGTTCAGATGTTTAAATATTAAATTGAACTCCTTTTCGACTGGCTAAAAACAGGGATTATTTTTATTCAGCTTCTTTTTTGATTTCTACTTTGATACATCAGTGAATCTGTGATCTCACTATTGTAGGACTTTCCTCCAGTAGTACAGGAAGCAACTTATCCATGCTTTCTCATAGGATTTTGAGTACCCCCACATTCTATCCGGTTAGTCCATGTAATATGGTAGACTCTTAATATTCCAGTCCGGTCAATTCAGCACATGGGCTGTCTGGCTACTGACCTGTTATCATTATATAATAGGCCCATTATCCTTTCTAATCATCTCTTTGGCACTACTTCTTACATGTAATTTCCCATTAGTAGTAACTTGCCACCTGTTTAGGTACACCATGAAACTCCATTTTCCCTTGGGTGACTCACAATTTTGATTCTTTAGAGTATAAGCTTCTAAACTGATGCATACACAAAAATGCATCTGTCAAATAAAGTAAATTACCCATACCATTTCTCATGCTAGCTTCCTACAGGCCAAATATCTTTTTTAAGAATGCATTTATGTTCATAATGTCTCAAGTTAAATCAAATACCTCTCCTAACATATTACACTTAAAATTCCTCATATTTTATGAATAAGGAAACCCATGTATAAACCAGAAAAGTTGAGTGAGTCACCCAAGGTCACTGTCATTATGGCAGTAAAAAGTCAAAGACCGCAAGTGATGGAGGACAGGGTCTTTGATGGTGATTAACAGGATGACAGAGCAAACCCTTAAGTAACATAAGTGCCTTCTTCTAATTGGCTAAAAAGTAAAATCCTGTGACATCAGTTGATATTACATCACTTGGACTTCCCCTTCAAAAAAAACCCTTAACCATAAACAGGGCAGTTAGGTTATGTATAGGATAGAGTGCTAGGCCCACAGTCAGGAAGACTCATTCTTCTGAGTTCAAATCCGGCCTCAGACACTTGCTAAGCTGTGTGACCCTGGGCAAGTCACTTAACCCTGCTTGCCTCAGTTTCCTCATCTGTAAAATGAGCCGGAGAAGGAAGTAGTAAACCACTCCTTATCTCAAGTAGAGTCAGGAAGAGTAGAATAAGACTGAACCCCTACAACTAACCATAAATAAGGCCTTTGATTCCTCAGATTTGGGAGTGGCTATACAACAGCTTTGATTGAATCATCTTGACCTTTAGTTAAGCTAGTTTCTTAGGAATGTGGGTGAGGGTTGAAGTTATAAGGATGGAGGTCATAGCAAAACACTAGGGTGGAGAGGCCAGTCTCAATAATAAAATCTAGAGCCAAGTGACCTTGGTAAACTTGCAAGAGTAAGGAAGAGCCAGATGGAATATTAAATCTAGCTTCATTAAATCCTAACGAAATAAAATTAAAAATCAATATTCAATTTCACAGTCACATAATAATGAGAAAAGCTGGAACCCAAGTACTGTGACTCCAAATCTGGCCTTCTTTTTCCTACATTACTGAAATGCACCTGTTTCTAGTGTTATTTTCAAATAATCGAATACTTGGCTGAAGACATGGAAGGATAGTAATGGGTAGTATAAATGTTGCTACTAACTGTGACGCTGGATCTAATCTATGCAGGATGCACTTGTCAGTCTACGTGGCCATTAGACCATTGTCTCTTGAGATTTGTACTTCTCAGTTGATTCACAAGATGATTCTGCTGAGTGGAAGCAAGGTAGCCTCTAAAGACAATGGATTTTATTTTATTTCATTTTTTTTTTTCTTAGTTGTTTCAGTCACATCTGACTCTTCATGACCCTATTTGGGGTTTCCTAGTGAACTCAGACCAAAATCTTAACCTTTTTCAGAGTACAGCATATGGAGCCTTTGAACCACCTTCTGATTTTTGGTGTTTTAGGTGCTGTTCATACCTAGAAATGCCAAGATATATGACACACCAAGAGATCATTGTTATAATCTAACCTATTTTTGTAATCTTGTTTTCTTCAGGGTGTGGCCATTTGGAAGCCATGGGGTTAGGCTAGGCCAAGTAAGGTGAAAAGATAGTGACATTGCTTCATCCCAGATTCCATTCTTCCTCCTAGATTAATCTATTTATACCATAGAGAATCTTATCCTGTCCTACTCCATGGGTGTTACCCTTGCCGTTGCAGTGGCCTAGCACTGGGTGATTTTGACCACAGGAATGAGGTTTAAAGGTATTCCATCTGGGCCAGTACATTGTAGATGAAGTCTAAGAACACCATCTCACTGCAGAATCAGGACTGGATAGCCCTTGCCCACATTACATCGATGTCTTCCTAGTTGAATTAATAACATGAAATGCCAGCATTTAATTACCTTCAGAATGAATTAATGATCTAATTACCTTGCCCCCTACCACTAAAATATACTAATATTCACTTGCCCTTGACATGAATATATTAAATACATTCTTACCTCTTGATGTCATGCTTTCCTATTTACATATCTGTCTTTCCTGTTCCTGTTAGTCCCCATCAGTTTCTCTTTCCTATATTTTTAACTCTCATAGAAGGCTCTTTTAATCTTGGGTTAGTGAACTTTAACAGATATTTTGAAAATGGAATTTCGGAATAGTTGGTTTCCCTTGTAATCTTAATGGCATTTTTGTTCATTTGTTTAGTTGTTGTTTGTTCATGCATTCAAAGACATGATTTTAAGAAGGTTCTCTAGGCTTCAACAGACTGCCAAAAGGGTCCAGAACACAAAAAAGGTTAAGAAGCCCTGTTGTAGAGGCAGGAACATTATATCTATAGCAGCAACTATGTCATGAATCAGTAAGAGGAGCTCAGTGCCAAAGGGAACTAAGTGCACTGTTATGCCAGAGGTTTCCTAATGTGAAGCCTACTATGGGCCTGAAGGAGTGTGGATGTCAGGGTCTGGGCCAGGGAGAGTATGTCTCTGGTACAGAGAAGGCTACTGTCCACTCCTTAACATGGCAAAGAGCAGCTTCCTTATCAATTGTGAAAGCACCAGCTCTTCAGAGCCCCAGAGTCACAGCATGACAAGGGGCACTGTTGTTACTGGTTTGTTTTCTTCATCAATTGTTTTCCCTGTGGATTAGTTAAAGAAGTTAGTGTGGGTTAGTTAGGGAAGAGTTAAGGCTAGAAAAGAAACAAAGAGATCCTGCCCCTTCCATCATTCAGCAAAAGAGAATCTTTAAGTCCAGGCTCTTACCTAAAAAAGCTGATTATTAGAAGATTTTTCAAAAAGATAACAAAATGTTGCTAAGCTGCTATTGAAGGATCACCTGAGACAAGGGTTCATTTTTCCCTCTTCTTGTAGAAGACAGAAACATAATGAGAAGAGGGTCAGGCAAAGTGGGCTATCAAGAGGCATGTTATCCTGTAACAAAGAAGATCACCGGGTCTTAGATTTAGAGCAGGCAGGGTCCTCCGGGGCCATTTAGTCCAAGTACTCAGTCATTTCTGTGGTACAGACACAGCATGGTGAAGCCTATGGACTCACTTCTCAGAGTGATGTATTTAAATGACTAAAGCAAAATATGGAAGATTGCAAAGGAAACCAATTATATTGAAATACAGTCATCAGAAGTCTTCTTTTGTTAAGGTCAAGGTTAAGAACTCCTGATGTAGTCTGACCTCTCATTTTACAGAGGAGTGAATCAAGGCCCAGAAGTTTAAGTCCTTTGCCCAAGGTCACGCAGCTGATGAACTGGGATCCTATCCAGAGTTCTTTCTGTCATGTCATATTGCCTTTCACCTACTACCTGTAATATCTTGGATGTGTCATTTACTTCCTCTCCCTCACCTTCAAGCCTCAACTGCTTCATCTGTAAAATAAGAACCAGAAGGCCTTTAGGGATCTAGCATTCTGACATTCAAATTTGAAACAAATTTTATTTATATATTTCCATTGATTTATGATTTCATTAGGGTAGGTACTCCATTGTGACAGTAAATGTCACAATCTGTTCATGCTTTCTTACTCAATGTTATTTTTATCCATGTATTTTAAGAAGTCTTCTCCAGGTCTGCCAGTTCACTGCAGGTTTTCCTCTGGTTCTTTTGCAACACCAAAGTTTTCTAGTTATTATCCCTTATTTTTGCTACATGACTGCACCACCCCCTTTTCCAGGATCCGATGTTCTCAGCGATATCATCTGTGCCAGTCTTCCCACCTGAGCCAGAGAATTACCCAAAATCCGAGCTGTAAGGCACCTTGGAGGCCTTGTGGTGCAATTATATTTGACCTGAATTTCCTCATCTGGAAAGTGAAGGTTACTACTTCCTTAAAGACTTTTAGTGAGGGAGGAACCACTGCTTCTTAGCATAACCCATTTCCCTGTGGCTTAGCTCTGATGCTTAGGAATGTTGGTTTCAATTTAGGGATAACTTATCTTCCACTTATTGCACCTGGTACTGCCCTTTGGGACCAAGAAAAACAAGGCTCATCCCTCTTCCACATAACAACCCTTCAGATCTATGAAACCTTCTTATGGTATTCTACACAAAGTTGTGCTCAGCAAATAATGCTGGCTACTAATTGTATTATTACTATTTTTTTTACCAAAGATCATACTTTCTATTTTGTTCTGCATGCATAATAATCAAAATTATTAGACATCTTCCCCTGTTCCCACCTACTACTACATTCAAGTTACCAAACTATAAGTTACCTTAGAGGCTCCTGGCCAGTCCTTGTAGGATTTCTCTACTTAATACATTGCTCCAGACATTATGTAACAACCACCATAACAACAAAACTGCAGCAACATTATATAACACATATGTAACAACCATGTGCTCTTTTCTAATCCTCATTATTAGAAAGCGTATGTGTGTCTATGTTGTTGTTGTTCTGTCATGTCTCACTTTTTGTGACCCCATTTAAGGTTTTCTTGACAAAGATACTAGAATAGTTTGCCATTTTCTTCTCTACCTCATTTTACAGATGAGGAAACTGAGGCAAACAGGGTTAAGTGGCTTGCCCGGAGTCACACAGCTAATAAGTGGCTGAAGCCAGATTTGAATTGAGATTGAACTTCCTGATTCCAAGCCTGGCACTCTATCCACTGTGCCAGCTAACTGCCAGATAGATACCATGCCAACTAGCGGATGGATGGATGGACGGATGGACAAATAGATGGATGAACGGACAGATAGATCTATATGTAGACATATCTGTATAGATGTAGACATAATTTGTTGGTGTCTTTTTACTTGCTTTTGGGGGGATATAATGCTAACCATGATCTTGTGCATTTTGAAGAGCTCTTTCCCTCTTTACAGAGATCTTAAATTATAACTAGAGTATCTTTAAAATTATATTGTTCCCAGCCTGGATTTCTTCCATATACATTTGGTAATGCCAGCTGTTCCCTCCTGACTTTATCTTCTTACACCTTGTTACCAGATCTTCATATAGTACATAATTACTGAGGTGTTGGAGTCCAGATGTGGTTTCAATATGACTCTTTTGTCACTGAAGAGAAATTGCCATAAAAAGCACCCAACGTATCTCTGCCAGTTCATATCTTCCTTCTAGTTTCATCTCTAAATATTCTTGGGATGTTCCTAATTATATTCTGGGTATTATCCTGATTATCCACGTAGCACATGAAACTTTTTTAAGGCTTCTTTTCTCTTCTGCCTTTGGATTTTTTTCTCCCTGAGGCAGTACTCTTGTAATAGTTTCTCCTACACTTCTGTTTTGCAAATTATTTTTAACTCCAACTTCTTGTTGCCCTTAGCCATATGACTCTGTGCCTAAGTAGAAGATCCATTATCTGCTGGCCAACACAATTTGGTGGTTTCTTATCTTGTTCTTTTCAAGCAGCTACTTTTGCAATGCTTAAACTTCACTAAGAACTCTTAAGTCAGTGTCTTTGGATTTACCCTTTTCCTGTAGTTGAAGGCTTCTTGGAACAGGTTGGGTCGAAATTGCTATAATTGCACATAGTGTTTATTCATCCTTTTGGCTTTTCAATATGACATCTATTTCATTCAATCTGGTATTGATTTTTAACTTCGCTCTAGTCAGTTGACCATATGGGTTGTAGAGACTATAGACAAATAGCCAGCCAATTTTGAAATGATGTCCCCATTAGTAACAAGTCATTTCCTTTCTGCTACAATACAATAGATTTCATTTTTATGATGTTTGCTTCTTAACTACAACCAGCCCCTTCTGATTTTTTTCTTGAACTATTAATATTGTATATGCGTGAATTTTATGAAGAGTCTGTAGTCTTTGGACTTCTTTCATATTTTTAATTTTGATCTTTATTTATCAGTATGTTTTTTTAGCATCTTCTCCTATTCCCACCTACCACCACATTGAAGTTACCGAGGTATACCTTAGAGACACCTGGCCTGTCCTTTGTAGGATTTCTCTACTTAATACACTGCTACAGACGTTATGTAACAACCACCATAATAACAAAACCACACAACATTATGTAAGACATATGTAACAACCGTGTGCTTTTTGCTAATCCTCATTAAACATACTTCAAGGGGAAGTGACTAAGTACTTTATTTAATTATCTTTATGTTGCCTTTGTTCACATACTGAAACCAGTTGCTTAAGCACTTTTTTTAACCTCCTCGAAGAGAACCTATAAATCATCCTTCAGTTTAAGGCCAGTGTCTTTTTCTGATTTCATTTTTGGCAGGAATATCATTGTACATGCAGTTCAGATGCTCTAATGAGGTCAATGGACAGAGATCTCCCATTTAGAGTAGTACCACTGAGAGATTCCAAATGCCCTCTGCTCCCTTTTCCATGACTGTGCAATTTCCATTGTTTTATCTATTTCATGGGTCCAGTAGCCAGCCTTTTCATCCTGTCTTAGCCTTCTCATATGTAAGTGGGCTGGTCCACTCAGACAGTAGACAGACAGTTGTTTGGCTCATGCTCACTTTGTTTGAACCAGCCAGACAAATTCTAGGAGTGTAACCTTTGAAAACCCAGGGTCATCTCCTTACTACTGTGAGGAATCCTTACATTGTTTATTTTAAAGGCAAAAATGGAAGGAAGGAGTGGTTTCTGGACCTGAGATTTCACTAGTATAGAGAACTATAGAAAAACAAATCCTTTTTATCAGTGCAAATTGGCACAGGCTTTGCAAATGAAAGCCATAGAGAAATTGCCTGGGTCACTATGAGGTTCCATGACTTTCCCAGAGTCATATAGATTATGTCCAAGAACCCCATACTCCAGCCCAGCACTATCTCCACTACCCCATGTTTCCTTCTTTAAGTAATAAAATTATGTTTTCCTAAGTTAGTTTCCTGAGATTTATATTTGGTCTTTTTTTTTTTTTATAAACATCACTGTGTGTTTCCAGTGACTCTCTCTCCCTCCACCCCAATGCAGTCCTTCCCCGTGACAGAGAAATACAGCTGAGCAAAACAATTCTGCACATTACAAGTATAGTATTGCAACATGAGACGATGGTATTTCTCAAGACATGGTCAACAATTGATTATAGTGCACAGTAGATTCATTAAGATATTCTCCTATCAAATCTTATGACATATCAAATCTCATATCAAATCTAGAACCTTTTCTAGACAAGTTGATTTAGGGAAGGAATTTGCCTCTTACCAAATTTCTAAGCCTAGTATTAACCTTGGGGTGTGTGTGTTAAGGTGAACAAATAAGAAAAAATGATTTATAAATCAGAAGGAAAAAACCAGAAACCAAAATGAACTAAAAAAAAAAAACAGTTGACTAAACTTCAAAATTATTGATTTCCTTTATAATCCTATGTATTTTATTTTACACATTTAATTTAAACACATTATTCTGAGGAGTCCATAGGCATCCACTGATTACCAAAGGGGTACCTGACTTAAAAACGATTCAGAACTCTTACTCTATTTTTTTTGTGTCCACAAGGACACAATACTTTCGTATTTCCCTAAGGAAAGACAGTTTCTGCTGAACCTTGCCCCCAGATATTTTACCAGTCTTCCAAGCTTATGTTTAATATTCCTATTAAGATGCCATGGCCAGTCCAGCTGCCCACAGTCTGGCTGCCAGGCTGCCTCAAAAAGACATTATTGTTATTTTTTAGTGGTTGTATGTTGTTGGCAGAGTTTTTAACAGATTCACCCTTTGCTTCACTTATTGACACCTATCTTCTGCCAAAGTCCTACTCTGCACTCTACCTCTAGATCCACCTGATGATGGAGAAGAGTGTTTTCCTATGTCACGCTTCAGTGGCGTGTAAACCCATGAAAACGTTCTGAAAACAAAAACTTTCTGAGACAATAAAAAGGACCTTTTTTTGTGCTTTTTGATGTGCCTTGTACTTTTAAAATTTTAATTGAGGTTGAATTTATTGAAGATTCTTCTAGGTATCCACCCCCCCCCCTTTTTTTTCCCCTTACTTTGAGCCAACACATTTGGAAACTTAACACAAATCAAAAGTGAAAATGTATGTGTGCAGCCGTGCAAGCAGATGCCAAAGATAGAGGCCACCAAACCAGCTAGGGGGAAGGGGGAGAAATGTCTAATTCTAGCTTTGCTCAAGCTGCACCAGTGATTGACGACACATACAGGAAAGGGAACAGATTCCTGCTTCACTTGTTTAGATCAGGACACAAGTTAAAGCCTTCTAGGTAGTCAGAGCACTAAGAACATTTGTGATAAAAACTTGATGGAAATAAGTGGAGGCCAAACTAATATAATACAGTAGATACAGTGGGATCCAGAAGCTCCAAGTTCAAATCCTGCCTCAGAGACTAGTTGTGTGACCCTGGGTAAGTCACGCAACCACCGTCGGCCTCAATTTCCTCATCTGTAAGATGGAAATGATAGCGCCCACTCCCTATGACTGTTATAAGGATCAAATGAGATAATATTTGCAAAACAATATATAAGTGATAATTATTATTTATTATATTAATGAACTCTGCTCTACTGAACGTGATCTTGAAAATGGTTGGATAGTTCACTTATTTAGCACAGCCTAACATATATCAAGATCTTGTCCTTCTAATTATACAAAGAAGTCTATAGGAGTAGATACAAAAGTTTACAGAGATAGAGAATGGGAGGGAGTAAAAGACCTTAAGTCAGCTGAAACTCAAAAGTTTAGGGTGAGTACAGAGTTGATCAGGTACGCAGATGTGCTAACAGGCTAAGCTGTTGTTGAGAGATTTGATATATTGACAGAGACTGGGGGAAAAAACATTTTTAATCTATTGAACTGCTTCAAAGGATGGAAGAGCTAGAACTAGAAGGTAGTTCAGAGGCTACCTGTTCATTTTTCAGGTGAGGAAACTGAGGCACAGAATGGTTTCAGTGGCTTAGCCAAGATACAAGTACTATCAACATTTTGAATTATCTTGTCCTATGATTTCGCTGTACGTATTTGTTAAAAATGATTTTTTTTCTTTTTACTGTTGGAATAGGAGGGTGGGAGGGATAAAATTGATTTCTGTGAATTTCTTTTTAATAGAAACATTGGGAATGTGTACCTTTGGGATGTTATATTCCCTTTCAAATAAGGTCTCCATACTTTTAGTTTTGCTTAATTGTTTTCCTTTGTTACAAGAGACCTCCTATAGAGTAGGGGTAATCTGCAAATATTTGTGATGTAAAAAACAAAACAATTCAGCCAAATTTTAAAAAGTGAGAATTATCTTGTCCTGCAGGAACTGGCCTGCCAAAAGACACCTCAGAGCAACTGTGATTCTCATAGGAAGAGAATGATTTTAATATCAGACAGGACCCATCTGTGTTGGCTCACTGGGTTGCCTGTGACCTAAACTCTTACTTGCCCTGTTCCTGATCTCTATGGTGAGGTCATGTTTGGGGGAGGTATTATTGCAGGCTAGAAAAAAAAATTTCAACAGATGCCATGTTTATGTGAATTTGATCATCCTTCATGAGGCATTACCTTATTAACAATAATGCTATGGTAATAAAAGTGCCATCAGTACCAGTGTAGAGTGAGAGGCCCAAATTCAAACAGTCTTTTGTGGTTTCCACTGATAAGAAATCTGTTTCACTGAACTATAGATTTAGAAAAGAAAGTTAACTTTATTTTCCCTATCACTAGGATCTAATAATAGTAATAATAATAATAGCTGCTAACTAGCAGCTATTGGTCCTAGAGCATATAAAGTACGATCAGTGTCTTTCTGTCCAATGAACAAATATCTAAGGCTGAATCTCTTCATGTAAAAATGACTGCAGCACAGTCAACCTGTTCATCTTAAACATGAATACAGATTTTATATAATGTATTCATCAACAGCCACAATAATTATTAGCCATACTTGGCTTTAATTCAATCTTCATTTAGATATCACTTGAGTCAAAAATACTTAAACGAGAAGGAAAAAAGCAACTATGGATGCCTGTTGCCTTCATAACCATTTATTTGTCTTTGAAAAGAAACGAACTTTGTGTTCTTTAGCTATGCTCTAGAGTACCACCACTTTTTTTGTGTTATTATAGAATTTTAGATTTTTATAATATCTTAATACTGATTTCTTAATAAAGAACACTTAAATGGGATGGTTTAATAGCTAAATGATAACATGAAGGGATTGAAAAAATTGATTACATTGGATGAAATTCTGAATTTTTAATAAGTCCAACATGTGTATAGGAATTTGGAATTAGTAATCTAGCCTGTCTAAAAAGACAGCCACATCCAGAGAAAGAACTATGGAGTCTGAATGCAGAACAAAGCATACTATTTTCACTTTTTTTTTTTCGTTTTTTCTTTCTCATGGTTTTTCCCTTTTGTTCTGATTCTTCTTTCACAACATGACTAATATGGAAATATATTTAATATAATCACACATGTATAACCTATATCAGAGTGCTTGCTGATTTGGGAGGGGAGACAGAGGGAGGAAAATTTGGAACTCAAAATCTTACAAAAATGAATGTTGAAAACTATCTTTAAATGTAATTAGAAAAAATAAAATACTCTTAAGAGAAAAAAAATTGAAAAGATAGCAGCTTTCCAAAAAGTTATGTAAACACTCTTCCAGAAAGTTTTTTTGAAAGATTTTATGTGTTTTCCACAGCCCTGAAAATGTACACACAGCATTCTATCCAAGAAGTCCATTATCTTCTTTCTAACACTTTAGTACCTTCAAAGCTCACAATGAAAAAATCAATATTATTACTAAACAGACTGCAACAGAGATGGTTGGGATAAATGTAATATTCGAAGTTCAAAGCATCGTAGAATCATACATTTAGAAGTGGAACGGAGCAGACATGGGTGGGGCAGCAGACAGAGTGCCAAGCCTGGAGTAAGGAAAACTCATCTTTGTGAGTTCAAATCTGGCCTCAGACACTTACTAGCTGTGTGACTCTGGGCAAGTCACTTCATCCTATTTGCCTCAGTTTCCTCATTTGTAAAATGAGCCGAAGAATAAAATGGCAGATCTTTGGCAAAAATGGCAGTACCTTTGACAGGAAAGCCACAAATGGGGGTCATGCATAGTAGGATATGACTGAAACAACTGAATGACAAAAGATGTGAACATTGTGTCTTCTTGCTGATTGTACTGGAAAGCACACTAATGGGGGCTTATAAACTATATAGCATTAGGAGTGGATAACCACAGGATGTCTACCACTTTTGAAACTTGAAGTATCAGTATCCCTCTGCAGATATAACCTACAAGTACATGTACAAATTGGGGCAGTAGCCTATCAGGGTATGCTCTGTATATAAAATACAGGCAAGATTTTTTTTTTTTTAAGTAGGTAAGGTAGTAGTAGTTGAGAGGATCAGGAAAGGCTTCCTATAGGAGTTTTCCCTTGAAATCAGCTTTGAAAGAGACTGTGGGTTCTAAGAGATGGAAATTAAGAAGGACCATATTTCCAGGCATTAGTGATAACCTTTGCAAAGGAACAGAGACAGGAGCTAGAATGCTAATTACAGCAAAAAAAAAACCGTTTGGCTGGAACATAAAGTACATAAAGGGTAGTAATGCGCAGGAGTCTTAAAAAGATAGCTTGAAGCCAAATTGTGAAAGGCTTTAAGTGCTAAACAGTGGAGTTAGTGTATATTCTAAAACAACATTAGCTTTGGCTGTTAGATGGTACAGTGGATAGAGTGCTGAGTCTAGAGTCAGTAAGGTCTTGAGTTTAAACCCTCATATACTGTGATCCTGAGCAGGCACCACATTCTCAAAAGAAGCGTAGTCTTGGGATGGTGATACAGTTGGTCTGGTGGCATCGACTCACGCCTTTGCCCTCAGATGCCCTGAACAAATCTTTTAGCTCCCCAAAGGCTCAATTGCTTCATCTATAGAATGTAGGCAATATGACTCACAAACTGCCTAGTGGAAAGAAAATGCCTTTTAAATCCAGAAACAGGATAAAAACATGAGTTGTGATTATTATTATCAGAAGATATCTCCAACTGTAGAAGAGGACCATAGATTTAAAGATAGATGGGATCTTAGAGCCCATCTAGTCCAGGGGTAGGGAACCTGCGGCCTCTAGGTCCTTAAATGCAACCCTTTGACTGAACATATATAAGCATAGCATTTCACTGAAGCTGTAAGACTAAAAGTAATCCTGCTTCAATGGCCTGCTTCAGAGTTAGACTGAATGACAGTGAATGATTTCATCATACTCCTTGTTTTAAATAAAGAGAAAGTAGGATCTCTAAATTAGTATCAGGGGGAAAAGTGTGACTAAAAAAAGTTGTTTGTAGATGAAAGAATCTCCAAAATCACACACAATTTGGTTTCTTGGGCCAAACATAGATTAAATTAGAATTCAGCATCTACTCTTACCATGAACCTTGCCTTATCCTGAGCTTGTTCTGAATTCATATGGGCTTATAAAACTACAATTTTTTTGTCCCTCAATAGACTAACAATCTTTTGATTTTTTAATCTTTTCCTTTCTCTTGTGGGTTTTTTTCTTTACCCGTGGAGCTATCCATTTTGACAAAGAATTTTTTTTAAACAATTTGGAAAACTTAACCAACAAATCAATCAAGTCTGACAGTGAACGCGGTGGTCCACACTCATACTGTCCTACCTCTTCAAAGAAGGGAGGGAGGTATATTTTATCATTTCTGCTCTGGGGCCAAACTTGGTTGCTATAATGTCACGATGTTCAGTTTCTATTTTCTTGTTGTTCTTTGCACTTTTGTTGTTGGAATTAATGTTGTAGGGACCATCTTCAGTCATTCTGATCTACATCTTGCCACTGGAACCAGATGGCTCCAGAGGAGAAAGGCTGGTGACTTTGCACAGCCCTCCCTCATTTAAATCCAATTCACTTGCAAGTCATAGCATCACCTTCTTGATGTCATGGTCCTCTTTGAGAACAAAGGACAAACAACAACAGTGTAGCTATTCAGTTGTTTCAGACATGTACAATTCTTCCTGACCTAATTTGAGCTTTTCTTGTTAAAGATACTAGAGTGATTTGCCATTTCCTTCTCCAACATTTTAATACATAGTTGCTATTGCATCTGTTCATTATAAAGCTTCACATTCTTCTCTGAATTCTTTATATTCATTGTTTCTTACCACACCTTGGTATTATATTCCTCTACCACAAATTGTTTAGCCATCCCTCCATCCTCATCTACTTTGTTTCCAGCTCTTTACTATGACAAAAAGTGTTGCTGTGAATATTTTCGCAAATATGGTTCCTTTCTTTCTCTAGCATTTTTTTCTTTTTTTTTTAACTGAGAATGGAACTTCTATATTAAAGGCAATTTTCGACACCATTCTCAGTCTAATTTCTAGATTGTTTTCCAGAATGGTTGGACCAATTCACAGCTCCACCAATAATTATTACTGTGTCTGTCTTTCCACATCCCTTCCAGAATTGATTATTGCCATCTTTTATCATCTTTGTCTCTTTGTTATGCATGGGGTGAAACGAGTTGTTTTAATTTATATGTCTCTCATGAGCACTGATTTAGGAACAGTCTTTCCTCTGGTAATTAAGAGCTTTCAATCATTCTTTTGAAAACTGTTTCACAATCAGTTATTAACGATGGGTATGAATTCATAAATATGTGTTTGAATAATATGGTGTGTGACATTGTGCTGATCATATCAAGCCCTGGAATACTGTAGAGCCTCATGCAACTCAAATTTAACCTATCCCTCCACATAGAAAAACTAAGTGGATGAAGAATTGCTATTAATACATATGATATTTAATGGGATAACAAATGGAACAGTCCATAGAGTTGGTCTATCAGTCTGTGTATATCACAAGCCATTGGAGGAAGACAGGATTGAAGTAGACTAAATTTCACTTAAATTGTTGCCTTCAAACTTCACCAAAAACAAAAATTCATCTTTTTTTTGTTGTTTTTTTTTATTACTACTTAAAGTTTTCAGTATTGATTTCCACAAGATTTTGGTTTACAAATTTTCTCCTCATTTCTATTCCCCCCCCCCCACTCCAAGATGGCATATACTCTAATTGCCCCTTTCCCCAGTCTGCCCTCCCTTCTGTCACCTCACTCCCTCCTCCCCAATCTCCTTTACCTTTACTTTCTTGTAGGGCAAGATAGATTTCTATACCCCATTGCTTGTATAACTTATTTCCCAGTTGCATGCGAAAACAACTTTTTTTTGAGCATTTGTTTTTAGAACTTTGAGTTCCAAATTCTCTCCCTTCTTCCCTCCCCATCCACCCTCCTTAAGAAGGCAAATAATTCAACATAGGCCACACACGTATCATTATACAAAACACTTCCATAATAGTCATGTTGTAAAAGATTAACTATATTTCTCTCCAACCTATACTGTCTCCCTTTATTCAGTTTTCTCTCTTGACCCTGTCCCTTTTCAAAAGTGTTTGCTTTTGATTACCTCCTCCCCTGATCTGCCCTCCCTTCTATCATTCCCCCGTCTCTACTTTCCTGTAGGATAAGATACCCAACTGAGTGTGTATGTTATTCCCTCCTTAAGTCAAATCCAGTGAGAGTGACATTCACTCATTCCCTTTCACCTGCCTCCTCTTCCCTTCCAATAGAACTGCTTTTTCTTGCCACTTTTATGTGACATAATTTACCCCATTCTATGTCTCCCTTTCTCCACCCAAAATAGTCCTCTCTCGCCCCTTAATTGTATTTATTTTTAGATATCATCCCTTCATATTCAACCCACCCTGTGCTCTTTGTATATATGTATATTCCCTTCAACTACACATGTAGGAATGTAAACAAAGCAGTTGAACTTTAGTAAGCCCCTTATGATTTCTCTTTCCTGTTTACTTTTTCATAATTCTCTTGATTCTTGTATTTGAAGGTCAGATTTTCTATTTAGCTCTGATCTTTTCATCAAGAAAACTTGAAAGTCCTCTATTTTATTGAAAATCCATATTTTGCCTTGGAGTATTATACACAGTTTTGCTGGGTAGGTCATTCTTGGTTTTAATCCTAGCTCCTTTGATCTCCAGAATATCATATTATAAGCCCTTCGATCCCTTAATGTAGAAGCTGCTAGATCTTGTGTTATCCTGATTGTGTTTCCATAATACTCAAATTGTTTCTTTCTGGCTGCTTGCAGTATTTTCTCCTTGACCTGGGAACTCTGGAATTTGGCTACAATATTCCTAGGAGCTTTCTTTTTGGGATCTTTTTCAAGAGGCAATAAGTGGATTCTTTTAATTTTTATTTTACCCTCTGGTTCTAGAAGGTCAGGGCAGTTTTCCTTGATAATTTCTTGAAAGATGATATCTAGGCTCTTTTTTTGATCATGGCTTTCAGGTAGTCCAATAATTTTTAAATGATCTCTCCTGGATCTATTCTCCAGGTCAATAGTTTTTCCAGTGAGATATTTCACATTGTCTTCTATTTTTTTCATTCTTTTGGTTCTGTTTTATAATTTCTTGATTTCTCATAAAGTCAGTAACTTCCACTTGCTCCATTCTAATTTTTAAGGTGGTATTTTCTTCAGTGGTCGTTTGGACCTCCTTTTCCATTTGCCTAATTCTACCTTTCAAGGCATTCTTCTCCTCATTGGCTTTTTGGAGCTCTTTTGCCATTTGGGTTAGTCTACTTTTTAAGGTTTTATTTTCTTCACTATTTTGGGGGAGGTCTCCTTAAGCAGGTCATTGACTTGTTTTTCATGATTTCTTGCATCACTCCCATTTCTCTTACTAATTTTTCCTCTACTTCTCTTACTTGCTTTTCCGAATCCTTTTTGAGCTCTTTATGGCTGAGACCAATTCACATTTTTCATGGAGGCTTTTGATGTGGGCTCTTTGACTTTGCTGACTTCTTCTGGCTGTATTTTTTGATCTTCTTTGTCACCAAAAAAAAAAAAAGATTCAATAGTCTGAGTCCTTTTGCGCAGCTTGTTCATGTTCCCAGCCAACTGCTTGACCCTTGAGCTTTTTGTCAGGGTATGACTACCTTCAGAGTGGCAAGGGCTTTGTCCCAAGCTTCAGGAGTCTTGCACTGCTGTTTTTAGAGCTACTTCTACACAGCAAGCTTTGCCATACCAGTGCTCCTCCTTCCCCAAGAACCACCAACAGGACCAGGACCCAGATCCAAGCAGGGCAAAGCAAGAGAACCCTCCCTCTGCACCAGCAGAGCTCTCCCTGCACTCATGCTCTGATCCGCCACTTGATTCCTCTCACTGGGTGGGCCTGAGGCCGGAAGCAGCCACAGCTGGAGCTCTGGAAGCAGCTTCTGCCGCACCACCAAGGCTGGGGCCAGACCACACACTTCTCTCACCTAGACCCCAGCAATTTTCCCATGGGCCTGCTAAGTTGTCTTTGGCTTTTGGGGATTGAGGAATCTGGTGCCTGCTCTGGCCTGGTCATTCTTGGCATTGTCCATGCTACGCTGTGCTCCACTCCCAGCACGGTATGATAGACCCTTCCCAGCGACCATCCTGGCAGTCCGAGGCTGGAGACCTGCTTCCCTCTGTTATTTCATGGGTTCTGTAGCTCTAGAATTTGTTCTGAGCCATTTTTTACAGGTGTTTGGAGGGATTTGGGGGAGAGCTTAAGCGAGTCCCAGTTTTCCAGCCACCGTCTTCAAAATCCATCCTTTTTGATAACCATATTCTTCTTTTGGTGCTGTATGTTTGCAAATCATGGAATGCCACAATCTGCAAAGAATCAAAATTATGTGTCAGTCAAAAACCAAAGGGAAATCGCATGGTGTGTGTAAATAGGCTATGGGATATTGTCGATTCTCAGAGAGGCAAGGTAAATGATATCGCCAAAGAATCATGAAACAGTGAAAGGAAGTAGGCTAGCCACATGGTGAGAGTAAGAAATAATAGATGGACAAAATACTCTCTGAGTCTTGAGACCTTGAAGAAGACCTAAGAGTGACAAAGGATGGTGGTATCAGTGGGTGACAATCTTTGTCATCGGAAATCTATAGATGAAATTACAGATCCACTGAAGAAATTACCTTCCTGTCATATTAGACAGTGCTCGCATTCAGGAGTTCTTTGATCATAAACAAATAAAGTAGCATCACACTGAAGGAACATATATTGGGTGTGCATTCTCAACTATTCTTCATCACACTATTCAGATCCTACAAGAATTACGAGAGCAGTTTGGTGTTCTCTCAAGAAAACGTTCCTTCAGAGTCTTAGGACCATAAGATCAAAGCTTTTGAACTGGAGTAGACCTCAGAAGCCAGCTAGTCCTTTCAGACCTCTTAGGTAAACATGAGTGCATACCAGTTCCTTATTTATCTAGCTCCTCAGCTCATTTTGTCCCTTAAAAATCAGTTTCAGAACCTTGAATTAAATGATCTCCATACTGCATAAGTAGCTAACATAAGGAATGTCTTCCGCACGTAAAATGGTCACATTTTTCTCCTTCCACTCATCAGTACTTTACCTCCCTTATGTACTCCATTAATTTTGTCCTCTCTATGTATCCCAGGGAGACATCTTATTTTAATTCACCCAAATAAAAACCTAACAGACTGATTAATGCTGTATTCTCAGTGGAGTTAGGGGACTCCTCGCCCCTTTTGTCCTCACAAACTTTCAGCCACCTGAGTTTCATATTCACGGTTCTTTTCATTTTCCACATGTGCAAAAGCCTCAATCAGGCCACTTGAATTTATAGTGTTGACTTTATGGTGTGGGTTTACAGGTTAGGCACAAAGGTGTTTAGAAATAATTACTCTGTGTTGAGATACTGCTGACATAAAAATTACCCTAAAATAAGGAGCTCAGCTTTGACAGTTTTGAAAATAGGATTTGCCTGGTGGTAGGAGCACAGATACTTGAAGATGACACAGAGAATCTCACCAAGTATAGATTCCACTGGAATACTGCATTTGAGAAATATGCAGTAGTATCCAATGGTGTGCTTTTATGTAGTGGCTTTCATTTGAACCCAAAAGCTAGGATTTCACAGAATTCAGCAGTAGTGCAAGCAGAACCAGGAGACATTCAGTAGTTGAATCAAAATTAGAAGAGGTTCCCAAGCAAAATTTGGAACAAGGTAAAAACATCAGGAAAAGGCAGAAAGAACCCCAGCAGATGAATGAGGAACCATAAATGAGAAGGGCAGAGCAAGACAAAGAAAACCAAAGCACACCATCATTTCATCATGGAGATGTTTTGTTTGTTACTAGGGATGCTATCTCTAATCATCTAAGAATGTATTTATTCTACACTCACACCCTGCTGGCTTTGAGACAGCAAGGTGGCACGGGAGGTAGAATATTAGACTGAGCATAAGGAAGGACTAAGTTCAAATCCTGCCTCAGATCCTCATGAGCTGTATGACCCCGGATCTAGGAGATTACCTGACCTTCCTCAACCCCGTTTTCATCATTTATAAATCAAGGATAATTGTAATACCACTTCCCAGGGTTGATGTGATGATCAGGTAAAAACATGTAAAGCACTTTGCAAACTTCAGAACACTATAGGAATTCTAGTTATTAGTAATACTGTTATGTTGGATACTGTGCTCTCTCATTATCTAAGAAAAGATACCCCCTGTCTTCCGGAAGTGCACCTGATCATTTACGTTTGGTTCATTAGTTCAGTAAGGAGACAGTAGAATGTTGCCAAAGGGATTAGCAAGCATAGCAAGACAAGGTGTATGTGTAGATAGATAGATAGAGCTAGAGAGCTATAGATATCCATCATTCTTAATAGCCCTATTCCAAAGCTTTACCACAACCTGGATTTCTGGGTGCCCAAAGGCTGTGCCATCAGAGTGCAGGTTCTGGGCATGTCCTACCAAGCTTGGTAGACTTCAAGCAGACCAGAAATCAGTTGTATATTTGTTGCCCAAGAGCCCGCTACATTGAAGAAGTTGGACACCAGATGATAAATCACCGAATCTATGGCAGTTACTCCTAGAGATCAGTTACAAGGTATGAAGTGATTAATATCAATAGCTGGCCTTCACATAGCACTTTTGAGATTTATGAAACATTTGATAGGTGTTACTAAATCCTCAGAACAGCCCTGTGTACTACTGTTAGGTGTCGTTATTATTATCCCCATTTTATAGGTGAGGAAACTAGGGCTCATAAAAGTTAATTGACTTGCCCAAGTTCTCATAGAAAGTGCCAGGGGCAGGATTTGAACTCAGGTCTTCCAGATGCCAAGTCCAGCATCCTATCCACTGAACCATCTAATTATAATGTGTGCCTACAACCCATTTGGGGTTTTCTTGGCAAAGATTCTGAAGTGATTTGCCATCTCCTTCTCCAGTGGATAAAGGTAAACAGAGGTCAAGTGACTTGTCCAGGGTCATATACCTAGTGAGGATCTAAGGCCAGATTTGAACTCAGGTCTTCCTGACTCCAGTGCTCTAGCCACTGAGCTGCCTCCTCTAGATTACTGACAAAATAACAAATCAGTCCTGATTTGCAGCATTTGCTATTTTCCAAGCTTTAAATGCTCACACTGGAAATTTAATAGTTGTCTCCCAGGAGCATGGAAGAGCTAGTTCCAGCATATCCATGGCAAAGACCAACTCCCAGGTTTGGCTTCTAAGTAGACTAACTTGGCTTGAGCAATTAGAATAGGAAAACAGTAGAAACTACCCCCTCTTAACAAACAGTTTAGTATTTATGGAGATCACTTGACTCTCGGTTTACAAGTGGTGTGATCATCGAACAGGTTATGTCTAATAGCCTTAGAACTATGTGTTCTAAGAGTCTACGAAGCTATCATGTGGGTTGGGGAAAACCCTAGCTCAATCCAGTTCTGAGGATGCACAGAAAGATCGTTGGCCACTTTCCAGTTCCCTAAATACTGTGCCCTAAAGCCATATGAGAACAATCACCTGTCCCTTAGTAGTAGAGTGAAAAAGATCCTGAATTTGGATTCAGGAGACCTGCTTTCGAGTTCCAACTCCAACCTTATTAACTGTGTGATGGTGAGCAAGTTACAGATGGCTGAGGTACAGTGGGAGATAATTGGTGTTTGTTACATGCCTTCGTAATCTTTCTCAGCATCAGTTTTCTCATCTGTGAAATGGAGATAATGATAGCTTACCTTTATATGGCATCTTGTGGTTTCCAAAGACATACACGTCTCATTCGATCTTTACAGTAACCCTGGGAAGTAGGCGGTGTTGTCATCTCCATTTTATACATAAGGAAATTGAGGCCCAGAGCCTTACTTCAGGGCCCCTTGCATCTGAGGTGGGATTTCAACCTAGGTTTTTCCTGAAGCCAAGTTCAAGGCTTTATCCACGATGCTGTATGATCTTAGGGGATTGTTGGGAGGAAATCACTTTTTGACCCATAAAGTGTGTCTGTGGGGGGGGGGGGAGAGGGGGAGAGAGAGAAGAGAGAGGAGAGAAAGAGAGACAGAAAGAGACAGAGACGCAGAGATTTCATTGATACAAGGAATTACTGCTGAGGAAACTGCCTCTACCAATAAAGAATAGTACTAAATTCACTACTTAGAGGCTTAGAGAATTGCCTAGGAGGTTGAAATCACACAGCCTCGATGTCAGAGGAAGGACTTGAACCCGGGTTTTCAGGACTCCCAAGAACAATAGAGCAGTTCTTCCCCTCCTCCTCCTCCTCCTCCTTCTCTCTCTCTCTCTCTCTCTCTCTCTCTCTCTCACACACACACACACACACACACACACACACACACACACATTTTATATAGTAATGGTATTAGTTTGCAATTGCATCTCTAATCCAACAACACGTAAAATGTGAACCAAAGTGGATAAACTCTGAAATTGAATGGGATGGATGGATAGTAGGAATTGTTACTCTAGAGTGACTAGAACCAGTTGTGATTAATTAGAAAAGGCTTTTAGAGGAAGATGAGTCCTCGCTATTTGGCATCATTTGGAATACATTTGGCAAAGAAGTGAGAGCCATGAAGAAAGCAGAGAGAATGTTGGGAAACAAAAATTTTTTTTTAATTCGCTTTTGGCTAAGAGCAATAGAAAAGTCTTTTCTGCCCCAGGTTAGAGGAGAGAATTGGGCTTAACAAATTACCATGATACTCTGGAGAATATTATCTCATTGAATCTATTTCCTTTAATTTTACTCTCTAATACAAGCACAAGAGATTCAGAATCACTGCATGGCATTTAGGGTTATTTCTTAGCAAAGGCAAGATTTTCGACAATGACTATTTAATTCATACTCTCAAATATCTCTTCCTAGATATATCAAAATAGTTGCCTTTTCCAAATAGTTTTCCATTTCTCTTTTCATATTTAGAAATAGCCTGAGTCTCCCTGAAATAATTTTTGAAAAGCCACCATCACCACATATTAAAAGTCTATTTTCTGTAGTTATTATAATTAGAACTTGCAATTGTTGGAAAAATCGAATTATTCTTGCCATTAAAATTATGCTGGTTTTTCAGATGACAAGATGTCAGATTGGCCAGAGGAGCTTTTGGGAAACATCAGTGAGATGTATTATTAAGCTTTCACTTATGAGCAAACTCTCCTATGGTTATTACTTTACATTAATTTAAATAGGAATGCTTTCTATGTAAATAAGATAGAAGCCAATCCTTTATGAGTCAGCAATACATGCCTGCAATTAGAAAATATAAGAAGACTTGCAGATAATGCATTTCATATTAACCTGTTGTTAACTGTGTATGCCCAGGAACTCAATTATCCCTTTTTTTGGAAGTGGATTCAGTTGGATTATTTCAAAAATCTCTGTTAAATCCATATGCAGAAGATTGACTTTTTTTTCCATCAGTTTGTATTACGTCGTTTCTGACCTAACCTTTGAGGGGGTTTTCACCATTACTATCATCATTTTACTTTGTAATGCTTTTTACTTTCGATTTCTACCATGATAGAAAACTTGAGGGAGATTTGCAGGTTTCTCTGTCAAGGAAGATGCCCAACAAAATGTGTTCCCCAGGCATTTGTCCATGATCTTGTCACCATGATAGAAAATATTTTGGGGATGAATTACTAGTGGACTTAGTACTTAAGGCCCTACTTTCTTAAAGTGAAAACAATTTCCTCATTTTCCCGCCCCCCACACACACAACAATGTCTTGTGAAACCATTTATTTCAAATGCAAATTTTCTCCCTGAAGGAAATTTTCTAGGCCAAATCTGATTGACAGATTATCCCGGCCTACCCTGGCATGTCTTAAACACTCAATTTAGCACTATGTAAGTAAGCCCAATTCCTAATCTGTAAAATAAATGGTTTGAACCAAATGTCCCCTGAAGGTTCCTTCCAGCTCTCTATCTATGAGACTGGTTAATGATTTATCTTTAACATTCTTCCTAGCTCTATATAAGCTAGCAGTATGGAAAAGTAGGCTGTATTTGGTGACCCAAAAATACAGTAAGTTGGAACAGATCTTTTTTTTTTTTTAACTTTTGTGTCTTTATTTTTTTTTAAATTTTTTTTATTTTAATTTATTTTTGACATGTTTGGTTTTCAGCATTGATTTTCACAGGCGTTTGAATTACACATTTTCTCCCCATTTCCTCCCCACCCCCCCACTCCAAGATGGCGTACACTCTGGTTGCC
>CM053623.1:280306960-280344955 GCA_028646595.1 Phalanger gymnotis
CCAGCCAACTTACTTAACCCTTGAGTTTTTCATCAGGGTATGACTGCTTGTAGACTAAAGAGTTCTATGTTCCATGCTTGGGCAGATGCGCTGCCACACCAGCACTCCTCCTTCCCCAAGAACCCCGTACCCGGACTGGGCTTAGATCTTCAGCAGGCTCTTCACTCCTGCTCTGATCTGCCACTTAATTCCTCCCACCAGGTGGGCCTGGGGCCAGAAGCAACTGCAGCTGTAGTTCTGTAGCTGCCCCACCTCCGCTGCCCCAGGGGCAGTAGCTGAACTGCAAACTCCCTGTCCCTGCAGCTTTTCCCACTAACCTTCTCTGTCGTCTTTGCTGTATGTGGTTTGAGAGGTCTGGTAAATGCCACAGCTCACTGATTCAGGGCTCTAGGGCACACTCTGCCCGGCTCCCGGTCTGGTCTGTCCGGGGTCTGGTCGGTCTGCACTGCCCATGCCAGGCTCAGCTCCGCTCCCCTCAGCTCCCAGCTCCGTGCAGGATAGACCTTACCCAGAGACCATCCAGTCTGTCCTGGGCTGGAGCCCTGCTTCCCTCTGCCACTTTGTGGGTTCTGCAGTTCTAGAATGGGTTCAGAGCCATTTTTTATAGGTTTTTGGAGGGACTTGGTGGGGAGCTCACCATAGTCCCTGCTTTCCAGCCGCCATCTTCCCACTCCAGTATCTTTGCAAAGAAAACCCAACGGGACATCTAGGTGGCACAGTGAGTAGAGCACCAATCCTGGAGTCAGGAGGACCTGAGTTCACTTGACATACTTAATAGCTGTGTGACCTTGGGCAAGTCACTTAACCCCAATTACCCTGCCTTTCCACTTCCAAAAAAAAAGAAAAGAAAACCCACTGGACAAGTCCATGGGGTCGTAAAGAGTTGGACATGTCTGAACAACAACATTATAAGTCACCAAAAAAGAAAAATCCAGAGCTCTAAAAGAAAGCCCAGTGCTTGGCACCAAGTTTAAATGTGTTGGGTAATCTGTGGGCCAACCTTGCTTACAAAGAGAGAAACTAAAGATAGTCCAATTGACCAATTAGGCAGCCCAGCTCCTCTGTCCTCAGTGAAGAAGGACATTCTCAGGCACAAGAAAGATCAATGCATCTTGCATAGCCAGCTCCTAGTGATTTCAATTAGCAGGAGTGGTATGAAATGTGATTTAATTTCAAGGAAGGAAAATTGCCACATAGGGATGAACCCGCCGGATATCAGCTCTGAAGGACTAAGGGGAGACTCACATTTTTTTTCTGATTTGTTTTCTTTATAGGAAGAAGTCATTCTTGTTTTCAGCTCTGTATGCTGCCTTCATATTTGGTGGTCGGCACCTGATGAACAAACGGGCAAAGTTTGAGCTGAGGAAGCCTCTTGTGCTGTGGTCGCTGAGCCTTGCAGTCTTCAGGTAAGCTCTCTTTATTTCACTGCCGAGAAACAGTGAGGGCACTGCAGTGAGGTCGATATCTGGAAGCTTTGTTTGGATTGGTATTTAGAGAGGTTTTTCCTTATTCGACATTTTGATTATAAATTGGATGCCTCAGTGGTAATGAAACCATTATTTAAGAAAGTTCACATAGCTTTTTAATCATATGACAACCAGTCTGCTGCGGGAGGCGATGAGGAAGAAGGGTTTGGTCTGGACAGGAAGCCAGGTGCAGTAGTGGACGGAGCTCGGGATTTGAGTCAGAAACATCCGAACTCAAATCTTACCTCAGCCACTCACTAGCTGTATGAACCTAGGCAAGTAGCTTAATCTCTCTCAGCCTGTTTCTCCATCTGTAAAATGATAAAAGTAATACTACCTATCTCCCAGGGTTGTTGGGAGGTTCAACTGAGATAACATATGCAAAGTTCTTTGCAAACCTCAAAGCATAAAGTATATATATATATGTATATGTATATATATATATGTATATTATATACATTGTTATATATTTTATATATATATAAAGCACAAAGTGTATATTTATACTTTATATATATATGATATGTACATTGTTATTTATTATATATAAAGTACATATATTTAGACTTTAGATATTAATTATATATATATTACTGTATATATATTAGTTATTATCATTGCTGAGCAGATTGCCCCTTCTCTTGCTAAGATAGTGGAGAAAAAAGAGGTAACACTTTTTAAAGTAGATCACCTATTTCCTTTGCTTAGAGACAAAGAGCAGACTAGAAATTTCGCCAAGTAGATATTTTAAAGTCACAATACCAATCTAGGCTTCAGTTTTACTAATATGTTCCTTGTGACTGTGACCCTTTATCAGGAGACTGACAAAAGATGGTCTTGACAATCTTAAGCATCCACTTCTGTCAGTACATCCAGAGAGCCCCAGAGCCAGAGGATACCTTAGCGCCTGCCGCGGACATACCCTCTGGCTGATTCTGATGTGCGGATGTGACCACCTGTTACCTGGCAGAGAGGCAAAGCCAGCATCTCCAAACCAGCTTCAATCTCTGTCTATACCACCTGTCACTTAACAGACAGACATATTCTTGGAGCCAGAAAATGAACTTCCAGCTTTGGAGTGCTAGGCTTAGGCAGGCCCCAGACCATCAGCAGACAGCTGGTGCTGGAGCAGGTGGCTTCTTTGTCCAGGGACACAGCGTTGACTCCCGTTGGGTCTGTGCTTTGTCAACTAACTCGCCAATTGGCACATAGGCTTCTTTTTCTCTCTACTCGTTAATTTACCTCCACCTTAATCAAATCAATCAATCAGTCAATATTTATTACAGACCTACCTTGTGCCTGACATTTTACGGATTTACAGTGAGGTTAGAAATCTCAGTTGGAGCCAGATAGTGAAGAAGAGCCTTAAAAACTAAATAGGTTTATATATTCTCCTGGGGGTTTATTGAATAGAGGAGTGGCATGGTCAGATCTTCACTTAAAAAAAAACCAAAAACTGCTTTTGCAGCTGTGTGGGAGGGTGGGCTGCAGTGGGGAGAGATTTGAAGCAGGAAGACCAGTTAGCAGGCCTTTATAAGTATCTTGGTCAGGGAATGTGCACCCCTAGGCCGCATGTGGTCTTCTAGGTCCATGGGTGCAGCCTTTTGACTGAGTCCAAGTTTTAAAGAACAAATCCTTTTATTAAGGATGAGAGTAAGGTGATGGACAATGAGGGGGTGAACTAGAGTGTTACAGTGAAGGCCTGGATGTAAGAGATTGTATAGATAGAAACAGCCAGGTTTGGCAGCTTATTGCATATGCAGTGTGAAGGAGAGTGAGCAGTCAAGGATAACGCCTATGGACCTGGGAGAACGGAATAATGGTGCCCCTGATGGAAACAGGGAAGTGTAGAAGAGGAGTGGGTAGGGGGAGGGGATACATTCTATTTTTGACATATTGAGTCGTAGATGTCTGCAGGACAGACAGAGATCTGTGAGTCATCACTGCGGAGTGATAATTAAACCCATGGGAGCTGATGAGGTTGATGAAAGAGAAGGCCCAAGATTGAACCTTGGGGAGCCCCTGAGGGAGGAGATGACTTGGATGATGAGCCAGCAGAGGAGGCTGAGAAGCAGCAATCAGACAGATAGGAGACCAGCCAGGAGAGAGTTGTGTTGCATAAGCTCAGAAAGGAGAGAGGAGTCAGCAGCATCAGATACAGCAGAGAGAGCTGAATGAAGGAAGACTGAAAAAAAAAATCCAAAACACCAGACTGCTAATTAAGAGATCAGGACACCCCGGTGGCGCAGTATCCACTGTGAGAGAGAGGCAGGCCTGGAGTCAGGAAGACTGGCTTTATGCATTCAAATCTGGCCTCAAACACTTACTAACTGTATGACCCCGAGCAAGTCAATTATCCTTGTTTGCCTCAGTTTCCTCATCTGTAAAATGTGCTGGAGAAGGAAATGGCAAACCACTCCAGTGTCTTTGCTGCTGAGAAAACCCCAAATGGGGTCACAGAGAGTCAGACACGACTGAAACAACTCAACAACAACAAATTAAGAGATTGGTGATGACTTGGAGAGAGTACTTTTAGTGAAGTCCTAAAACATGCTGAAATTCTGGCAGTTGACATCCGGAGTCTCTTCCAGTACCAAAGCCTGTGACCACTGGAAGTCACACCCCAGGATATAAGAAGAGTGTTAAAGAGTTTCCATTTAACAATTTAATGTGGGGCCATTTGTATTTACAATCCATACTAACCATTGGCATAGTAAACAGTTTATATTAACCGAGCACTGTGTAAAGTGGCGCTTCCTTCTGAAAGTTCCAAAATTGCCTTTTTTCCAACCTCCCAAAGCGAAATTTTCATTTTGTGACATTCAGCGAACACTATTGTAGAGATTTTGATGTTGTTTCTACCTTTTCAGATTAGAGTCCTAACTTTTTTTGACTTTTCCCTTATTGATGAGTCCGTCTACTTACTTGATGCCTTTAGGCATCAAGATAAAACCTGAGTCAAATGAGACTTCACAAGTGATTTAGTCCAACCCCTTCATTTTAGAAATGAGGAAATGGAGATCTAGAAAAGTTTAGTGAGATGTTCAAGGTCCCACAGGTTAAACAACAGACTCAGCATTCGAACTCAGGTCCCATGCCTCAGAATTCAGTGCTCTATGTTCATCGGTCTTCCACGGAGCCACCCTGTGCTTCTTTCTCTTGACCTTCCCCAGAGAGGTATTTTATTAAGGGAAAAGGTCAGAATTGCACACAAAACTCCAAATCAGGCAAGCCTAAGATATTGTACCATAGAAACCATCAGGAATTTTCAAAAAGCTAGTTTATTTCCTTAACCTGATTTTATTCACTAAGATATGTAATTTCATTTCACTCATGTTGAATCTAATTCCAATTGCATGCATTTCATGAAAATGTTTGGACATGTAGTACCAAATTTTTAAAAATACTTCTCATAATAAAAGAATATTATCTGGTGGGCTAAAACTACCTGAGTTAGAAGACCTCATCCCAAAGAACCTGCTGCCATTTTTTCATTTGAGTATACAATATATCTTCTTTTTTGAGGCAGTTGGTGGGTGGGGAGCGGTTAAGTGACTTGCCCAGAGTTACACAGCAGGTAGGTGTCTGAGGAGGGATTTGAATTCAGATCCTCCTGACTCTGGTGCTGGTGCTCTATCCACTGTGCCACCTAGCTGCCCTGGGTATACAGTATATTTTCAAGAATAATATTGACATAAATTAGTCTTCAGAACTGTATCTGTTTTTGCCTTGCCAGTTGTTTATGTAGCAGAAAGTGGACATATTCACAAATTTTAATTAAAAATTCACTTATTCGATCAAATAACTTCATTATTATTACATGCAAATTTGCTTTTCATAGAGAAAGTTGAATCCTTGCCAAAACTAAATTTCAAAATTGTCCTACATAAGTATGTGGATATTGATATCTCTATCTAGGGGATCTATGTATATCTAGACACCTGGATATAGATGTCACTATCTGCATATCTATATCAAAAGGGGATGGGCATCATCCAGACCGTGATTTAGTTTGGAAAAACTCTCCTTGTGAAACATTCCTGCTACCAGGGATCCTGAGAGGTCATATGACTGGCCCACGGTCAAAATGCTAAGATGTATGAGAGATAGGACTTGAAACCAAGTTTTCCTGAATCTGCCTCCCCAACCCCCTAACTCTAAGATTGACTTTCTAACCATTATGACACATGGCCTTTCTTTATGTACACGGATCCATCTACAGACAAAACAGTTTTTAAAATAAATTGTTTTATGCAATGTTTTAGATTAAGAAAATGCTTTTGTCCTTTATTTTGACCAAAAATACCAAAAATAAAACCCCTTAAACAATATTTAAAAGTAATTTCCTCTTTAAAAAATCAGTGAAAATATTTTTTACCTCATTCACTTTTGATGGGAACTTTTTCCCTACCAATTTTTGTAATTCAATGGTTAGTTTCTTTGAGTAACAAAAGACTGGTTCTTGTCTTAGCCCAGATTTGCTTATGAACAAAAATAGGAGTGAAGTTAAATAATTCCTACAATAACTAAACCAAATACTTTGTCAGCTATCTAGATATTTAAGATAAAAGTGGGAGTATTTTTTGCCTGAATTATCTGTATAGCTTCCCTATTTTTCATTTCATTTTAGTATGTAAACATATTCAGTCTTTGTCTACACTGTGCACATCTTAAAATAATCTTTATTGATATTTTGCTTTTATATCACCTTCATTTCCAAATATATTTCTTCCTCTTCCTCTCCCCAGAGAGCCATTCCTTGTATTAAAAGAGATAGAGAAAAAGCAATAGTTCATTAAAATTGACCAACATATCAGTTGGTCCATACCCATAGGTCCCTTTCCCTTAGCAAAGAAAGGAGAGAGGTACATTTTTTCATGGCTGCCTTGGGGCCAAGCTTAATTACCATAATGACGCAATGTTCAGATATCGTTGGTGGGGGTGTTGTTAGCCCTTTCTATTTGCACTGTTGTATTTGTTGGGAATATTGTATTCCTGGTTCCGCTTACTTTAGATGAGTTCATCTCAGTCTTCCAATATTCCTCCATATTTTTCTTAATCTTTTCTTATGATGTGGTAATATTATATCACATTAATGTATCACAGTTTGTCTAGCCGTTTCCCAATTGATGAGCACCTAGTTTCCAGTTTTTTGATAATAGAAGAAGGGCTGGCATCTATGGGAACTTTCTTTGAACTTTTTGGGGTCTTTGTCTTCCAGCAAGATTTCTAGGTCAAAGGATATGGACAGCCATGTACTATTTAATTGAGGTTAAGAGCTACGATAGAAGTCCCTCACCTGTGATTGATCCTATTCTGTTTTTCTTCATTCGGATCCACCTTATTTCTATAAGGAAGAGGTTCTTAATCTTTTTTGTGTCATGATCTCCTAGGGCAGTGTGATAAGCCTATGGACCCTCTCTCAGAATAATGCTTTTAAAGGCATAAGATACAGAGTATTACAAAAGAAACTAATTCTATTGAAATATAATTCTCAATATACATATATTTTAAAAGTTCACAGACCCCAGGTTAAGAATTCCTTTGAGCAGTATGAACCATAAGCTTCTAGTATCAGTCAGTCATTTTTTCCATCCCACAGAACCCAAGTACAGACAATCTGTGTTTTGCTTAGGTGACTACATGACTTTTGGTCATCAATGTCTGAAGATCTCCATAAGCTAGTGACTGAAGTAACAGATCATTTGAAGCCCCAGGTCTTTTAGATGATATTATTGCACAGCAGTCAGTCCAAGTTAGGGTCACCTTTGATAGTAACCTACTTCTCAGTAAGAGAACATGAAAAATGTCATGCTGCTATCTCTGTAACCTCAATAAGCTGCCACCACATCTCCCTCAGAAGGACCCTAAATCATTCATTTCTCTTACTGTTCAATCTCAGTAGGGTTACCATAATTCATTTTTAATGGCCCTTCCAAAATGTTTAATTAATAAACTTCATTCCCTCCACAATGCAACAGCTGTACTTTAAAAAAAAAAGTCTGGTGCTGCTGGGCAATTTTTTTTTTCTGAGAGTATCATGGAGACATCTACTAGACCAGTGGTTATTTCATTTCAATCCAATTCAATTTAAATTAATTTTAATAAAAATCTACTATGTGTTAGGCACTATAATAGGCATTGAGGATACAGATACAAAGAATGAAGCAGTCTCTATTCAAAAGGAGCTCACATTCTGATGGACTAGATAAGTGTGTGTGTACATAGATACACTCACATTTTGTATGTATTTGCGTATATATTTGTGTATGCATGCAAGTATATATATACATGTTATATATAATAGTACCTGTATGCATATATGCAAGCATGTATGGATAGACAGAGAGAGAGAGAGAGAGAATCAATACAAAATAGTTCAATACAAGGTCTTTTGGGAGGGAAGACACTAGCAGTTGGGAATATCAGGAAAGGCTTTCACATGAACCAGATTCTCACTCATTCAGCAAACAACTGTTTTGTGTCTGTTTTGTCCTAGGCACCATGCTAATGCCAAAAAAAAAAAATCCCTTTTGGGGGGAGGAAGGGGACTGTGGGACTGTGGGAATGACATTGTTAAATAAGATGCAATTCCTTTTCTCTAAAGAAGGAGACTATAAAAGCTTAAAAGCTGCACTAAGACTTTTGGGACACCCTGTATAATATAGATTCTAATTGGTGCAGCAAAAGAATTATAAACTTCATCCCCTAATTTCTCATTCTAGTACTTTAGGCAAAACCAACAACAACAAACCTAAAAAGAAAATGGATTTTATAGTGTAAGTACATGGAATTGATATCTGTCTCCTGAAGCCATGAGACTCTCCTTGTGCTTATATGATGATGTGGAAACCAAAAAAGAAAAGGAAGTCACCTCAGATAAAAAATAAATCACCTTGCTTTTACACCATTCAGAGCCCATGTAATCACAGCCAGTTAGAGCCAAGAAGGTGCCTTCTTGTTGTTGAGGTATTTCAGTCATGTTTGACTCTTCATGACTGCATTTGGGGTTTTTTCTTCAGAGATACCAGAGTGGTTTGCCAATTCCTTCTGGAGCTCGTTTGACAGATGAGGAAACTAAGGCAAATAGGATTAAGTGACTTGCCCAGGGTCACACTAGCTAGTTTGAACTCAGGTCCTCCTGACTCTAGGACCAGTGCTCTATCCGCTGTGCCACCCAGCTGCCTAGAAGGTGCCTTAGAGATCATCTATTCCAGGGTAGGCTTTTTTACAGCTGAAGAACCGAACCCTGACTTTGTTCTCTGCTGCCTGCATGGCCTCGCCAAGTCACTTACTCTCCCTGTATCTGTATCTGTAAAAATAATGGAGCTGGACTACGTTATTTTTTAAAAGCCCTTTCGGTGCTAAATCCTATAAATCCATTCTAATTTTTTTTCAAGGGCAGGAATTATAAATTGGAGGAATAAAGTAATTTTTCAGTAATCTTAATTGACACTTGCTGTTTCAAGTTCTGGGCCGCACAACTCAAAAACACATGTGGAGAACTTTTCCTCAGAAATCTGGCTCCCCTCCCTGTGTATGTTAATGACACCCCTTGTCCCCCCCGTGCTTGAAGCTGGTTCTGTCTTCCCTGCTCCTCATAGGCACTCATGCCCAGACCAGTTGATTCTTCCTCACACTCATTCTCTTTGTGATATGCTCATGTTGTCAACCTTGTTTAGGCCATCGCTTTTGCAATAGTCTGCTAGCCAGCCCTTCTTACTCCAGGCCCCCTACCTTCACTCTTATCCAGCCCTCATCTGACTATCAGACTGGTTGAGTCATTCATAATGAAGATTGCAGTCCTCACCGCGTAGTGGAGATTCTCGAACGGATCTCAAAGGCTACAACAAGAGGGCTCAAGCTCTGGAAGCTCCCACCGAGTTGAAAAGCCTTTTGAGTCAAGCCTTGGGTTGGACAACAGGTTGTCCAAGGACTTGCGTAGATAGATACAAATCAACAGTTCCCAAACTCCATCTTTGTTGTCATTGAGTCATTTTTCAGTCACATGTGACTTTTCATGACCCCATTTGGGGTTTTCTTGGCAAAGATGTTAGACTACTTTGCCATTTCCTTCTCCACCTCATTTTACAGATGAGGAAATGGAGACAGAGTTAAATGACTACCCCAGGGTCACACAGCTAGTACATGTCTAAAGCTGGAATTTGAACTCAGGCCTTCCTAACTCCAGACCTGGCATTCTATCCACTGTGCCACCTCACTGCCCAAAGTCTGTCTATTAAAGTATAAAGAGCTTGCAGTCTGGATCATTGAAAAAGAACCTGGGCCAACAAAACTGGAAATTGTCAAAGCATCCACAGCTTCCTAACATCACTTCCCTATTTATTCACTTGTCTTCTCCACTTCTGGTGCCCACTGTAAAACCTAGCCTCCTCAGGATGACAATCAAAGCCCTATGCAGTCTAACTCAAACTGCTTTTCTGGTTCGATCACTTACTATTCCCTTCAAGTACTCCATGTTTTCATTAATTGACTTAAATTATTCACACCTTCCTTCAAGAATCATATCTTGGGTGCCTATTATTTACAATACTAAATAAACAATTTACTCTCTTCAGACACATTGGATACTTTGCTGACTTCACTATTATCAAGGCTTGAAGGGTGCCCTACCCCTTTCTACCCCTCTTCTCTCTGGAGTCCATCATCTCCACCAAGGCTCAGTTCAAATGCCACTTCCTCCATGAAGCCAGTTCTGAGTCATAGGATCATAAATCTAAGCTGGAAAGCACTTCAAAGGCCATACAGCCCAACCTTCTCATTTTAAAGATGAGGAAACTGAGGTAACACACAAAAGTGTCTTACCCAAAATTACACTGAAAGAAACTGTCAGAGGTAGGATTTGAACCCATGTTCTGTGCCTCAAAAGCCTCTTTGCGTTATACTGTCCTACCTCCCGCTATCTAAAAGTAATCGCCCCCTTCCTTTGAAGCAAGGACTCTTAACCAGTTTTTGTGTCATAGACCCCTTTGGTAGAGCAGCCAAGTGGCACAGTGGATAGAGGAGAGCTCTGGGTCTAGAGTCAGAAAGACTCTTCTGCCTGAGTTCAAATCTGGCCTCAGACACTTATTTGCTGTATGATCCTAGGCAAATCACGTAATCCTCATCTAAAAAATGAACTAGAGGAGGAAATGGCAAGCCAGTTCGGTATCTTTGCCAAGAAAACCCCAAATGGTTTCACGAAGAGTCAGACATGACTGAAACAACTAAACAACAACCCCTTTGGTAGTCTGGGAGAGCCAATGGATCCCTCCTCAGAATGATGTTTAAATAGGTATAAAAATATTTTTAAAAAAGAACTCATGGATAGCTTAAGAACCCTGCCACTTTGGGTGTGGCTCTGTCGTGCGCCAATTAGATTTGGTTTTTACCATGTCTCTCTGTATGTATGTATCTTAACTCCTCTGCTGATTTTTAAGTTCTTTGTAGGGAGGCTTTCCTGGATAGCACAACCAAATGCTGCTATATCTCATCATTCCTATGCTCAGCATTTTGCAGTGATCTCTAAAGTGGGTTGTGTACACCCCAGGGACTGCATGACATAATCCATGAGGGTATGTCTTGTAGGACTAACTAATCTGAAGATGGGATGTATCTGACCCTTACTACTACAACACTCCCCTACCATCTGTTTCACTGGTGGAAGTCTCCACAAGATGATCTTGGGGACAGTGTGTGCTTCTGTTGGGAGGTAGGAGGGGGGATTTTCCCAGTGGTGCCTATGCAACTGCAGGGAGTGTCCAGGTTGAGGTTACAATCTTTCCAAGTGGCTGAGGTCTGATGTATCTCTTTGGGGGTAACACCACTTGACCTCATGCTCCCTTCCTAACCCCAAGCAAGTTCTAGGTTGGAGTGACTTCATTTCCAGGTCCTCATCACCAGAGAAATGCAGCCATGGAGAAAGCCAGCCTTGTCGGAGTCCTTTTCCCGCCAGCTCGCCACTGGGCCACTGATGCCAGCGTATGATAACCCATCGGGGCAGTGGCGGCAGGCGGGGGGCAGGATCCTTGGAAGACGAAGGCTGTGAAGGACTGAAGCCCAGCCCAGCATCCCTCTTAATGTCAGGAGGGAAGGTATGAACTCAGGATTTCCGTCTGATTCATTGAAAAATGTTTGTTGGAGCAAACTGGTCAACACCCCCAGCTGCCTTGACAGATATCTCAGTCATAAGCAATGAGGTAATGGGGAAAATCATCATCTTTATTGTTATGTTATTATTATTATTAATCATCATTAAATCTGCCAGAGGAGATGAAAAGATGCAAGGCAGCACTGTCATCCTGTTTGCTACTGGAGTTATACCAAGGATGCTTCTAGCGAGCCTTCATAGGACAAGCTTACATCCTGATACTTTTATTCAACTACAAAAAGCAGTTGTTAATATCCACATTTGAAGCAGTCTGCAGGACCTTCAGTAGAAAAGAATGTTAGCAGTATAATGACTGGTCTCAAGACCATTTCTAGCTGATAAAAAATGAGTGATGATGACATTATGTGGGATGGTGTGTCTCTGTGTGAGTGAAGACAAGTTTTAAGACAAACATCCATGGAAATAAGTGAATGTTGACCCTGGGGTTGGGGGAGGGGGAAGTGTCATTGATGTACTAATGAGGGGAAGAGTGGGCTGCATCTCCCCCTGTACAGAGTATGAATGACCAAGAGGCCATCCCCTCTGTCGCTCTGATTTCTTAGGATTTAGGGAGTGTATTTATGTATATGCTTACCCTTTGCAAAAATTATTTTTAAAAGTCAAAGTATTTCTGCATATATCTATCTTCGTGTATATTTAAGTAATCTGTCTGTCAGACAAACTACTTACAGATAAGTTACAGCAGAAGTAGTTGGCTCTTGTTACGGATCCCCTGACAGAGAGGGATCTCTCCCCCACCTGTCACTCAGCACACTGCTAAATAGACCCTTCTCACCTCAGGTCAAGTTTCTTAGCAATGGACTTAGAATGCAGCTTTCAAATAACTTATCACCAAGTATCAAATCAAGGTTTTGAAAAAATAAATATATTCAAGAACATTGCCCCCCTTCTCTCCCCCCCTTTCTCTCCTCTCCTTTATCTCTCTCCCTCTCTCTCTCTCCCCCCCTTTCTCTTTCCCTCTCTCTCTCTGGCCCCCATCTTTCTCTCTTCTCATCTCTCTCTCTCTCTCCCTCTCCCTCCCCCTCTGTCTTTCTCCTTCTCTCCCTCTCTCTCCTTCTCTCTCCCCGCCTCTCCCCCCTCCCTCACTTCTTTCTCACTCTATCCACATACAGATATATATATATAAATTATGTATTGTATATGTATATCCAAACACATGAATATACACATATTAAGAGAAAGCAAAAATGTTTTGCACTGTTAAAACTAAAAATTACTTTTAAATCCCATTTATTTTATCATTATTTTCTAAGTTCTATTTTGTGTATGTTTTAGAATGGACATAATATGCAGTGGCATATGTATATAATTTATAAATAAATACACATCTATCGCATGCACAAAAATATTTTATTGATGTGATTTTAAAAAAAAAGTTTGGATACCACTGTTATAAGATCCTTGAAGGCCCCCCGTGTTTACATTCCCCACAGTGTTAAGCACAGTGTTGCCCATGGTATTCCATAAATAGTCAGTGAATGAATGAAACATGTCTTCCAGCTGCTCCCAGGCTTCAGAGAGTAAAGGCCATTCTTCTAATTCACGACAGGACACATTCACACTCAGATGACGTTTGCAGTCAATTCTTGTCTTCAGCCTTTATGGCAACCAGAAATACCTGGATCAGTAGTCTGACTTTGCTCTACCCTCCACCCTTTGAAGTTGTTTTTTCATTTGCCATCAACAGGAACTCCACCTGGGAAGGTAGAGGAAGAGCTCAGCATCATTTTGCCATCAGTGGCAATGTAGACTGAGCAAGTCATCCAGAGGGGATGGTGTAATAACTACCAGCTTTGGTTTCTAAGGGGAGAAGGAGATAAAATTTCTTCTTTGCCTAATGAATTCAGGAAGCTGGCTTCAGCCCATGTGTCCCAAAGAGAGCAGTATTAGGTATTTTTTGCGTTTATACAGGGAAGGGAGTGAGACAGGCACACAGAAGTTAAATGAAAACCTCTTCTTGGTGAGCAGTGAAGAGCTGCAGTGTCTCTGAAAGGGATTTAATGAATTCACAAAAGCCTGGTTGGTCCTTTCCAGGAGGCATTGCTGGGACCTAGCTAGCCTGAGCAGATAGGCCCTATCCCATCTTCTTTTGAATGACATGCCCATTTGCCACGCAATGACCCGCTATGGCCTGTACAACTCTGAAACCTTCATTTTCGTAGGTATTGACTGCCAAATCAGGCCCCCAGAGAGTACTGCAATCAAAGCTAATTAGAACAAAATGCTTACATTTTGAAAATGGGTTCTACCTCATCAGAAGCGCCATTTGGTTTGCTATACATTTAACAGGCTCCCTTAGGGGCACCAAGCCAAACACAAGACAGGCCTGGTGCAAGTGAACATCAAACACTTTGCTAGACTCAGGGGTAGAGAATGATCCAGCGGTTTCCCTTTTCTCCATCTCTAGGAAATCCAGTGACACTGCCCTCCTTGTTATTGACCAAACAAGACTCTCCCCTCGCCTGACTCTGGGCATTCGCTGGCTATTTCTCACACTTGGAATTCCCTCTTTATCTCTAACTCCTGGATTTCCCATCTTTCTTCTTCAAGTCTCAGCTAGAAACCCACCTTTTATGGAAAGCCTTCCCTGGTCATTCTTAATTCTAGTGTCTTGACCCTATTGATGATCTCCAATTTATAGTATAGATGGCTTGTTTGTGCATAGTTATTTGCATGATGTCTCGCTCGCCAGACTGTGAGTTCCAAGAGACCTGTTTGATTTTTGCCTTTTGCATCCCCAGCACAGAGTAGATATTTAATAAATGTTTATTGATTGTCTGTGCTTCCTCAATTCCAAATTGATGGCTCTTTCCACTGTCACCTCCCAAAAAGTTTACCAAAACCTGTCTGCTAAACTCATTAAACAAAAAAATGGCTTGTGCAGAATTTGTTCTGAATTAAGGGGCCCATAACCAAGGGTCTATGAACTTTTTCTAAGTCTGTTTTGATATAATTGACTTCCTTTGTAATTGTAGGTATTATATTTTATGCATTCACATTTTTTTTTCTGAAATGGGGTCTGTAGGCATCACCAGACTGCCAAAGGGTCCCATGACACTAAATAGGCTTTAACTGCTACTATACACACACTTGAGTAATATCCGTGTTTTGCAGTTAACAGTAACAGTCCTGTAAGGTGTTTTAATTTATTTAGCAGAAATATCACTTTCCCCTTGAATTCTGTATGGATATACGGAGTAGTTAAAGTTTACTTTGCAGAATGACATGGGTACCTCAGGACAGATTCTGCAGTAATTTAGGAAGTAATTTAGGAAGCGTTTGTTAAGGATTACCTCTGACTTTATGGTATGCTTACTAATTCCTCTTGGGCCACTTTACAAATCCTTAAGCAGATTGTTAATTCTTAGAAGATTTTTTTTTTTTTATCAAATGTAAGGCAGAAGCTCAAAACTGAATCCTTTTAATAATGGCCCTCTTAGCTATAGTCCAAACCTATTAGAATTAATTCTTTATGACACTACGCCTAATTACATATTCTGGACTATAGCTTGAATATTGTTGGCACTTGTTAAATAGTACTTCCTGCAGTAATAAGATGGTAGCAGAAAATGTGAATGTGAGTAGCATGGGTGTAAAGTATTAAACGTATCCATTCAGGAGACATAGAGGCCAGGAAAGAGAGTATTAGCTAGGGAGTCATCTGTTACTCATAATGCTCCCTTTTATGCACTCTCTGTATTCCAGCTAAATTAACCTATTAGCTTTCAATATTCTCAGCCTTCCTAGGGGTTATCTTCCCTCCTAGAAGCTCTTCCTTCTTTACTTGTACCTCTTAGGTCAAGGCTCAGCTTGGGAGCTAACTCCTACTAAAAGACTTTCTGGATTCCTCTAGTTGTTAATGAGCTTTTCTTCCTAAAACCACCTTATATTTCTTTATCTATATATGCGGTATATCCTTTTCTAATTCTAGTAGATGGCAAAGGCATAGTGTAATGGAAAGAGCATTGGATTTGGAGTCAGGAAGACTCTTTACTAGCTTATTAACACTAGATCAATCACTTAATCTCTCTGAGACTGAACTTCCTCATCTGTAAAATTTCATTTACATGAAATTGAATTGCTTTTGCGTAAACAAAATCAATGCAACCAAGATGAAAAGGAAAGCCATCATGGGGGAGGAGTATCTTTATCAAATATATCTGACAAGGGTCTGATATCCAAAATATATAAGGAACTAAATCAAATATATAAAAACTAATGGATAAATAGCTAAAGAATATAAACAATTCTCAAAAGAATTGCATCATATTAACAATCACATGAAATATTTCTCTTAAGTCAGAGTGTAAACCAAAACAACTCTTAGGTTCCACCTCACGCTAAGCAAATTGGTAAAGATGATAAAAGATGTTTGTTGTTGTTTAGTCTTTAATCCCATTTAGCATTTTCTTGGCAAAGATATTGGAGCGATTTGCCTTTTTCTTCTCCAGATCATTTTACAGATGAGGAAATTGAGGCAAACAGGATTAAGCGACTTGCCCAGAATCACACAGCCACTAAGTGGCTGAGACCAGATTTGATCTCAGGAAGAAGAGTCCAGGCTCAGCATTCTAACTACTGCACCATCTAACTTCCCCTAAAAAGCGAGGGTGGGAAGAATTGATATTGGGGTGAAACTGTGGAAAGATCAGCAGACTTACCTCTGTGGACCTACGAATTGGTTCAACCATTCTTGAAGGCAGTTTGAAATTATGCCAAGAAAATTATTAAAGTAACCACACCCTTTTACCTAAAGATCCTGCTACTAGGCATAACTTCAAGGAGGTCAGTGATAGAAATGAAGACCCTACAAACGTGAAAGTACTCATTGCAACACTTTGTGGTACCATGAAATTGAAAACAGAGTAGATGGTAATTGATTGGGGAATAGCTAAACAAATTTACAGTCCATGAATGTATGTATTGGAATGCTAATATGCTGTAAGAAATATTGAATTAGCAGAATTCTGAGAGGCTTGGGAAGAGAGCCATGAGTTACAGTATAACCATTGTGATAATGTTCCTGGGGAAAAAAAAAAAACACCAAAAAAAAAAAGCCCTCAAAACTGAACATTGTGCAATTATAAAGAACAAGCTTGGCCCCACCCATTTAAAAAAAAAAAAGAAAAATGCATCTCCTTCCCTCCTGTGCAAAGGTGGGAGAGTAAGGGTGTGGAACAGTGCCTAGATTGTCAAACAGCTGGTGTCTGGCTAGCTCTACCAAGTGGCTTTTTTGCCCTTTTTGAAAATTCTTTGTCATGGATGGATGTGGAGGCAGCTTGGAGTAGCAAAGGACTTGCCTTGTTTAAAAAAAAAAAAAGTTTGATTGGGGTAGATTAATTAGTAATAGTGCACATTCGTGTCATTCCAAGGTTTACAAAATACTTTACAAATAGGGTGTGATTTCATCCTTACAATGAAAAGACCTAAGTTGACCTCTTTGCTTCTGACACACATTAGCTGTGTGAATCTGTGCAGGTATTGCTGACTGTCTCAGAGCTTTTAGCAATTCTCTGAGACTATATTTCAGAGAAGATGTTGATCTGCATTGGTGAAGGGTGTTTCCTTATGGATCCATTCCCTATTTCGATGAAATCACAGGAGTAGTCTCCATCCCTATCATGAAGTTGATTTCTTTTGCTTTGTTTGGTTTTTGATTAGAGAAGAATATATTTAGAAACGAAAGTGATGGAAGAACAAACACTGTTGCTAAAATTAATTTTTTAAATGTGTTTTAGGCCATGGTGACAAAGAATTTTGAATGTCCTAGCACTTACTCTTGGATTGCTTTTTGAGGTTTCCTGGTTATTTGGACCTGAATAATAAATCTGTGTGGTTAAATAAAGTTGGTTGGGGTGAATTACTCATTAATAACAATGATAATGATGATAATAGCACTTTGAAGTTTACAAAATACTTTACAAATATGCCATTTCACCCCCACAACAACCCTGGGAATTAGATACTATTCTTATCCCCAATTTATGAATGGAGAAACTGAGGGTGAAGGAGATTTAAGTGACTTGTCCAAGGTCTCACAACTAGGAAGTGACTGAGTCAGGATTTGAACTCATCTTTCTAGTTTCGAGTCTAGCACTCTACCCACTGTGCCACGTAGCTAAGATAGACGTAGTCATTTACTGTAACAATGATATTGTGTGGGTATTGCCTACTTCTGGCAGATAATGCTCCTAAATACTGGTGACTTTAGGGAGCAGAAATAGGCATTTTTACTGGCTTCCTGCAGGGTTGTGGGTGAACATCTACCAGGCTTGTTTGTTTGGTATATTTCAAGTAGCCAGGAGAGAGTTGATCAATTTAGATATATTAGATTTATTATATGTCATATTATATTATTAATATATACTATATTAATTAATCAATATATTAGCATATATTATATACTATATTTTATATAATATATTAATAGTAGTGTTTAGATAGACTTAAGACACAGAACCTGTTTCTTTAGTATAGACTTAATGAAGTGCTTGTCATTAAGAGCCACCATACTATTTCAGTTTCACTGATGCGAGGTGGAAGAACTTGGGTTGTATGAAAAGAGGTGACTTTTAGTTGGAATTATTAGTTAGTCTTTGCAAAGAGTAGATCAGTCATCATTTTATATTCATATGAAATGTGAATAAGACTTAATGAATGTCTTTAGATTGAAGTGGTGGTGGGGAGTAGGGGACAAGGAAGCGTCTGAGAACATGAATCTTATGGTAGATATGTGAGGACTGGCTTTATATCTTTAATTAATTTGGTAGTTTGTTATTCTAGAAATGAATACAGGCAAGAAATTGAGTACTTATTGTGTGCTAGGGATACAGATACAAAAATGAGACCATTCATGCCCACAGGTAGTTACATTCTTTCTACTAAGAATATTCATAATAACAAATGAAATGATCTAGGATATATGCAAAGACTCTACAATGAGTTGTTGGGGGTGGGAAACTAAAGACTGGGACCATGAAGGAAAGACCTCTTGAAAGTAAGCACTTGAGCAAAGTCTTGAAGGAAGCTAAGGCTCATCGAGGCAGAGATGAGGAGGGAAGGCATTCTAGCCGTGGGGAACGTGCAAAGCCACTGAGGTAGGTGAAGAAGTGTCTTAGACTGAGAACACCAGTCAGGCAAGTATAGCCAGAGGGTCACCCAGAAGAGTGGGATTTCTATGGAACCATCCTGGAGAGACAGGCTGGCCATTCACTACCAAGAGCTTTTGGTGCCAAATGTGGGAGCTTATATTTTAACCTAGCTGTAATGAATGGGAATCTTCTTCAGTGACACAAGAATTGAGGGAAAGTACTGTCCCAAACCTCAACCCATAGTTCTAAATATCCATGTTTGGAAAGGGTTTATATACATGGTCTCATTTGAGCTTCACAACAATGCCATGGGGAGGGTACTTAAGGTTTTATTATTCACTTTATAGAAGAAGAAACTAGACTCAGAAAGGTTTAGTGAGTTGCTCATGCTCAGATAGCCAATAGGTATCAGGAATAGGACTCAAGTACAGTTCTTCTCAACTCCCAGGCCAAGCACTCTTACCTTCTCAGACTTCCTTCAAGACAGCTGAAAGCTCACCCACCTTCTTTAAAAGGCCTTTCCTTAAAAAAATAAATAAATAATTTTTTTTAAAAGGCCTTTCCTGTCTTTGCCACCACCCCCATGTCCCTGTTCCAACCAGATCCTGGTGCCTTTGTCTCTAAGATTACTTTCCATCTATTCTGTGTATATCGTATGTACCTAATCATTTATGTGTTATTTCCCCCATTAGAAATGTAAACTTCAGGTGTCTAAGTGGCACAGTGAATAGAACACCAGCTCTGGAGTCAGGAGGACCTGAGTTCAAATGGGGCCTCAGACACTTAACACACTTACTAGCTGTGTGACCTTGGGCAAGTCACTTAACCCCAATTGCCTTGCCTTCCCCCCTCAAAAAAGAAGGAAAGAAATGTAAATTTCTTTGGCTATACCCAGTTCTTCTCATAGTGTATGATATATTGTTGTTTCTGATTCTTTGTGACTTCATTTGGGATTTTCTTGGCAAAGACACAGAATGGTTTGCCATTTCCTTCTCCAACTCACTTAATAGATGAGGAACTGAGGCATTTATCACAAACAGTAATATAGTAGAACGTCCTTCACATAGAAGTAGTAACTAAATGTTACCTTCCCCTTTGCCGTCTACACCACACTGCACCACTACCACCTCCTTCACTAAAACCTCGGGCAGAATTCAGTCCTGGCTGCTGTCCCATCCCCCTGGCAAGGCAAGAAAAAATTTTAGGAGTGAATTAAATCAGTGATGAAATCTGAGATTTGGCATTAATGTCGCAGAAACTGTTCTTCTGTTTTCAAAATATATTTTCCTTGCTATCTTTTGTTTTTACATTACCTTAACATTTGGCAAGCCTCTTCCTCCTCTCTCCTTGAGAGCCATCCCATTTGACAAAATATTTTTTTTAAAAGAAATGAGGAAGAAAATTGGTAAAATCCGAATATCAAAAAAAATCCTCAAAATATATTCAATGTTCCACATCTGTGGCCTTCCTATCTCTAGTAAGGGATAGCGAGGAGGGATCTTCTTTTCCTTCTTTGGAACTCTACTTGTGCCTACTCACCTTCGATTGTTTTTGTGGTTCTTGGTCTTTCCGCTTACATCACTGTGCCTTTGTGTTGTTTTCTTGGCTCTGCTTACTTCAGTCAGTGCCAATATATGTAAGCACTCCCATGTTCTCTTTATTTATCATCCTCATTATTTCTTCCGGCTCTGTAATAATTCCGTTACATTCACGTACAGTTTGTTTAGCCATTCCGCAATCAATAGACATCTACTTTTTGAAACTGTTATCTTTAAAAATTGATTCCAAGTATGTTAGTGGCACATTTTTATATATTTCATATACATAAATATATACATATATTAGAGAGAGAAGGAAGGAGAGAGAGTACTTTAAACTGAAATAAGACTTTTGGGACATCTTGCATGTGCACATATACACATCATACATGTTTGTATATACATTTACATTAAAATAAATTTCAGACGGGGTCACCTGACTTATATTTGAAGGAAAGGCTCAACTGCTGTTTCATTTGAATTTGTAACCCAACTTTCCTGTTTTATTTAAAGCATTTTGCCAAGAATCAAAACATATGGTTATCACCTGAATTTGTCATCAAAGTCCTATTTGTTATGAAAGAAAAAAAAAGAAACAAAAATAACCCCAATTAAAAAGTGTGGGTTGGTCTTATTTTTAAATAGTATGAAGCCAATTCCAAAACTTTAGGCAAAAGTCTAAATCACACAACTCTCATTTTATAATTGCTGAGGCTCAGAGATCCTTAACTTGTTCACCTGGAGTACCCTTTGATAGAAATCAGTAGTTGTAATCCCAGATGAAATAAAACCTGCAGCCACTTTCACCCAGCATGATCCCACTGGCAGGCGCAGAATCCTCTAGCATAAATACCTTTGAACACGGTGAACTGTCAAGGGTGTAGTGTGCTTTTGGGGTTGACGGGTCCTATTGTGTAACTTCATGCCAGCCGTCTAGTTAATCTTTCAGTCAGTCAGCAAACATTTATTAAAGGCTTACTATGTGCCAGGCACTGTGCTAAGCTCTGGAGATACAAAGAAAGGCCAAAGTTCTAAATGGGTCAGTGTGGAGGAGGAGATAAAAGAGTGCTAGGCTTGGAGTCAGCAAAACTTGGATTTAGATCCTGATTCAATTTCAAGTAGCTAATTGTGTGACCCTGAGCAAGTCACCACCTCTGTGTCCTTATCTAAAAACTAAAGGGCTTGGCCAGCTATAAAGACACCATCTCAGGTTCTTTAATAAATGCTAAGTAAACTTTTAGTAAATAAAAAGCAGTAGAAAAGTACTAGTATTCCCCAGCCCAGCACCAGTCAGGTGGTTAAGAAGAGATGGCAGATGAGAAGGCAACCAGACAAAGTCCCATAAGGGCAAATTTCAGTCATTGGAACATAGATTTTTCAAGCTGGAAAGGACTTTAGAGGCCAGTTTGTCCAACCTCCTCATCTGAGAAACTGAGGCATACAGAAGGAAAGACAATGGAATGAGTTTTTATTAAGTGCCTTTACCAGTGGTGGGGAACCTGTGGCCCCGAGGTCACAGGTTCCCCACCCCTGGCCTATACTGTGTGCCGGGCACTGTGCTAAGTACTTTGCAGATATTATTGCATTTGATAGTATGATAATCTAGAGAGATTAATGACTTGTCTAAGGCCACATAGTTAGAAAGAGCTAGGATTTAAGCCCAAATCCTCTGACTACAAAGTCCTCCCATTATGCCACTTCTCTTTTTCACTCCTTAGTGATATAATGTTAATCCCAAATTAAGTTTACACCCAGAATGTGCCTAACATTACAGATAAATGCTTCTTAAAGCATTTCTGAAAACTATGAACAAGTTCTCCACTCCCCAACAAGATTCCTATTCTTCACCTAGGGAAAAAAAATGTCGATATAGTTTGAGCTAATTTGTCCTTACAAAATTCCTTCTAAAGCATTAATGACTGGTTCTTGTGAAGAAACGTGTTCAGTTAATTCAGCAGAAGGAGGCAGAGAAGAGTACTGTGGAACAGTTCGTTCCCCCAGTCCCGTGGGAAGTCTTTTGTGGTTTCTAGGGCGAGGCAAAGTCCAGGAGTTAGATTACTTCACAGATGCCGCTGCCAAGTTTTTAGTACCTGTGGAAATGACAGTTGGCTTTGTATTGAGATACAAATGTAAGTGAACTGAAACGAGGAAATCTTCTCTAGGGGAAAATGGTTTTGCCAGCAGTTATCACAGCTAAAATTTTTGACTATACTTTCCCATGACCCAAACAGTGAGACAAGTCAGTCAGATCAATTCAGTTCTACAGAAATGTACTGATAAGCCATGTAAGGTTGGTTTCAGGACTGCAAAGTTGAAACGCATCACCATCCCAGCCCTCATAAAATTTATCTTTTCTGAAGGGCAAGATAAGTGAGCTTGGTATCAAGTGGATTATGGCCATCACAAAGATGAGGCCTAGATAAAGTGGTGTAAGAGATTTGAAAGGGGACAGGAGCAACTTTCACTTGGGAGTAACAGGTGAGCTTTCATAGAAGAGACTCTGAATTTGGCCTTTTTGAAAAAGGAAGGAAGTTGTGGAGGGATGAGGATGAGGATAACCTGGGCACATCCTATTCCACATCTGCACACTCCACTAATGCTTCCCTCCACCAGGAACCACCAGCTTAATTGTTACCCATTCTTCAAAGTCTGTCCTAAATGCTACCTCCTTCAGGAAGTTTTCCCTGATTTTATGCAGTTGGCAAAGATCCCCCTTGGACTCTTCACTAAGCTAATGTTATTTATATTATTTGTCCTTCATGCTTGAAGAGAACCAAAATAACATCACAGTGTGAGGGTCAATATAGAGTGTGTCTAGCTTTGGCTAATCATACTAATTGGAGCTCAAAAGGCGCCACCACAAGCTGGGCACAAATAGTATGACCATTTGGGAGGGAGATGCCTCCAATGTGTACACGATCATCCTACCATGCCGAAGGCGGATATCTAAACTTTACATTTCCTCCAGTGTTCAGCCAGATGCTTTATATACAGTAGGTGCTTAACAAATACTGGCTCAATCAAATTCTATTTTTTCCTTGAAAAAAATTTGTCTCAATGGGCTATCTAAACAAGGATTGAAATTCCCAACTTCAGTTAAAAAAACAAAATTGTACAAAGCAATATATACTAGGTAGCATAGACAGTTAGAAAGTATAAAACAGGGGCAGCTAGGTGGCGCAGTGAGTAGAGCACTGGCTCTGGAGTCAGGAAAACCTGAGTTCAAATCCAGCCTCAGACGCTTGACCCACTTACTAGGTGTGTGACCTTGGGCAAGTCACTTAACCACAATTGCCCTGCCTTCCCCCCTCAAAAAAAAGTATAAAACACCTTCAAAGAACTTATATTCTAATGGATGAAGTAGAACAACGTAGATGAAGATGCACAGATAAAAATAAGAAAAACTAATGGATATCAGCATAGCTTAGAAGGGATCTTAAAATTAGGAGACACACACACACCCCAAAAAAGCCTTCTATGGAGGTAGGTCTTCAGCAGTGCTTCTTTCTACCTTGTCACATATTTGTTTCCTTGAAAGTGGAAGGAATATGGTTACACAAAGAAAAGAGGTATTGGGGGCATTCTAGGTAAGAGTTAATACTGTTTGAAAACCTAGAGGCAGTAACTTGGTGGCACAGAACTTGGTGACACAGTGGTTAGAGCACTGGACCTGGAGTCAGGAAGATCTGAGTACAAATTTGGCTTTAGACATTTCCTAGTTATATGACCCTGGGCAAGTCACTTCACCCTTTCTGTCTCAGTTTCCTCATCTGTTAAATGAGCTAGAGAAGGAAATGGTGAACCACTCCAGTATCCTTGCCAAGAAAAACCCAAATGGGGTCACAAAGAGTCAGGCACAACTGAAAAAAACAACTAAACAAAAAAGAGGCAGGAACAAGTTATTTGTACACCAGTCCAGTCAGTTTGCTGTTCCTTTGCCACGTTGGAATATTTGGGACACTTCCCTCTGTACTTGATCCCCCTCCTCATGTAGAATATCTTAATCCCTGGTTCAGCATGCCTTGTTGACCCACATCCACTCAAATCAAGAAGTCATGAGCCCCCACCAATGTGTTTAGTTCTCATGCCAATCACATGACACAATTTAAAGCAAAAGCATTTAATGAAATGGCAGAGTAGGAACATTATGATAAAATGTCCCCTGTCCCTACCAATGTCCTTTACTTTTTCTCTGGTCATCCAGAGGACACAGTTCATTTGAAGCAAAAGCATTTAATGAAAGAACAGAGTAAGAATACAATGAAACATTCTCCTATATACCATAAAATTTACCTGGCTTATGAAATTTACATCAAGTATCCTGTAAATGTTTTCCAAAATAGAGGACCAGCATGAATCAGGGCTAATAAATATAGAGTTGGGAATTATTTTATGAGTAATATAGGACGTAGAATTGTATCACTAAGTATCTTGTAGATCTAGCAATACTGACCTAAGCCCCTCATTCTAGCTTCTAATGCATTTTTTAAATGAACTTTTTGTCCAAAAAACAAAATTCAAGGAAAAGACTGTCAATTATAGACTTAAATACCCGGAATGCAGTATGTATAGGACAGAAAGCCTTTAAAAGCTAAAGAAGAAATTTATAAGAAGCCTCTCTAGAGTCCAAAATTCAAATTGATTTTTTTTAATAGAAGAATAGAATTAATCAGTATAGAGTTAACATACAGTAACTGGCCGACCTTTGGCATACTTTCTATCTAGTCACGCATTTTATTAGGCCAGGTTTTACACCCATTCCCTAGAATAGTGAATTATAAACTCAGTGCCTGCATGCCAAGATGATATCAATGTGTATATGTACAGTGTAAATTTTCCCTTGGGACATTACAACCTCTTGGTGCTGCCCAATTGAGTGGCTTCCCAGTTTGCCACCTACTTTTCTTTCCTAAGCTGGGTAGTGTAAAAAGGAGTAGCACTGTGCCTGTAGCCTTTGTCTCTGTGATGTCAAAGGCATCAACTTTGTGAATGGTTTTAGATTTCATTGGGAGTGTCTTTGTTTGAACGTGCAAAAGTAAAGTCAACATTTAAGAACACATGCAACAACTTTACATTAAGGTTTTGTCACATAATCAGCATCAAGTGAAGGATGGAAGAAATTATCTATGAAATTCATCTCCCCCCCCCAAAAAAAAACAGCTTTTGCCAACTTAGACTCCTATATTCTTCTCTCATCAGATTAGTCTCTTGACTTTCACTTAAAAAAAAATGTTTCTTTTCATTATGAAATTGACAGACATGAACAAATATGAACATATCAACATACAAATGTTTCATTCATGTTCTTTCATTTGTTCTTTGCGTCTATCACTACCCACCAAATCCCTCCATCTACACATAGAAGCTCTCCTTGTAATAAATAGGGCCAGCTAAAAAAAAAATTAAATTAAATTAAATTTTTTTTTAAAACCACTTCATATAGGACCAGCTAGGTCAGGCAGTGGATGGAGCACTGGCCCTGGATGAATACTTGAGTTCAAATCCAGCCTCAGACATTTGACATTTACTAGCTTTGTGACCCTGAGCAAGTCACTTAACCCCAATTGCTTCAGAAAACAGAAACAAAAAAAAAGTATAAATAAGTAATACAGGTCAACATTTTGGCTATGGCTGAAAATGTAGAATTCATCCTGTTTGACTATAAATTCGGTGTTTCTAAAAACAAGCCATATCATTTTTCCCTACAAAAAGAATCCCATGTTCCCTATTTCTATCCAAGGAGGAGGAGAGGGGCGTCACTTTTCTCCGAATCACTCAGACTCAAAACTTCAGAAGTTTACAAGAGACTCTTTTTGATGGAGCTTGCTCTGAGTGTGGCTGGGATCAGGTTCACCTGGTGAAGCCTAACCCAAATCCCAGGAGGAAGCTAAATAAAAGCTGGCATATAATATATTACTCTGAGGTCTACACATCACTTTACATACTTCATCTCATGTTCCTCTTGACATTCCTATGGAGGCTCTACAGGCCATTCTACAATTAAGGAAGTAAACTGAGAATACTGTGGTCATGTACCTAGTAAATGTCAGAGGCAAAATTTAAACTCCCAGCTCAGTCTAATGAATAGAGACTGGACCTAGTTAGGGGTGTTCCTGGGTGAGGAAAGTCCTCCTGTCAAAGCAAGGAGACTGCTTGCAACCTTCCTAGCAATTTGTAGTCTTCCAGGTGCCTAGAGCACCACCCTGCCAGGGTCACAGAAGCAGTATCAGATGTGGTGCATGCACTTACAACTTCCTGGTTTCAAGGCAGCTTTCTATCTCCTTCTCTTCCTCCTCCTCTTCCTCCCCTTGTTTCCTTTTCTCTCTCTTCCTCTCCTCCATATGGGCATGGGGATGTATATGTGAGTGTATGCATTGCATGTTGATGTATGCTTTAATAGCTTAAAACTGTACTAAGATTCTGGAACATTCTGTGTGTGTGTGTGTGTCTAAGACTGTGTGCATAAGTTACACATAAAACATGATGGACACAAGTACTGTGAGTTTTATGTCTCCCGTGCCTGGAATGTACTCCCTCCTCACCTTCAGCTCTTATCCCTAGTATCCTTCTTAACTCAGTTCAAAACCCACCTCTTGCTGGAGGCCTTTCTCAGTTGCAACCTCCAGCCTTCAGCGCTTTCTCCTAGACCAGGGGCGGGGAAACTGCAGTCTCAAGGCCACACATGGCCTTCTAGGTCCTTGGGTGCGGCCTTTTGACTGAGTCCCAAGTTTTATAGAAACAATCCTTTCATTAAGGGGATTTGTACATAGATTAGTGTCTCTGTGTTCTTACTCTCTCTACACACGTGATATAAAAGCGCCTTAAGAGCAAAGGATCCCTTTCCCTGTGGAGGCCCAGCGGCTAGCACACCTAGCACGTGACACAAAGACCAGGCAGGTAGGTGCTGCTCACTGAGTGTGTTTTGAAGAATGAGCTCATTGAAACAATACACTGGCCATGTTAGGGCTTAGAAGCGCCTCTTGTTTAAAGCTCTCTGGAGGAGCTACAACTAGAATACAACCATCATACCCTCCCTAAGCCTTCTTCGTTATAAACATCCTCCTTCCCTTTAGCCAATTAAACCAATCAATCATCGTTACCTTCTGATGTGTTCTTGCAGCTTCTCTCATGGTCTGATAGTAACAAAACCACTTTCAGGAAGTCTTCTTTGAAAACTGACTTGGTCTAAGGGAGATTTATGAAACCACATTTTAGAAGACCCCAGGGCAGGCCAGGGACCAGCCAGGGATTTGTGGAAGGAAGGATTCCACAATCCTTCTGTTTTGTTTTCATTCGGCATTATGTCTTCAAGGCAAGGAGCCTAGGAAGGAAAGACTGCAGCAGTGGACCCAGAAGGTAAAGCAGGTTGGGTTCACCCCACTCATAAATGCCACCAATCACAGACTCGGAGAATGTGAATGTTGGGAGGGATCTCGGAAGCCATCTCGTCCAAACCATTCACCAAAGGAATCTTCTATAACAAACCTCTCGCCTCTACTTGAAGACCCCCAGGAAAGACCTCTTAAAGCAACCCATTCTACTTTTAGATAGCTGTGATTGTTGAGAAGTTGTTTTTTTTTTTTTGTAATCAAGTCTGAACGTGTTTCTTTATGACTTTTACCCTTTGCTCCTAGTTCTGAAGAGATATGCTTCAATCCCCCATTTCCTGTCTACTGCCTCTCTGCCAAAAGGAAGGCCCAAATGATCGCTGTAGTGATCTGGCTCCTGACGACGTTCAGTGAGCCTTCAACAGATTCTTCGCGGCTCGTGATAGCCAGCGTTTGTATACCACTTTTAAAGAGGGCAGGATGCTTTACATGATTACCTTAATGGATCTTCACAACAACACTGCGAGGTACTTTCTGCAAACATTATTACCTCCATTTAGAGATGAGGAAACTGAGGTTCAAGAGGTTAAGTGATTTACTCATGGTCACACAGCTCATATAGGAGACAGCCCTTAAATGAAGAACATCTTCCCGACCCCACGTCAGGCACTCTATTCACTACACCGAGCTGCCTCTGGTAATAGGAAACAGAAAAATCAGATGGCTGACTGCCCTGTGATGGGTTATGGGATTACTCCTAATGGAGTTTGTTCTCCCTAATCAGTTGGTAATATTCCAAAAGAGATTAAGAGTTTTCACAAATAAAGACTTCTTTTTATAGCTAGGCAAACTAACCGTTGTGAAACCTCAGTAGACAAAGCATCGTAATCAGTCCACATGAGACTTGTGCACTGGGGCAGCCAGGTGGTGTAATGGATAGAATGTGAGGACTGGAATAAGGAAGACCTGAGTTCAGATCAGCCCCAGACACTTCCAAGCTTTGTGACCCTGGGCAAATCGCTTAGCCCTGTTGGTCCCAGTTTCCTCCTCTTCTGTAAAGTGAGCTGGAGAAGGAAATGATAAACTACTCCAGTATCTTTGCCAAGAAAACCCCAAAAGGGTCACAAAAAATCAGATGCAACTAAAAAAACAACCAAATGACAAGATCTGTCCGTACTTATATCCACAGCTATCTCTAATTAATATTCTTCCATTTTTATTCACTAGTCTACATAATGACTATAGGTGACGATGGTTCTGTTCTTTAATTTTATCGTGACTCAACGGCAGTCAGTACCATGCTCTTTCGACTGGCGTGTTTCTCTAAGAAGCAACTGAAATGCAGTTGCCCACAAGCGTCTACTAGAAGGTATCTTATCAGCTATTAAATGCTGAAGATCATGTAAAGAATGTGCCTCTATGCCAGGACATAATTTGAGATACAATATGAGATAGCTCAGTGGAAAGAACACTGGATATGGAGATGAGACCTGACTTCAAGCCCCAGCTTACTGTAGTTATACAGTATTAAAATAGTTTGATATCTGTGTTCTATCTATCGCCTACCTGGAATGTGAGTTTTATTAACTATCTTTGTATTCCCACCACACTCTTTAAATATCACTGTTGAATAAGTATTGTGTTGTCAATAAATAGCATTATGGGATTTTAATTCCGGAGTTGAGAAGTATTTTAGAGGCCATCTAGGGTAAGTCTCCCTCATTTTACTAGGCAAACCATTTGGTTCCCGTAAGCCTTGGTTTCCTTATTTGTAAAATGGCAATGATAAAATAACTTTGATACTGCTTACCTTATAGAATTGTTGAAAGAATGCCGTGAAATGACTATAAATCATTTTGTGAAATGAAGAATGTGACTTGAATGTGAATTACTCCATTTGCAAAAGAGTGAATTCAGAGACAGAGTCACAGATCCCCAGGGAGGCCTTTGGGAATAAAGCTTCAGGTTCTCTGATAACATCTTTGAACTAGGACATAGGTTGTGACACTCGGGGGGGGCGGTCACCTTCCAGACTAAATGGGGGAGAGAGAGGCGGGCATTGATGTTGTCACTCCCATAACCGTGTTTGTTCTTGGCCACATGAATCTCTTTCTCTTTCTCCCTGGTGGACTTCTACTTGGGTCCTTTTGCAGCACAGAAACATAGTTTCCACAAAACAAAATTCCTCTAACTAGTTTTTTGGAATGAGAATAATAAGCACCCCTACCATCATCAGGCCGTCCCCCAGAGATGGCGTGCTGTTGGGGGCCAGGAAGACTTAGGTTTAAGTTTTGCCTTTGACATGTAGTTGTTCTGTGAGCCTGCATGAAAGTACTTCAACTCTACAGGGGGATAGATAGATAGATAGATAGATAGATAGATAGATAGATAGATAGATAGACAGACAGACAGACAGACAGACAGACAGACAATCAGACAGACAGACAGACAGACAGACAGACACAGAGTCTGAATGACAGACAGCTAGATAGAATGATTGATTGATTCCAGGGGCCCATGGACTTGGATGGGAAAAAAAACACATCTTTATTTTCACTACCCTTTGATTTCCTTTATAATCTAATGCATATTATTGAATTAAATTATTCTGAGAATGGGACCATAGGCTTCACCAGACTGCCAAATGGGTCTATGACACAAAAATTGTTTGATTGTAGATACAAGGTATCTGCTCGAAGGCCAGGGGTTGCAGAGAAAGTACTGACTTGTCTTGGTACAAGGAATTCCACACCAAGCACTCTTTACTAGGAAAGCAAATGGCTAAATGACACTGATACACTGGACCTGGAGTCAGAAAGATCTGAGTTCCAATCCAGTCCCAAATATTTTACTAGCTATGTTGCCTTGAGCAAGTCACTTCTCTCTGCCTCAATTTCCTTATCTATAAAAATAAAGAAAATAATAGAACTTACCTTCCAGTGTTGCTATAAATATAAAATGATATGATAACACAGTGTTATATAAAGAAGCTGTTGTCATTCCACACCAGAGGGACAGATTGTACTAAGACATGGAGAACAGAAATGGTATGTGAGAAACAATTAAAGCCATTTTGCCTGGACCGTAGAGTGAGTGCAACAGCTACCATATTAAAATCTGCAATGGTAGGTTAGGGACAGATTGTAAAGGATGTTAAATGCCAAGCAGAGGAGATTTTATTTGATCAAATACTCCCTAGCACTCTGGAGATTTTCCCTGTCTGAGCATCCCTCTGCCTTCTCTCTTGCCAGGGTAAAATCGGCTTCCCAATGTTGTCACTCTTCAGTCTTTCATTCATGACTAACTTCTTGGCAGACGCTGGAGTGGTTTGCTCGTTCCTTCTCTGATGTGCCTATATTTTACAGATGGGGAAACCGATGCAAATGGGGTTGTTAAGTAACTTGCCCAGGGTCACACAGCTAGCAAGTTTCTGGGGCCAGCTTTGAAGTCAGATCTTCCAGACTCCAGGCCCAGTATTCTATTCACTGTACCATCTAGCTGCCCATCTGGCTGAGCCTTGGGAAGGATACAAAATTCCTGCCTTCACACAGTCTTAGAGCTGAACATGGAGGGGGCTAAGCTTTCTGTCAATGCCAAGCAAATTAAGGGAACAAACAGGTACCTCCGAGCAATCCACACTAGAAAACACTCTATTTGAACATCTGCTTTAAACAGATGTATTCTCCCTTATCAAGAGGATTAGTGGCTAATGGAAGTACCTCTGCATCCCTGCTGAATAATGTCAATGTCTGAACGTCTAAATAAATGTCTGAGTGAATCATGTGCGTTCACCTGAAATGCCCTTTTCCCTGCCCTCTGCTTATCTTACCCTATCCCTTCAAGGTCCAGCTCAAGCCCTGCAACCTAAATTCTGACAACACTAGCCTCTAGTGGTCTCCCTCTCAATGGCCTATCTTACCCATCCCTTCAAGGCCTTCTAGCCTAAATGAAGCCTTTTCTGACCACACTAGCCCCCAGTGGTCTCCCTCTCAACGAGCTATCTTACCCATCCCTTCAGGGCCTTCAAGCCTAAATGAAACCTTTTCTGACTCACTAGCCCTCAGTGGTCTCCCTCTCAATAGCCTAGCTTACTCATCCCTTTAAGGCCCAGCTCAAGCTTCATAGCCTAAATGAGGCCTTTTCTGACCACGCTACCCCCAGTGGTCACCCTCTGGGATGGCTAGAGCACATATTTTAGCACTTAACTGCTCTTGTTCAATAGTCTTTCGTTTGTTAATCTTGCCTTTGAACTGAATTCTAAAACTTAATTCAGTCTTAAGACCACATCTAGTCTTCTCTTAACAAAGTACCTAATATATACATACAGTTTTGGAATAGTTTGACATCTCTGTGTTCTATCCCTTGTACCTAGACTGTGGGTTTTATTAATTATCTTTGTATTTCCACCACACCCTTTAAATATCACTGTTGAATAAATATTATGTTATCAATAAATAGCATTATAGGATTATAATTCTAGAGTTGGGAGGTATTTTAGAGGCCATCTAGGGCAAGTCTTCCTCATTTTTACAAATAGGGAAACTGAGACCCAAGGGAAAAAAAAACAATTTGCCCAAAGTCACATGGATAGTAAACATCCCAGACAGAATATAATCCCAGGGTCTCTCCATTGTATCACGTTGCCTCCCATGAGAAGTTTCATTATTTTCCCTACAGTCACATAGCAAATGGCAGAATTTGAACCCAAATTTTTCTGATTCCAAATCCCAGGACTCCACTTTGTCATATTTCTTGTTGTTTAAATATGCATTTGAAGATCTCATTCTCTTGGGGCAGGTCCCCAAATGAATTTTCTATGACCAGTTTCATATGTGTGTATGTTTGTTTTAACAGTGGCATGTTGGTGAATGTTTAACTGCAGACTCTCTGAGACACACTTTTCAAGTTTAATCTGCATTATTAACATTTTCTTCATCACTTTCTTAATTCTAGACAGCCAACAAAACAGTATGTGAAGCCGTGATTTATAGTGCTTACTGATTTAAGGTATAAGTACTCCCTCTGAAAATTTAACAATCATTTGTCAGTTGGTTGCTGATTCCTATACACCTCTAGTTTTAAGTTTCGTTAAAGCCTTTTGCTTTTACATCAGTCATTTCACTCAACTCTTCCATTGATTCTTGTCCTAAGGCAATATGTTAAAGAGAATATTTTGACCGAAGGAAAATTATCAGCACCATTGTGACTGGTCAGATCTAGCAGAGAAACCCCTCTAGTAGGACATCAACAGAAACCCATAGGTGACTAAAATACCTTATATTCTTGGTTTTTACCAAAAGTTCAGACTAGCATTGTATTCAGAATTATTTAGTTACATATGTATAGATCAAGTGTAGACTTCTGCAGCTTGAAGCAATGAGGCTTATTCCTTTCCTCACTTAAAATAACCTTTTCTCCTTTTGTTACGCAGAAGCAAAAATGGGAGAAAGTATTTGTGGACATTTATCACACCTGGCTTTAAGAATCTAGACCCAGTTCTCTGGCCTAATTTAAGAACTAATCAGATTGTTTTTTGTTAGTGTTCAGTCATTGCTGACTTTCCATGATCCCATTTGGGTTTTTCTTGGCAAAGACACTGGAGTGGTTTGCCATTTCCTTCTCCAGCTCATTTGACAGATGAGGAAACTAAAGCAAACAGGGTTAAGTGACTTGCCCAGGGTCACACAGCTAATAAGTGTCTAAAGCCAGATTTGAACTCAGGTCCTCCTAACTCCAGGCCCAGTATTCTATCCACTGTACCGCCTAGCTGCTTATTCTACATCTTAAAGATCTTAAATGTCTTTGGGTTTACATCCACAAAACTCCAAATGGGGTCATGGAGAGTTAGACATGATTGAAAAACTGAATACTGAAACTAAACAGTATTTGGCATATACTCTTATCATATAGAGAAAGAGGTAACAAAAATTATCTTCTTTCACTTTTCAGTTGTGTCTAATTCTCTGTAACTCCCTTTGGGATTTTCTTGGCAAATATACTGGAGTGGAGCTGCTAGGTGGTGCAATGAGTAGAGAACTGGCCCTAGAGTCAGGAGGACCTGAGTTTAAATGCAGCCTCGGACACTTAACACACTTACTAGCTGGGTGACCTTGGGCAAGTCACTTAACCCCAATTGCCCTGCCTTCCTCCCTCCCCCCCAAAAAAAAGATAATAGAGTGATTGTCCATTTCTTTCTCCAGTTCATTTGACAGATGAGGAAACTGAGCAAAGAGGGTTAAGTGACTTGCCCAGGGTCACACAGCTAGTAAGTGTCTGAGAGCAGATTTGAAATCAGGAATATGAGTCTTCCTGATTCCAAGCCCAATGCTTATCTACAACATCACCTAGGTGCCTTATATCAGATTGTTAATCAGACGTATTCCATTTAATCACAGTATTTGAGAGTTGGAAGAGCCCTGGGCCACTATTTAGTCTAATCCATAGATGACATACTCATCCATCAGTTTAAGCCACAGGCTACGACTGTTTAGTGAAAGCCATAGCATGAAGACCTCTAAGGAGGCAGAGCCTACCAACTCTCCAAACAACCTATTCCATTTGAGTGCAGCTCTAGTTATCAAGACCTCCATAGGGCAGCCCTTCAAACATTTAAAGATGTCTCTCTAGTTCTCATGGAGTCATTCTCTCCTCAGTTCTAAACATAGCTCAGTTCCATGACCCAGTCCTCATATGTCTCTTTACTGGATACGTTCCAGTTTATCAACATCCTTCTTAAACCATGATGTCCCAGAAGGGAACGCAGCACCCTAAACAAGGTCTGATGAGGACCTGTCACCTATTCCTAGAAGCCATGTGCATTTAAAGCAGTCCAAGATAACACTGACTTCTTCGTCAATCATGTGAGGCAATTAAAACCCCTATATCTTTTTCAGAGAAACTAAAGATTCCCCCATCTTGCACTTGTGAAGTTGATTTAATGTCATCACATAGGGTGAAAATTAGCACTGCTTGGTATTACATACCTTATAAGAGTAAGGAAAAGACCATCAAAAATAGCTAACACAAGCTGGGGTGGGGATGGGGAGTGATACACAGAAGAAAAGGAGGTTCAGAGGGCAATATAGACAAGTGAGGAAGCCTTGGAAAAGATATACTGAATTGAGTTGTCAGTCAATAAACATTTATTAAGTGCTTACTATGTGCCAGGAGGCTAAGTGGCATAGTAGATATGCTGGCCCTAAAGTCAGGAGCACCTGAGTTCAGATACTTACTAGTTGTGTGACCCTGGGCAACTCGCTTAACACTATTTGCCTCAATTTCCTCATCTGTAAAATGAGCTAGAAAAAGAAAGGGCAAACCAAGCCAGTATGTCTGACAAGAAAACCCTAAAACAGGAGTCATGAAGTCAGACACAACTGAACAACAACGTACCAGGCACTACAGCGTCACACTTTATTTATGGCCTTCTTTTTTCTGTTCTTTGTATGTGGAAATGTTCATGTTTGTTGCCATTTGTAAAGTTCAGAACAATAAAATAAAATCAGAACTAAAAGAAAAATTTTATAAAAACAAATCAGTATGGCCAGGATTACAGCATATGAACAGAATACTAGATTTTAAATCATAAAATCCTGACTATGCTGTGCACTACCTACTAGTGAGACCTGGGTAAGTGACTGGAATGTGGTATTGTTGGGCCAAAAGGTGTGCACAGTTTTATGACTCTGGCGTCATAGTTCTAAATTCCTTTCTAGAATGGTAGCACCAGTTCATGGCTCCAACCGTAGTACATTAGTGTGGCCATCCAGTCATGTCTCCTCAAAAGACCTTAATTTTTATCATCTTTGTGGCTTTTGTGGGTGTACGGTGGAACATCAAAGGTGTTTTAATTTCTGGTTTTTTTAATAATTAATCACTAAAATCATTTATATGGTTGCTGATAGCCCAATTTTTCATGAGAACTGTCTTTCAAGGGCAGCTAGGTGGCGCAGTGTGTAGACCACCAGCCCTGGAGTCAGGAGGACCTGAGTTCAAATAGGGCCTGAGACACTTGACATACATCTAGCTGTGTGACCTTGGGCAAGTCACTTAACCCCAGTTGCCCTGTCTTCTCCCCTCAAAAAAAAAAAGAATAGTCTTTCACATCCTTTCATCATTTATCTTTTGGGGAATGACTCTTGTTCTTATATATTTGAATCAGTTCTGTGTGTGTGTATGTGTGTGTGTATGTAATATCAGACCTTTATCAAACAAACTTGCTACAAAAAGTTTTGCCCAAATGATTTTAGCCACATTGATTTTGCACATATATTTTTAAAAATTTAAGTTCCAAATTCTCTCCCCTCTTCCCTTCCCACCCCACCCACCCTCCCTAAGAAGGCAAGCAGTTCAACATAGGCCACATGCGTATCATTGCGTAAAACCCTTCCACAGTACTCATATTGTGAAAGACTAACTATATTTTGCTCCTTCCTATCCTGTCCGCATTTATCCAATTTTCTCCCTTGACCCTGTCCCTTTTCGAAAGTGTTTGCTTTGATTACCTCCTCCCTCTATCTGCCCTCCCTTCTATCATCTCTCCTTTTTTATCTCCTTCCTCCTTCTTTCCTGTGGGGTAAGATACCCAATTGAGTATGTATGGTATTCCCTCTTCAGGTCAAATCTGATGAGGGCAAGATTCACTCATTCCCCCTCACCTGCCCACTCTTCCCTTCCTACAGAACTGCTTTTTCTTGACACTTTTATGCGAGATAATTTACCCCATTCTATCTCTCTCTTTTTCCCACTCTCACTATATTCCTCTCTCATCCCTTAATTTGATTTTATTTTTTTAGATATCATCTCTTCATATTCAACTCACCCTGTGCCATCCATCTATCTATCTATCTGTCTGTCTATCTATCTATCTATCTACACATATATGTGTGTGTGTGTGTATGTGTGTGTATATATATGTATATATATTTGATTTTATTTTTTTAGATATCCCTGCATATTCAACTCACTCTGTGGCCTCTCTCTCTCTCTCTCTCTGTGTATATATGTATATTCCCTTCAGTTACCCTAATACTGAAGTCTCATGAATCATACACATCATCTTTCTATGTAGGAATGTAAACAAAACAGTTCAACTTTAGTAAGCCCCTTATGATTTCTCTTTCTTGTTTGCCTTTTCATGCTTCTCTTGATTCTCGTGTTTGAAAGTCAAATTTTCTATTCAGCTCTGGTCTTTTCACTAAGAAAGCTTGAAAGTCCTCTATTTTATTGAAAATCCATATTTTGCCTTGGAGCATGATACTCGGTTTTGCTGGGTAGGTGATTCTTGGTTTCAATCCTAGCTCCATTGACCTCTGGAATATCATATTCCAAGCCCTTCTATCCCTTAATGTAGAAGCTGCTAGATCTTGGGTTATCCTGATTGTGTTTCCACAATACTCAAATTGTTTCTTTCTGGCTGCTTGAAGTATTTTCTGCTTGATCTGGGAGCTCTGGAATTTAGTGACAATATTCCTGGGAGGCAACTGGTGGATTCTTCCAATTTCTATTTTGCCCTGTGGCTCTAGAATATCAGGGCAGTTCTCTTTGATAATTTCTTGAAAGATGATATCTAGGCTCTTTTTTGATCATGGCTTTCAGGTAGTCCAGTAATTTTTAAATTATCTCTCCCGGATCTATTTTCCAGGTCAGTGGTTTTTCCAGTGAGATATTTCACATTGTCTTCCATTTTTTCATTCCTTTGGTTCTGTTTTATAATATCTTGATTTCTCATAGCTTCCACTTGCTCCAGTCTAATTTTTTTTTCACAAAATATTTATAGTGGCATGTTTTGTAGTAACAAAGAAATGGGGAAAAAATTGGTACCTATTACCTGAGAAATAGCTAAACAAATTGTGATATGTGGATGCAATGGAATATTACTATGCAGTGAGAATATGAATATGAATATGAAGAATAGAGAGAAACATATGAAGATTTATATAAACTGATACAAAATGAAGCTAACAGAACCAGAAGAATTATGTGTAAAGTTAAACAATACAAATGGAAAGAATAACAAAAAAAATTACAAAAAATCCCCCCACAAACTAAATGCTGTATAATTGTAATGACTAAACTTGACTTTTGGTTAAGATATGAGAAAATTCAGCCCCTCCCTTCTTTGCAGAGGTATGCGATGATGGGTGCAGAATTGTATATGTATTATATATATATGTATTGTCAGACTCAGTAGATAGGTTGGTTGGTTTTAATGAATTGCTTTTCCTTCCCCTTCTTTTTTGTTTTATGTTACAAGGGATAACACTATGGTTGAGGAAGAAGGTGGGATATATTTAGAGATGGAATAAAAATGAGAAATTTAATTGTATTTTTGTTTGTTTGTTTTTGAACATCAATTTTTTAAAACTTTGAGTTCCAAATTCTCTCCCCTCTTCCCTTCCC
>CM053623.1:280345455-280363802 GCA_028646595.1 Phalanger gymnotis
CAGCCAGAAAGAAACAATTTGAGTAGTGTGGAAACACAATCAGAATAACCCAAGATCTAGCAGCTTCTCCATAAGAAATTGCAAGGGACTTACTAAAGTTGAACTGTTTTGTTTACATTCCTACATGGAAAGATGATGTGTTTGATTCATGAAACCTCAGTATTAGGGTAGCTGAAGGGAATATGCATATATATATATATATATATGTTTATGTATATATATGTATATGTGAGTGTGTATGTATGTATACGTGTGTGTGTGTGTGTGTGTATATATATATATATATAGACAGAGAGAGAGGGGGCACAGGATGAGTTGAAGATGAATGGAAGATATCTAAAAGAAATAAAATCAAATTAAGAGATGAGAGAGGAATATATTGGGGTGGGGGGAGGTAGGGAGAGATAGAATGGGGTAAATTATCTCGCATAAAAGAGGCAAGAAAAGGCAGTTATGTAGGAAGAGAGGAGAGGGCAGGTGAGGGGGAATGGGTGAATCTTGCTGTCATCGGATTTGACCTGAGGAGGGAATACCATACATACTCAATTGGGTATCCTACACCACAGGAAAGGAGGAGGAAGAAGCTTAAAAAAAGAGGGACGATAGAAGGGAGGGCAGATGGGGGTAGAAGTAATCAAAAACAAACACTTTCGAAAAGGGACAGGGTCAAGGGAGAAAATTCAATAAAGGGGGATGGGATAGGAAGGAGAAATATATAGTTAGTCTTTCACAACATGAGTATTGTGGGAGGTTTATACATAATGATACACATGTGGCCCATGTTGAATTGCTGGATGTCTTAGGGAAGGTGGGTGGGAAGGGAAGAGGAGAGAGAATTTGGAACTCAAAGTTTTAAAAACAGACGTTCAAAAATAAAAAAAAAAGTTTTTGCATGCATCTAGAAAATAAAATACATAGGCTATGGGACATAGAAATTTATCTTGACCTACAAGAAAGGAAGGGAAAAGGGGATGGGATGGGAGTGGGGTGACAGAAGGGAGGGCAGACTGGGGAGCAGGGCAACCAGAAAAATGCCATCTTGGAGTGGGGGGAAGGTAGAAATGGGGAGAAAATTTGTATTTCAAACTCTTGTGAAAATCAATGCTGAAAACTAAATATATTGAATAAAATAAAAAAAAAAAGATGAGAAGTAGCCCATCGCACATTTAGGCCTGGGAGAAAGATCAGAAAATGAATGATAATGGTACCTCTAATTATAATACCCTAAAGTTTTCCTGTCTTTATAACGTGTTAACGGATTTCTCAAACCTTCCTTACCATGCTTAACGAGGTTCTTTGTCAGAATAACTACAGTTAATGTTTAGCCTTAGTGAGAAATGTTTTTGCTGATTCATTGTTTGTTTCTTTAATCATCCTGGATCATATAAGATATAATAAATTATAAGAAACATTAGTGGGGAGGAATAGAAAGAGTGCTGGACTTGGAATCTAGAGGTTTGGGTTCAAATGCTGACTCCAGCATTTACTAGCTGTGTGTCTATGAACAAAAATCACTCACCTCGGAGCCTCAGTTTATCCATATGACAGATGGAGAGAATACTTACCTATACTTCAAAAGGATATTGGGAAGAAGATACTTTTTAAGTTTTAAAGAAGAAAGGAGTATATACACATATGTGCGTATGTGTATATGTATGTGTGTATATACATACACATACATGTACATATGTATACGTGTGCATATATAGACATATATGTATGTATATCTGTATATATACATGTGTGTCTGTGTGTATATATATAGATTTACATATGTGTACATAGTGTACATCTGTGCATATATAGATGTATAGCACTTTGTAAGCTTTCAAATACTACGTAAATGTTAATTACTATTGTGGCCATGATGGCTAGGTAGTTTTGTTTTTTTTTTTAACTGTGTTACGAGACCCATTTTAAAAAATAAGGGAGAAGATTGTCCAGTGGTTTGGGCATACCAAGGAATTTGATCAGATCTCTGATTCTGGAGAGTTCAGAAGCCCAGGATCCCAGCCAACTCTGATGATTTCCCCAGAGCTTCAGTTGTAATCACTTCATGCTGCTGACCCACCAGAGATTTCTCTTGAGAAACACCCAGACTGATAACATTGCCCCATTTTCCACTGAAAGCCAGGACTGGCCCTCTAAGGCCAAGTGAGGTGGAGTGATTTGTCTTGGGTGGCCCTTTCTTCAAGGAGCTTGAGTTGGCAGCAAGCTGTTGTTGGTGCAGTTTGTTAAGGTACTTGCCTGTGCCTGTTATCGCCAATCCAACAAGTTCCTTCTGTCCTTCCAGCCTTGAAAGTCTTGCTAACTTCTAGAGTGTTCCCCTGCTTTTGGTCTGCTCACTTCTTATTAGGTCTTTCCTGGCCTTTGTCACCCATTTGTCTGACTGAAATCTCCTGTACAACCCAAAGCCCTATGAGTTAGCCAAATAATCCCCACCAAAGTGGTTATCTGCAGCAAGACAGGGACTGTGTGTGTGAATTGGGTTTTATAGGATAATAGAACTTTTATACTAAAAGGGACCTCAGAGATTTGTTGTTACTCCGTCATTTCAGTTCTAACTCTCCATCAACCTCTTTGGGGTTTTCTTGGCAAAGATCCTAGAGTGGTTTGCCATTTCTTTCTGCAGTTCATTTTACAGATGACTCCTCATCCGTAAATTAATATAAATACCATTTATCATTATCATTACCATTATCATACATTTTCTGAGGCAAACTGGGTTAAGTGACTTTCCCCGGGGTCACACAACAAGTAAGTGTCTGAGGCCGTATTTGAACTCAGGTCATTTGAATTCCTGACTCCAGGCTTAATGCTGCAGCAACTTAACTGCCCTTCAGAGATAATTCAGTCCAAACCTCTCATTTTATAGATGAAACTGAGGCCTTGTTGTTTGCTCAAGATCACAGAGGCAGTAAGCAGAAGAGAAAGAATTTCAACCCAAGCCCATCTAAAACTAGCGTTTCTTCTAGTAGAACCTTACCCAGAGTATGAATCCCCTGCAGCATTCCCAGCAAATGATTGTCTGACCATACCTGTAACATCCAGTGACCATAGATTTTCCTCTTCAATAAATAGCTAGTCTGTTCTACTTCATGTCATCTCAGTTTTTAATCATTAGAAAGTACTTCCTGTCACTGTTCATAGAGCAAATCTAAATTATTTTTCCATGGAGCAGCCATTGAAATATTTGAAGGCATTCCAAGGTTCTAAGTCTCCTCCATAGTTAAACAGCGGCCATGGGAGTCAAGACATGTACATAGGAGTTTAATTAAACTCCTTTGCCCTGATCACATTGATCTCTGGGTAGCAAGTAAGAATTGTGCCCTAATAGCCTGCACGTTAGGCATCATTGTATTTTCATGCACTAATAATAAATCCCTTGTAATCTAATCAAAGCTTTCTGTGAAGTACTTAAGCTGGCTAGACTTAGTAAGCAAAATCCAGTGTTTAAGTCTCATTCCTTAAGTTACACACACTCATTACCTTTGTTCCCATTCCAGAGACTGAGCCATTGTTTCTCCCCCAAGTCGATTACGAAGGCCCAGACCAATGGTAGGATTTGAACAAGTGCATTTAGCTTTAAAGGACAGATTTAGGGATCTAAGTGAGGTCAGTGGTCCAGGTCACAGGTGAAAAATATGAAGTATCCATCATAGGAAGAAACAAGAAAAATAATGGGCCTAGGAAGGATTGGCTTAGTGCAACAGTCCTAAAGGGGCACAATCACGTGTGCAATGAATGAGACTTTGGAAAACCATTAATAGATGATGGCAGTGGATACAGAAATCCCTCACTCTGTCTCAGCAAAGTTGGCTATACAGTAAATCTTGCTCACTAGGCTCATGAGGAAAGGGTGGGACTGTCTTAGGTAAATTGTTTATGTCCCCTGGTACTTGTCACAAAACACCTGCTGCTTCCTAAATACTAAATACTTGCTTGATTTGTTGAGTGAATATTTTCTCACTTACTTTCACAGTTATTTGGAAATGTTTCCCCAGAAAAGGAAAACTAACCACAGCAGACTAAGTTGAAAGCTTCTTGTTGACAAAGGAACTGAGGTCACCTGTCCAGTGGCGGGCTTACTTTGTAACATCAGTGGTATTTATAGCCCGTGGCTAAGGCCGGTCCTCTAGCAGCTTACTTTCCCTTTGCAGACTTTGCTGCCCCCCAGATGGCTTTTCCCCACTCTGCAATCTCCCTATCACCATCAGGTACCTTTCTGTACCTTCCAGAGGAAAAAGAAATTTCTCTCACACCTGAGACATGCCCCAGGCTCCATATGTGATTCTGACTTTTCCTTCTGTTTGGTTGTTTGCTTTAATGTTTTACTACAAAAACAGTGCATTTTGCTTCATCTTGGATATTCCTTAAGCTTAAATCTGTTTCTTATGTAAAATGAATGTTTCATACTTCATCGTTCTCTAGATACTGTGTATTGAATTTATTTAGAACAAGGAATACTTATAGCTATAAACAGTAAAGCAGTTAACTGAGAGAAATCCATTCAGACTTGTATGCCCACTGTGCGCCAACCACTGTACTAAGGGCAGAAAAAGAGGGGAGCATTTATACATACTCATTCACTTATATGGGCAGCTAGGTGGTGCAGGGTGCTGGGCCTGGAGTGAGGAAGACTCATCTAAGTGAGTTCAAATCTGGCCTCAGACACCTGCCAGCTTTATGACCCTGGGCAAGTCACTTAACCCTGTTTGCCCCAGTTTCCTCATTTGTAAGATGAGCTAGAGAAAGGAAATGGCAAACCAGTCCAGTATCTTTGCCAAGAAAACCCCAAATGGGGGTGTGAAGGGTCAGACACAACTGATATAAAACAACAACAAATTCACTTATATATGCTTATTCTCAATTTCCCTCCCCCTCAGTACTTAGCCCCTGTAACTGACTGAGTCGTATAGATGTTGCAAAAGTCAATACCAATCTAAGATGGGTAGTTTGTACTCCCACTGGTATATTGAAATACTATGTGGGTACCTTCATTCCTATTCCTACTCTGCCTAACTCTGAAATGAATTCAGATCCACTTTGCCACTCATTTATCTATTTCAAACAAACATGTCCTAGGAACATGAGAAACACCCGTGAAGTATATGGGCATGTGTTAATATAACACTGAAGACTTCTCACTTTGCATCTCCCATTTTAAAAAGGATTTAATTTAATAATTTATTTATATAATATTTATATTTATTAATATATTTATCCATTAATATTTTATATATTTATATATTTTATATATTTATATATTCCTATTTATTAATATATTAATATTGTATGTGATTATTTTTAATATATTATATAATATATTTATATTATTTATATAATTATTTAATTAATTTAATTTAATAAAGATTTTTTTTTCCATATGAAAAGTTCATAGTTAATAAAGCCACCACCGTAAGATCAAGGCGGTGGTGTACAGTGGACGGTGTAGAGGATTTGGAAACCGAAAACCTGGGTTTTCAAATTCCAGCTCTGCCACTTCCAAATGCCTTAATCATCTCTGGGCTTCAGTTTCCTCAGCTGTAAAATGGCAGAGTTAGACTAGATAGCCTTTGTGGTCCCTTTGAGCTCTGAATCTGTGGTCCATCTCTGGCACTTATTACCTGTGTTACCTCCCTGGGCTTCGCTCTCCTCATGTGGAGATCGAGCAGATTGTACTAGATGAGCTCACATGTACCTTCCAGCTCTAGAGCTCTGAGCCTGAGGTCTCATGTGTTGCAAAAGGGATCAGTTAGGCCTCCCCAAGCAAGCCTTGTGTCTTCCTGCTTGGAATATATTTGCTAGACTGGGTACCTTTTCAGGCTAGTGATGAAGAAAACCAGGCCAGGCACAGAGGGCACAGGCACAGAGCGGGGCTTGACAAGTGTAAATGCTTCTATAATTAGTCCTACTTTGCTCCGAAGTGTCTTGCCTTACTTGCAGCTAGGGGAAAAGACCGTCGCTGCTTCTGCTGATCTGTCTGACTCTAATGGCAATCCTGCTCAAGATGGGGCTTTGGCAAAGAAAGAGAGACACGTATTCAGAAGAAGGTGGCATGAAATTGGAGCTAGGGAAAACTGATATCAGTCAAGGGCACGAGAGGTAGGACGATGTTGGTGAAGCACACCCAAACTTCCTTTCCCAGCGTGTGGGTTTTGAGTGAGAATAGTAGGCCAGACATTGAACCCAGACTCCACACAAAGGAAAGATGGGCCTCCAGCTGGGATCATGACTCTGGAGTAGGAATTCTTTACTATGAACTTTTTTTTAATTTAATTTTTTTGGTTACATTTTAAGTTCTGAACTGTCTTTCTCCGTTCCCCATCCTGCACTAGAGACCACCATTTTAGATAGACAGACAGACAGATAGATAGATATATAAAACCATACTCTGCATTCTTCTGGCTGAGGCAGATCACATCTTCCTTCCTAGGTCCTTTGTAGTTGATTTGAATATTCATAATACTCAGATTAGTTTAGTCATTCAGAGTTGTTCTTCAAACAATGTTGCTGTCACTGTATTCAACGTTCTCTTGGTTTTGTTCATTTTACTCTTCATTATTTTGTGCAAGTCCCTCCATGTTTTTATAAAATCAGCCATGAACTTTTTCTGGCTACCTCTATTTCAGTATAATTGGTTTCTTTTGTAATGTCATGTATTTTATATTACGGGCAGCTGGGTGATTTGGTAGATAAAACTGCTGGGCTTGACATGAGTTAGGAAGGCCAGAGTTTAGATCCTATCTTAAACGTGTGCTAGCTGTGTGAACCTCTGCAAGTGACTTAATCCCATTGTGCCTCAGTTTCCTCATTTGTAAAGTGAGGATAATAATAAAATCTACTTCCCAGGTGTAACAACAATGCTGTTTGCAGCTGCTGTGGAGGTGTAAGACCAACAGCAGCACACAGCAGGGCTGCTAGCACAAGTTCTTGGATCTGCTTTTCTGATGAAAGCAACTTTAAGGGGTTTACAGTCTCACTTTAATTAAACATACATATATCATTCACTTAGTTCAGGGGGAAAAGTCAGCACCCTGCTGAAGTTCAGAGAAAACACAAACAGAAATTGCAAGCAGAAATTACATAAACAGAGCAAATAACACAAATCAGCAGAGAGGGCTTCTGTCTGTCCATAGTCATACACAGGTACCAGAGAGAGAAACACCAACATCTGGTTTTCAAAGCTGGGGAGTGGGGTGCTCCTTAACAGCTACCCAGAGTTTCATCTGGCAAAATCAGAGGAACGCTCTTCTAATGAATAAGCCCCCAAAGCAAAATGCTAACCTGAGAGTATATATACACTCCTTCAGGGTCAGCCCACAGAGGGCATCACAGCAATGTTACTCAAATTCATGTGACTTAGGCTTTCTTGTGACTTAAGCAGGTCATCAAAGACTCTCGATTAATCAAAGACTCGATTCAATCAAAGGCACTTGATTACCTTAGTGCTGAGAAGAACTAGAACTCCCAAAAGAAAAAAAGAGCAAAACAGCAGGTCCCACTTTGCTTGCCATTACACCAGGGTTGTTATAAGGATCAAATAAATAATATTTGTAAACCTTAAGATGCTATATAAATGTTAGCTATAGTATTGCCATCATTATTATTATTAAACATTTTGAAGTACCGTTCTGAGAAGAGGTCTCTAGGCTTCACCACAAAGGGGTGCATGACACAGAAAAAGATTAAGAAAGCCTGCTCCAGGGCTAGAGGGAACATTGGAGGCTTACCAGTCCAACCCCCTCTTTTTACAGATGAAAAGACTGAATGAAGCCTAGGCAGTTAATTGACATGACCAAAGTCACCCACGTAATAAGCATCAGAGATGGACCGTTGATTTATTGCTGAAAGGGATCTCAAAGGCCTTCTAGTCTTTCTCATTTTACCGATAAGGAAACTAAGGCCTAAAGACAGTTAGTTGAGTGACTTTCTTAAGGACTCACAGGGATTAAGTGACAGAGCAGGAATCTGAAAACCCACCAAATCCTCTGTACCCCACTGCCTTGATGGTAGAATGATTAACTATTACTTTTCATATATTAAAATCTTCTTAATAATGCCATAAAGAAAGTCATGAAATAATTTTTGATGGAGGGTGGGTGCAGGAATTTCTTAAGGATATTTTAATATGTATCTATGTATCTCATGTGTTGATGGATCCAAGGAGATAGTTATATGTACATATACTTATGTATGTATACACACACACGCGTCTATGTATCTCATGGGTGTTCCCTAGATTCCTGTGAGATCTTTGGTCATCTTTGGGTGACTTGATAAGAATCTGAATAAGATGGTAGCATAGATTTTGCAGTCAGAATTCTCAAAAAAAAAATCTGAAAAAAATAGGCTACCCTCTAATAGAATTATGTAGTAAGCTCATTTTTAATAAGGTCAGAACTTGAGAGCTGGAAGGGATTTAAACAAGTACATTTTGATTTAGAGGAAGTCATCCAGGCTGATTCCTCCCTCAGTCTCTTGGCAGATAAGGAGACAGACTCAGGAAGATGTGTTATCTTATCCTGGGTCTTACAGGTTGTAAGTAACAGAGCTGGGATTTTAACCCCGGCCCTCTGACTTCACACCCAATTTCTGTTGCCTTATGCTTTGCTGTGTCTGCCCAGGTAGAAGGGCACATCAAAGAATATCTTCATGATCTCTCCATGACTTTCTGGTCTTGACCTTTCCATTAACTTAACTGTGTAATCCTGAACGATAATTCGCTTGAACTTTGGTGTTGATTTCTTTATGATAACGTAACCCAACAGGGATTTTGAAAACAAAATGAGATAAGTACTTAGAGAAGTTAGCTGTATCTATATTATCTGGATAGAGTGCTGGGCCCAGAGTCGGGAAGACTCATCTTCCCGAGTTCAAATCCAACCTCAGACATTTACTAGCTGTGTGACCCTAGGCAGTCACTTAACCCTGTCTGCCTCAGTTTCCTCATCTGTAAAATGAGCCGGAGAAGGAAAATGAAGAAGGAAATGGCAGACCACTCCAAACGGAAAAAGAAGTGGCAATCCACTCCATTGCCAAGAAAACCACAAATGGGGTCACAAAGAGTCAAACATGACTCGAAAAAATAACTGAACCATCATATCATAATATAGCCGTATGATATAAACATTGTATTACTATCATTATTGCAGTTATTTGGGGGCGAGGGATATTTCCTGCCTGGGTGAAGAGGACAGCTTGGTACAGTAGAAAGAATACTAACTAGGGACACAGAGGACCTGGATTCAAATCTCATTTCTCATGCTTACTTCTTGTTTGACTGTGGATAAGTCATTTAAGTTCCTTGGACCTCAGTTTCTTCATGTGTAAAATGAGAACGTTACAGCTAGATAACTTTTGAAGTCTCTTCCTGCTCTTGATCCATGCTCCTAAGTACCCCCCGAGCAAAAAAATATCCCAATCCAGGGGTATTATACCTGACTTTACAATAAAAGCCATGTCACTGCAAAGTCGAAGTGGTTGGGATACAGGGGGGAGGAAGGGACTAGCTGATGCATACAAGGAGTCACTCTCCCCCACACATTCCGGGTGTACTCTAATGTGCTGTGGTAACATTGTTAACCTCCTTTACAATACTCCTTTAACCAGCGGACACACTGCTGCTGTTGCTGGCCCTGTTGATCTTGCTGAACAATCCTACTGTCCTCCATTCTGAGATGGGTCATTGTTCCCAGCCAGAGAGTTGAGTTTTATGTTCAGATATGTGATGACAATATAAAATAGGTGTCAAAAAGACCATAAGCCTCCATAGTCCTAATCTATCATCAGTAATTCTCAAATCTAGAATAAGAAAAAATCATATTAAATGTATGATAAGGCTAAAAAATCATTAAATCATATATTAAATTAAAAATCATATTAATCATATATTTAGCCCCATGTAAGGTCTGGGAGAAGGATTCGTTAAAGGGATCAATGCAGATTCACTTACCCCTAGGTCTTTGATTGTCATTAGTCTGATTCCTACTATCCAAGTTACTCCTTTATCTTTGAGGATTAGGAAAAAAGGAGAGCCCTTAGCAGTCTAGGCAAGGATATGAGTTAGAGGAGGATGGACCTCAGAGGTCTTCTTGTCCAACTCCCTGATGTGTTTTCAGGTGAAGAAACTGGACCTAAAAACATTGTCACTTTATCCAAGGTTATATAGCTGGTAAATGGCAGAGCATGTATTTGAATTCAGGTTATAGGATGATAAGATTATAGATTTAGAGGCAGAAGGATCCTCAAGGGTCTGCCCCATTATTCTACAGATGAGGAACTGAGGCCCAAAGAGGTTAGCAGCTAGGTGGTTCAGTGGGTAGAGTACGGGACCCTGAGTCGAGAAGACCTGAGTTCAAATCTGGCCCCAGATGCTTACTAGCTGTGTGATCCTGGGTGAGTCACTTAACTGCTGTTTACCTTAGTTTCCCCATCTGGAAAATGGGGGTGATAATAATAGAACCTACCTCCCAGGGTTGTTGTAGGATCAAATGAGATGGCAATTAGGAAGTGCTTTGCACAGTACCTGCTACGTTACGGCAGCTATATAAATGTTAACTCTAATATTAAATGTCTTACCCAAAGTCACTCATGTCATGAATGAAACGAAAGGATTTCAACCTAGGTCTTTTTACTCTAAAACCAGTTTTTTTCATAAGCATGAAGATAACAATGATGATGAAAATCTTTTTTTAAAAGCACTTATTAAATATAAAGTACTGTGTAAGGACATAAATAGTAAAGCGGTGACAGTCCCCCGTTCTCAAATAGCTTACAATTCTAATATTAGGGAACTACAACACATGTAGAATTTCAACTACAAGTCAGATGGAAAGGCCTGCATCCTCAGAATGTGGCAGCAAAGCAGGTGGTGATGTAAATTCTTTATTGCCATTTCCATTAATAATAGTTAATGTAAATAGATACATATGGTACAGTGGATAGACCTCTGGGCATAGGATCAGGGAGACTCACCTTCCTGAGTTCAAATCCAGCCTCAGATACTTAGTAGCTGTGTGATCCTGGGCAAGTCACTTAACCCTGTTTGCCTCAATTTCCTCATCTGTCAAGTGAGCTGGAGAAGGAAATGATAAACCACTCTAGTATCTCTGCCAAGAAAACCCCAAATGGGGTAACGAAGAGTCACAAATGACTGAAACAACTGAACAACAACAAATAGATATGTGTATATATATTTATGTGTGTGAGAGATGTGTGTAAATAATTATAAACATATATCTGCATTGCATATGTTAGCTCATTTGAGCATCATGACAATGCCGTGAGGTAGTCGCTAGTTAGTAGCATCCTTTTTTATAGTTTGAAGCTTTGTAGACTGGGAGAAATTAAGTTGTTTTTTCTAAAACACAGCTAGTTAAATGTCCCAGAGAGGATTTGAACTTAGGACTTCATCATTCTGAGTCTTATACTCTGCCCATTACTGTAAACTGTATCCCTGGGGTCCAGAATTCTTTCTTAACCTCCAGGATTTAATCTGCATCACTGTGGCTGAGGGCTTGGCATCTCGCCTTTCCGTTTCTGAAAGTCTGTCACCCCAGGGTTGGTTTGTGTGTATGCCATAGACAGACCCCTACATTGTGGGGTATGCAAATCTGGTGACTGCCTTATTGAGCGGCTCACCAGCCTGGACAGTCAGCCTAGTGTGTTTTCATACCCCCAGAGGGACCCTTAGCCACAGAATATTGAGCAGTGTTCAGCAGCCTCCTGACAGTCTGAGGCCTGTCTGCCCAGTGGGCTGGGCCAATGACTCTGCCAACACACTTCCTGCAACAGTAGAGGCTGTGAAGGCTGCTTCTTTTGAGTGCGGAGACAGATTTTCCCATCCTAAGGCAATTCATCAGTAAGTGGGAAGCAAAAGCTAAAGTGTTGTTGTGAATTTAACGCAAACAAAATGTCACTACCTGGCTCTGCTCTTGAGGTCAGAGAAGGACATAGTTGTCTGCTTAAGATAAGGACCCGAATGTCAACTCTCCTGGGCACAATTTTTTGCCTTAAATTATCTAGGTCAGTAATTTTAGTAGTCCCAGGTTTTGTTTGGTTTTGTTTTGTTTCTGCTGAGAACTTTTGTTTTTATTTTTAGAAAAAAATTTAAATTTACTTCATTTTATTTTTATTTCTTTAGAAAAGGTTTTATTGATGGTTTTATTTTTAAACCATTGTCATTTTCCAGTAATTCCATCCTCTACAACAAAGAAAAACTTGTAAGATAATTTTATTAACATAGTGGAGGTTCCCATTAAAGAATCTCAGGTTGGACTAAATGATCCAATGTTGTGGTTCTATGATATTGAAAAAGTCTGATGATATATGTGGTGCCCCACGCTCATGATCCCCTTCCTCTGCAAAGAAGGGTCAAGGAACATTATCTTTTCATATCTCCTCTTTGAGGCCAAGCTTGGTCATGTTAATTTCCCAGCTTTTGTTTTGTTTTGTTTTGTTGTTGCTCTTTCCAGTTACATTGTGTATATTATTTTCCCAGCTTCACTTCCTTCACTTTCCTTCACTTTTTCATCAGTCCATATAAATCTTTCCATGCTCCTCTGCATTTACTGTGTTTATCATTTTTGAAACATTGTCTGTGCTATTCATGATATTCTATGATATTCATGTCTGTGATATTCATCTACTACAATTTATTTGGCCATTCGCTAAATCAACAGGTATCTATTTTGAAAATTTCTTTAGTTTTTACATCTGTGTGCTCTTGCGCTCTCTCTCTGTCTCTGTCTCTCTCTGTCTCTCTCTCTCTCTCTTTTCTTCCCGATCTCCCTGTCTCTTCTCCAGGGTCACTTAAGAGTCAGATCCTCAGCACAAAATCATTAATCTTTGTCTCTGACCTGGGCTGGTTCACCCTCCTTAGGCAGCCTAGTGGTTCCTCTGCTTCCAAGGGCTCAACATATTGGTACAAGACTGTTCAAGCTCAGAAACCCTGACCTCAAGTGATCCACCAGCCTCAACCTTCTTAGTAACAGGGACCATGCCCAGCACCTTCATTTCCACATTAATCCCTCTCCCTCCTTTATGACAAAAAGGATATAAAAAGAACAAGGGGGAAGAAAAGAATATGGCAAAACCAGCTAGCATATCAACTAAGCATGATAGTATATGCAATAAAAACCTTTCTTATAACAAAGAAAAAAGGTTAAGCAAAATAAATTGATATAATGCCTGTCACGAACCACAGGTACCAAACTCTATGACTTTTTAATCTACCATCTCTCCATTGTGAAGTGGTAATATGTTTCACAAAAATACAATGACAACAATAAAATATAAATGAGTTCTCTGGATGCAAGATTAGATATGTCTACTCTGAGTTCTGATGTCTCTTAATGGTGTTTTCCTTTAAACCATTACTGTTATCATGCATGTTGTACTCCTGGTTTTTTTTTTTATCCTATGTCAGCTCATTCATGTCTTTCCGTTTTTCTCTAAATTTCCCATTCCTCTTAACAATTTTTCTTGATAACTTATTTCTGTACGACATAGTCATTTCTGGAGAAAAAGACAACCTCCCCCGCCAAAAATCCTTTCCCCATCTAATCATACTCTTCTTTATGACAGTGGAAAGCAGAAACATCCAAGAGAGTGACAACATCTGACCATATATTGTTTGTCTTGGTGGGACCTCTTTTCTCTGCTGCACGGAAGGAGAAAGGTTTCTTTATCTTTTCTCTGAAGCTTTCGTTGGTGTTTTTTTTTTCAGTTTCTTCGGTTTTCATTTATATTTTGTTGTAGTCGTATCTTTGTCATGCTTATCCTATAACAATATCCTGTAACATTCATATGCCACAATTGAACCAGCTATTCCCCCAATCAATGGGTACCCATTTCCATATAGTTCCAATTTAATAGCTAATGATCAGTTCTCTTCTCTGGTGCTGGTTAGAACAACAGATGAGAAACTGCATAGTCTAATTGATAGAGAGCCAGCCTTGAAGCCAGGAACATCTGGAAAAGCTACCTCTGACATATATTGGCTGCGTGACCATGGACAAGCCCTTTAACCCTCAGAGCTCTTGGCAACTCTCTAAGACTCGTAGTTACAGAAAAAGCGTCAGCCTACTTTGTGAGCTTTCTTCTCTGTGTCAATTCTTTAAATGGCAGGGTATTTTAAAATGATTAGAGTCCTGTTTTTATTAAGAAGTTAGAATAATTTAGAGGGTCCTGAAGTCAGAGGACCTTGGTTCGAGTCTGGGTACCAATACTTAACTGTGTGATTTTTGGAGTTCACCTCTGAATCTCAGTATTATTCACATTACCTTCCTCAAAAGGCTGTTCATTAGGAGAGTGCTTCCTAAACTGTAGAATGATTATTTGTAAGTATATGCTGATCTTATTCTCCAACAAACATTTTCGTGAGATGCTTACAAGACACCAGAGCAAAATATTCTGTGCATAAGAGTTACCATCTTAATTGTACTGCAGTAATTAACACATAGGCCACCATTTGTTGTGCTGAGAAGCAGCTAGGTGACTTGGTGAATAGAGGACTGGATCTGGAGTCAGGAAACCCTCAGACACTTAGGTAGATGTGTGTCCTGGCCAAGTCACTTAACTTCTCTCTGCCTCGGTTTCTTTTATCTGTAAAATGGGGATGATAATAGCACCTACCTCTCAGGGTTGTTGGAGGATCAAATTAGATAATATTTGTAAAGCTCTTAGCACGGTGCCTGGCACATAATAGGTGTTTAATAAACGGCTATTCCCTTCCCTCGTGATCTCCAGAAAGCTGAGCATAATATACTGGTTAGAACTGAAATTGAGAAAAAAGAAAAAAAAAACCAAGCTTCATTCCCCAAGTAGGCATCCATCTGGCTGGCTGCGCAATTCAGCAGTTGTTCCCTGGGGCTTTTAATGTTCTAGAATCCCAACTGATGTTGTTCCCTGGACAGACTGCTGTGGTCAGCAGTAGCAGCGTTCACTTGAACATCTTAAAATGATTCTAGCAGCAAGAAGAGGACTAATTAGCCGGGCAAGGTCTGGCATCTCCTTTTGGCACATCATTTCTCAACCCGATGACAAGCTGGCTCCTGATGGCACAGCATGACCCAAATGCTGCCACCACCCTAAGTACTGAGAAGACTTCTCTAGGCATTTAGGCAGCAACAACTCCCCAGGCAAATTGATTTCTATTGCTAACTGTTTCAGCACATAAACTTTTGGGGTTTTTTTTTGCCGAGACTTGATGCACCTTGAATGTGTTTTTAAGTCCTGGAAGGTAGTTCTTCCAACCCTCAAGTCCTTTCCTGCTTTGAGATGCACCAGAAGGACAACTCATATTACTAAATATTTTCTTTTTCCTCAATCAGTCAGTCAGCAAGCAGACTCTGTTAGGCACATAAAAGGCAAAAGTAAAACAGTCCCTGCCTTCAAGGAGCTTACATTCTAGCCAGGGAAGACAAAATGTCCATATCTAGATAGATACAAAAAAGAGATAAGATCAACTGAGCAAAATCAAGAAGCCTTACATAGGAGATGATACTTAAAAGAAATTATGCATTCTCAGAGGCAGAGGTGAGGAAAGAGATCGTTCCAGGCCTGCGAATCTTTCCATGCCGGTGCAAAGACACAGGAGAAGGAGATGGAGGGCCAGGGACCAAGATCAGAATTATCAAATGTGATCATTTCAGTAAAGTGCTTGGCATGTCTTTAAGTACTATTAACATTGCTAGCTATTAGTGTTAGCAGTTACTTAATTACAAGGTAAAAGGCAACCTCTGACAGCTTGCAATCACAAGTACTGAGTAACTATAGGTTGATAAGGCAGTCAAAAGTCCTCTTGAGTTCAAGTCTAGTCCTGGCTATTATTTCTTGAGAAACCAATATAACTTCAATGCATGACCTCTCAGAGGCATAGGTTCTGTATGCTCTTCAGAAACAGAACTGGGAACTCACTTGTGAAGGACTTTGAGATTCTCCTCCCAAGTCTTGGGGCACATCACGTACCATGGTCCCACTTTCATTGGCTGGTTTTTCAAGTGGTGCTATGCTTTGGTGTGTTTGATTGTTATAAGAAGGAAATCATAATTCTAGAACTATGTTTCTTTTCTCTTTTTATTATGAAGTATATTCGGTGCTCTTCGAACTGGTGCTTGTATGGTGTACATTTTGATGACCAAAGGCCTGAAGCAATCAGTTTGTGATCAGAGTTTTTACAATGGACCTGTCAGCAAATTTTGGGCATATGCATTTGTGTTAAGCAAAGCACCTGAACTTGGTAAGTACTTCTCTTTCTCTCTCTTCCTCTCTCTCTCTCTCTCCCTCTCTCTCTCTTTCTCTGTCCCTTCCTCCTTCCCTCCCTCCCTCCCCCTCTCCTCCTGCTTTTGTCTACCTATCTACCACACTCTTTCTCTGGACAATTGCATATCGTTATGTCTTTAAAGCAGAAGTGTTTACATGGAACATATGCAAAATTCACAAGTACATATGCAGAATTCAGAAACAGTATTGTGTAGTGATTGGAACAATGGCCTCCAGATCAAGGGGAGCTGGGCTCAAGTCTTGCCCCTGACACATACAAGCTGTGTGACCCTGGACAAGTAACTTCTAAGTATTCTCAGCCAACTCTCTCATACTATAAATTTCAGAGAAGGTACTGACCCAGATTGGTAAAATGAGTTTCCTCAATGGAAGTCCTCTATACCAATGGTGTTAAGCTCAAATGGAAGTGAGGGTCACTAAACAGTGCATAAGGATCTCAGCAGGCCTCATATTGACTTAGAAAACTATACGTTTATATATTTCTTTTTTAATTATTATACCAACACATTAAAATCAGATAGAAACTACATTTTGATCTGGCTTGGGCCCCTCTTACAAGTGTTGTGGATCACAAGCAACCCACAGGCCATGGATTTGACAATTCTGCCCTATACCAATGAAATATCCTAGGTTGAGTCAAAAAGGATGCAGAATTGGATGCTGCAAAAAAAAAAAATGTTTTGAGGGGCTTATAAAATATACAGCCTCTGCCCCCTGAGGGCCTTTAGCGGTTGTTCTCATATTAGAACAAGGAAAACATGAAAAACAAGCCTGTTTCCAAGACCCACATCTACACATATTTTCATCTCAGGAGTTTTGATTCAGATTAGGGGATTAAGCTTTTTGTTTGGATATTCCTGTGTGCTCATTAACAAATGCTAAAGTTTGGACTCTGGTGTGTTTGACTTTAGGCATCAAAAATCTAGGCCTTGGGTAAGAGGGGGTAGTTTACCTTTTAGAAACTGAGGAAAAGTACTAAATGACTTTGACATCCCCTCCAATTTTTTTTTTTTTTACTACTTTAATGTGTTGAAATGGATGCATGGCATTTAAACCAAGCAGGGAAAAATAAAATTCGGTAGATTTCATATAGTTTAAGGTGACACAGTTATCCAACTTTGCATAGCTCTTCCACAAAGTAGAAAAGAAAGTCAGTTGAATTCCAGCAAAAAGCTATCTGACTGATAGCTCAAAGCAAATGAAGCAAAACTTCAGTGAAGAGAATCTGGGGGCTTTAGTAGGCCACAGGCTCAATAGGATTCAACATGCTGACATAGCAGCTTTCCCATAGCCGTATCATGTGTTCCTTCAAAAAACTGAAGCAGGCTCAGTCTGCATTTAAAGAAAATACCAGGGGCAGAGCCAATATGGCAGCAGGAAAGCATGAGGTCCCCACCAAGTCCCTCCAAAAACCTATAAAAAATGGCTCTGAACCAATTCTAGAACTGCAGAACCCACAAAATAGCAGAGGGAAGCAGGGCTCCAGCCCAGGACAGCCTGGATGGTTGCTGGGTGAGATCTTTCGCTCACGAAGCTGGGAGCGGAGCAGAGCCCAGTGTGGGCCGCATGGACCAAACAGACCAGGAGCCAGGCAGAGCAGGCCCTAGCACCCTGAATCAGTGAGCTGTGGCAGTTACCAGACTTCTCAACCCACAAACACAAAAGACAACAGAGAAGAACTGCAGAATCCACAAAATAACGGAGGGAAGCAGGGCTCCAGCCCAGGACAGCCTGGATGGTTGCTGGGTGAGGTCTATCACACACAGAGCTGGGAGTGGAGCATAGTGGAGCAGAGCCCAGCATGGGCAGTTACCAGACTTCTCAACCCACAAACACCAAAGACAACAGAGAAGGTTAGTGGGAAAAGCTACTGGGGACAGAGTGATAGAGTTCGCGTTCAGCCACTGCCCCCGGGGGCAGCGGAGGTGGGGCAGCTACAGAACTACAGCTGCACTTGCTTCCTGCCCCAGGCCCACCTGGTGGGAGGAATTAAGTGGCAGATCAGAGCCTGCTGAAGATCTAAGTCCAGTCCTGGTTGGGGGTTCTTGGGGAAGGAGGAG
>CM053623.1:280364302-280383811 GCA_028646595.1 Phalanger gymnotis
TAATGATACGCATGTGGCCCATGTTGAATTGCTTGACTTCTAGGGAGGGTGGGTGGGAAGGGAAGAGGGGAGAGAAGTTGGAACTCAAAGTTTTAAAAAATAGATGTTCAAAAACAAAAACAAAAAAGTTTTTTGCATGCAACTAGAAAAGAAGATATACAGGCAATGGGCCATAGAAATTTATCTTGCCCTACAAGAAAGAAAGGGAAAAGGGGATGGGAGGGGAGTGGGGTGACAGAAGGGAGGGCTGACTGGGGAACAGGGCAACCAGAATATACGCCATCTTGGGGGGGGGGGTGGGTAGAAATGGGGAGAAAATTTGTAATTCAAACTCATGTGAAAAGCAATGCTGAAAACTAAATATATTAAATAAATTAAATTTACATAGAAAAAAGAAAATACCACATCCAGAAAAAGAGACTCGATAATCCCATTATATTCTATATGATAAGACTGTATGTGGAATACTGTTTAGTTTCAGTATCCAGTTATTCAGTTGTGCCCAACTCTTCGTGACTCCATTTGGGGTTTTCTTGGCAAAGATACCGAAGTGTTTTACCATTTCCTTCTCCAGCTCATTTTACAGATGAGGAAACTGAGACAAACAGGCATAAGTGAGTTGCCCAAAGTCACACAGTTAGTTTGAGTCCAGATTTGAACTGAGGAAGAGGAATCTTCCTGACTCCAGGCCCAGCGCTCTATCCACAGTACCATCTAGCTGCACCACTTTTTAGTTTGGGAACCCGTATTTTAGGAACAGTGACCAAATCTTTCAAGGGAAGATATTCAGGATAGCAAAGAGATTGGAAACCGTGTCAGACCAGAAGCCAGCTGAAAAAACAAGCAGTCACTTTGCTGTAGTGGGAAAAGTTCTACTTGCATCTCTGTTAGTTACTAGCCAGGTGATCTTGGGTAAATAACTTTAACCTCCCTAGGCCTGTTTCTTCACCTGTGAAATGAGGGGATTTGGAGGCAGAGGCAGTATATCCAGAAATGATTGTGATGGAAAATTTTAACTCCAATAATAAAACTACACACACAGACACACACACACCCCACAAAGAGAGGCCACAGTAGACTTCTCTGTCTTTCTAATTGTATACCAGATAACCTATTAGTGCAGCTGGGTGGTGTGCCTAGATAGGGCACGTAGACTTCATCTTCCTAAGTTCAAATCTGGTCTCAGACACTTAGCAGCTGTGTGACCCTGGGCAAGTCTCTTAACCCTGTTTGCCTCAGTTTCCTCATCTGTAAAATGAGCTAGAAAAGAAAATGGCAAACCATTCCAGTATCTTTGCCAAGAAAACCACAAATGGGTCATGAAGAGCCGGACACAAATGAAACAACTAAACAGCAGTACAGTCAAAGTAAAGTTTGGCAAAGTCATCCCCGGCCTTCCCCTTTCTTTCTTTCTACCACCACCACCACCTGGACTTTCCCTTCAGGATTATTTGGCAACATATTCCTCCTGGATTGATGAGCTCTTGCAGAGCTTGTAAATGAGAAGGTTTATTAAAAACTAGAAGCTGTAATCCACACAGAGGACTGATCATTAAAAGCCATATATGGAGCCCTGTGTAACATAGATGTCATGGGCATGGCAAGCGATAGTCAGTAGATGTCATTCGTAGATATTTTCCAGTCTTTAAAAACAAATATGCAGAATGTCCCAAAAAAAAATCTCACTGCTATTTAAACCTTACACCTTAAAACTACACTAAAACTTTTGGGAGACTGTGTGTATGTGTGTATTCAGTGATTTCAGCTGTGTCCAACCCTTTTTGATTCCCTTTGGGGTTTTCTTGGCTAAGGTACTGGAGTGGTCAGGGATTACCTCCTTCCCAAGCTCTGCCAAAACTCACTTAGATCAATGCAGTAAGAACATGTTGGCCAAATAAATAATCCCTGAAGGGGACCCTGTGTGATGGTGGGGGAGGGGGACAATAAGCTAATGGGGAAGCCGGGGGCAGGGGGAATGGAATGCCTTTACCAAACTTTACTTTGGTGGTGGTGGTGGTAGTCATTTCAATTATATCCGACTTTTAGTGACCCCATTTAGGGTTTTTCTGGTAGAGATGCTGTAGTGGTTTGCCATTTTCTTCAGCTCGTTTTACAGATGAGGAAACTGAGGCAAACAGAGTTAAATGATTTGCCCAGAGTCACACTGCCGGGAAGTGGCTGAGGCCAGATTGGAATTCAGGAAGATGAGTCTTCCTCACTCCAGAAGTAGTATTCTATCTACTTCACCACCTAGTTGTCTCTGTGTATATACGTACACACACACATGTTGGAATAAATAGCCAGTATGAGGCAGCATGGCGCATAATGGAGAGAGAGCTTGGATAGCTGACCCTGGACGCTAAGCTACTTGACCTCTCTGCCCCCCCAAGCAATTCTCTAAGAATTTTTGCAGAAAAATGCCAACCTCCATTGGCAAAGGGAGTTGCCTGCACAATGAAATCATAGCTCCAGCTTTCAAAGAAAGTCTATACAACATACACATACATATGCATGCACACACAATGCTCTGTATACAGTAGGCGCTTAATTGATCCATCATATAGCTGTAAATAAGAAAAACGTCAGCCCCAATCTATGATCCTATAAATGGTTGACATACCCATGGTGCTTTAAGGCCTACAAAGGGTGTTACATTTATCATTCCATTTGCTCCTCAAGGCAGCTCTGAGATAACTGCTATAGATATTAATATCAATCCCATTTTATAGATTAAAGCGCCCTAAGTTGGTAGTTATATAACATATCTTTGTATCAGTGCGAATACATATATCTGTACGCATACATATGTGTATATATAAAGATATAGGAAAGGAATCTCATTGATACTGCAGTCAGAGGACCCAAGTTCAAATCCCGCTTCTGATATTTCTTGCCTATATGACCTATATTACCATTAACTCAGTTTCCCATTTGTTTAAAAAAAAAAAAACGGGACAGAATTGGATCTCTGACACCCCAGGTCTAAGTCCGTGAATCCACATACACATGTATGTGGTCTGCTAAGACTACTGTGGGATACGTCTCCCCCTTATGAACATCGGCCAAATGACAACGTGCGTGCTAGTCCTCAGCTCAGCATTTCATTGGTTAGTGAGTACAAAAATATGTGTTGGTCCTCAACGATAATCTGATGTCACATTAGGAAAGGAGGTAAGGTTCTAGAGAGCACATCATCTGACCAAATTTGGTAACAACTAAACAGCACCAGCCTTGCTATTCACTGCGAAATGCTCTCTTCCTGCTCCCCTTGCCCCTCGCATCACCATGTGCAAAGTCACCATGGGCTCAAATCTCCATTTAAATCCAAAGTTCAGCCCTGCCTGTAGATTCATAATTTCCCAAGGCAATGCTTCACTCAGATCTGTTTCTCAGGGGCAGTCATAGTGAGCGCAGAGGTTTGCTCCATTATATGATTAGGCAACAGATATCTTCACAGTTAAATGACAGTGTTGAAGTGCATTCAGTGTACTTTATCTGAACACAAGAAGGCTGAAGGAGTCCACATACCTCCTGTATATGGACTTGTATACAGTGATACTACAAAGAGTCACATATTGTCTTGAGCTTCACATTTGTTATTTACATTAGGGTTGGAAGGCTTTAATTATACTGGGAGCCTATTAAGATTCTTCCCAGGTACTTAGAGGGATAGGATGGTAGAGAAAAAAGCTGCAAAATCTGGAGTACAGGCCTGGATCAAATCCTGCCTTTGCTGTTTACTGTCTATAGGACCTGATCTCTGACAAATCATTTCATCCCTCTGGGACTTCACTGAAAATGAAGGGAATAGACTAGATGTTGTCTAAGGCCTCTCAGCTCTAAATTTTGTTATTATCAATAATACACAAAGATTTTGTTGGGTATGTTATAGCGTAATAGTTTGCAATCTTTTTGGCCTTAGGACTCCTTGGCACTCTTGAAAGTTATTGAGGACGCCAGGACCTTTTGTTTATGTGGGTTATCTCTATCAATATTTCATGTATTAAAGATTAAAATAGATAATTTTAAAATATTTATTCATTCATCTAAAAATAAAAACAAAATGCTGACATATTTTAAGGAATATTAATTATATTTTTCAAAACAAAAATATTTAGAAGAGTAGCATCGTCTTTTCTTTTGTGAATATCTTTAATATTGTCTGGCATAATAAAAGACCACTGGATTCTCCTCTGTGCTTCTGCATTCAATCTGTTATAATAGGTTGTTTTGGTTGAAGTCTATGAAGATAGTCCAGCCTTTCACAGATCCACAGTTAGAAAAGAGAAGAGTATTTTAATAGACAAATAACATCTTAGCGTTTTCATGAAAAGAACTTTGATTTTCTAGAACTCTTGAAAGAACCTTGGGGAACCTCAGAGCATACTTTGAGGACTGGTATTTTTGTTGTACGGGTTAGACAACATGGCGGCTAAGAGTACCTTACAATTCTCAAATTCTAAAATTCTTTGATGTCCGTCCAGATGCAAATTGGTGATTTCAAAAATGGAGGAGGGAAGGGAACTGGTTGTGTTAGAGAAAATAAAATATTATTCCTGGGAACATAGATTTTAGAGATAGAAGGAACCAGTAGAGGTCCTTGTGTCCAGCCTCCTTGTTTTATGGAAAAGGTAGGCAATAAATGGCAGAGCCAGGTTTCCAAATCCCTTTCTACTGTACCATGCTGTTCACAAGACCCCAGGCCTATCTTCTGAGAGATAGTTAAATTAATTTTCTGTGCTAATTTCCTTTTGTCAACTTTTAGACTCTCCTTTTTAACAAAAAGTTTCTCAATTTGGGTTACTTGGGATATTTATTCTTTTTAGGTCTTCAAAGGGTAGTCTTTTACTTAACCTAAGATTCTGTGCCCACTTTATAAGCTGCCTTGCTTCTTTCATTTAGAAAGATCATTGATTTAGAAGGATGGGGGGGAGAATTCAACCACTGTCCCGCATTCATTTCTAGGACTACATTACCCCCAAAAGCCCATGTGCCTGAAGCTTTTACTAAATATCTTTCATATCAAGAAAAGCTTTCTCTTTCAGCCATAAAACAGTGAGCTCATTTCCGTGAATTACAAGGTTATAGTTTATCAGAACAAGTGAGAAGAAGAGAGCCACTAACCTAGTTTTTGTGTATCCAGATCTGCCGCTTCCCTGTTTGAATTGCAATACAAATATGCTGAGACTAAGTTTTGTGAAAACTCGGTAACATCTGTTGTGAGTGAGGCCATCGCTCAAAGTTGAGTTCACCATTGTTTTTTTAAAACTGACTCAGCTTTGCTCTAGCCAGTTTTGCCCATGGAAGCTTGATGGTCCGTGAGCACAGAAAGTAAGGGCCTCTGTTTCCCTTGCATAGAAGCAGATAAAGTTTGGATTGCCAAGGGTTTGCACCACAGAAGCTGCCGAACATGTCTAAGTTTCTCAGGGACAGTGATGGCAAGAAATACAGTATTGTAGGAGCGACAGCAATAATAATAGCAGTAACAACTGTCATAACAACATCTGAACATAGAGGTCAAACCTAAGTTGGATTTCCTCTTGCAGTCACGATTCATGCAGAACTTTCTGATTCTACAGATACTATGTCATTCTACCATTCTTAACACTTTTACTCAAAGTATGGCTACACTCCTAAATGTTCTTATAGGGTTTCCCTTCAAAGAGATTTTATCTGATCTGATGTGGTATACATGTGCATTAATTTTTGAATTTCCCTTTGACAGAGATGATACTCTCTGGAACAAAAGATTTTATGATTGTGGAATTTCTTTTTTTTTAATTTATATTTTTATCTTTATTATTATTATATTATAGATCTATAATATATCTATATTATAGATGTTATAGCTATAATAATAGGTGCAGATATATTATAGATATAATATATACTATTAAATATATTGTTAATATCTTTTTGTTTCAGAAATATATGGTGGCAAAATCCCACACCTAGCTTCACATAAAATTAAAGCCAGAAGCTAGAAGGAATTTTTGATATAGAAAAGGAAACTAAGTCCCAGAGAAAGTCACGAGACTAGGGTTGCTAATGGCTGAATCCAGAACTTTTGACTTCAAGCATAATTTTCATTTTACTTCATCATAAAGTTTTCAAAGATTCACTTCAGATCTTAAGAGCCTTCCTACTTAGAATATAATTTCTGTTTCTGAATTGTCTATAGCGGGAGCAATGGATTTTTTTTTTACTTGAGAAACATATTGTTATTGGAACTGATTGAGGTTTCTTTTGATGAAATCCAACAGGGCTAACATGCCACATTCTATCATATGACCACTTATCACTTCACTTGTGGGCAAATCATTGGATATTAGAGCTAGAAGATATTTTATAGATCATTTTAATTAAGCCCCCTCATTTTCCAAAATAAATTCACCTATGTCTGGCAACCCCTTGCTTGGCAATCAGCAGCTATATTCCTAGCATGAAGTCAGTGTTGAAGTGTGGAGCCTGGGAGGGAAGGAAAGCAGGGAGGGAGGGAGAGAGGGAAAAGGGAAGGAAACAAAAGATTTATTAAGTACCTACTCTGTGCCAGGGACTATGCTAAGCCTTTTACTAATCTCCTTTGATTCTCCCAACAGCCTGGGGAGATAAGTGCTATTCTTATCCACATTGTACAGCCAAAGAAACTGAGACAAGCAGAGGTGAAGGGACTTCTCCATGGTCACACTGGATTTGAGGCCCAGGGTTCTATCCACCCTGCCACCCAGGAGACAGCACGATGTAATAGGAAGTCCACTGGACTGGGAGTTTAAAGATCCAGATTGTGATCCTGGCTCTGACATTAACTTGCTGTACAAGCTAAGTCACCTCGGGCAAGTCATTAGTTTCTCTAAACATGTATCTTCATTGATAATGATAATGTTGACAATATCTATCATTTAGGTGGCACCTTAAGATTTACAAAACATTTTACATGTATTATGTCATTTGCTTCTCACAACCCAGTAACATAAGTGTTACTCTTCCTCCCATTTGATAGATTGGGAGGCTGAGTCTCAGAAGTTGTGACTGCCCAAGGTCACACTGCTGGTAAGTATCAGAGGTAGGCAGTGGTGGGATTCAGCTGGTTCGCACCAGTTCAGTAGAACCAGTTACCTAATTTTAGGTTAGCAAACAGGTTGTGAGCAGGGGCAGGGCTAGGCTGGGTTCTGTGCAGAACCAGTTGTTAATTCACTTGAATCCCACCACTGGAGGTAGGATCTGAACTCAAGGCTTCCTGACTCCAAGTTTTCATTCTATCCACTGCACCACCTTGGATGAGTTGACCTCTAAGATCCTCTCCAGGTTCAAAATAAATAAGGTTTCTATGTGTTCAAAGGAAGCTTCAGTTAAAACATAAAGCTGTCCTCAACACCAGTGCATTCACGTGTCCTTTTTTATTCTTTCAGGAGATACAATATTCATTATTCTTCGGAAACAGAAACTCATCTTCCTGCATTGGTATCACCACATCACCGTGCTGCTCTATTCCTGGTACTCTTATAAGGACATGGTTGCCGGAGGTGGTTGGTTCATGACCATGAACTATGGAGTGCATGCAGTAATGTACTCCTACTATGCCTTGCGGGCGGCGGGCTTCCGGGTCTCGCGGAAGTTCGCCATGTTCATCACGTTGTCCCAGATCATGCAGATGGTGATGGGTTGTGTAATTAACTATCTGGTCTTCTCCTGGATGCAGCAAGACCAATGCTACTCTCACGTTCAGAACATCATCTGGTCCTCACTCATGTACCTCAGCTACTTTGTGCTCTTCTGTCATTTTTTCTTCGAGGCCTACATCGGCAAAATGAGGAAAATAAGGAAGGCTGAATAGTGTTGGAACTGAGAAGGAAGCCATAGCTCAGGGTCATCAAGAAAAAAAATAGACAAAAGAAAATGGCACAAGGAATCATATATATGGTGCAGCTAAAAATAATAATAATAATAATAATAATTAAAAACAAAACTTGGCAGCTTAGGGGTAACTAGGTTGATCTAACCCAGTAAGTTTATGATCCTTTTATGGTGAGGACTCACTGAGTTCAACTCCATCTCAAAGGACTGCTGTTGAGAGACACCATCCTTCTCGTCAACTCTAGGAGAAAAAAGAAAGAAAGAAAGAAAAGGCAAATGAAGGTTATTAACAAATTTTATGAAAAAATATTTAATAAGTCATATTTCCCTAAGGACAGAAGACTTTTACTAAAAACAAAACAAAAAAAAACGTATTTCTATATCCTTTCTAATCTTTTTTCGACATTAAACTTGAGCCAACAAGAAAAAGACAAAAATGGTGGAGGTGCAGGAAGTGTGCCTATAGAACCAGCACTTTGGCAGAAATGAAAACCTTCCTTGGGAAAGGCTGGCAGTTTTAGGCTAAACGGAAATGGTATCTAGAAGGTTTCTTGAAATGGTCACAAGCCACAACTTGATGAGTAAGAGAAAAGCCTGATGTTTCCCACTGAAATCTAGAAATTGTGTGCAGCCCTTTAGCTAGTGAGTATGCAAAAACCAGCTGGGGCATGATACTTTGGCCAGGTTTTTCAAATGAGGAACAAAACATGACTGCCCATTTCCAAACAAAAGAGAATATGTCCAGGTACATTTGCGATGGGAGTCCAGTGATTTCTATTATTGCATAGGACAAAAGAAATTCATCTTTATGCTCTTACCTGAGACTTTTAAAAAAAAGAACCTTGGGAGGAGGGGAGGAGGAAAGGGACTAAAAAAAAAGATGGCAAAAACTACAACCAAATAATATGAAAATTAATCCTACTGGCTAGACAATATTCAGTTCCACTGAGAGACGGGCAGGACAGAGGGATTCTGGGAAAGAGATAGACAAGCTAAAACAAGATTCCATAAATACAGGCAATATGTATATTCCTCTCTATATATACACACATACTCGTGCACACACACAGACACGCACACACAGCTTTCAATGTAAAAACCTGTGAGGTGGTACACATTTTATATTTTTTGTGACTTTCAAGAAAAATAAGTAACTGCAAATTATGTGCAGTATTGAGTTAACACTGTGTTTCTGCACCTGCCACACCTGCCTTTCTAGCAGGGTAGAGGTGTTTAAAGTGCCCTCTTCTGGTCAAGTGGAGCGAATACAAGGGAACCAATTTGGCCATGACACTTGAAAATCCAAGGCCCCTGAAGACTTAACCGATCAAGTTTTGAAACCATTTAAAAAAACAATGGCCCATTGACCCCATACAAGTTAGCTTCAGAAGTCAAACAAGGTCATTCACTCTGGAACTCAGAGAATCAATTCTTAAGAGCCATATTCTTTAAAGGCAAAGTTAGATTACATTCTCTGTAATATTTCAGTCCTTTACAAGCCAAATAAATGTGTATAAGATCTTAGTATTTCAAAGAAGCAATCATGTAAAGTCATTGTTTCATGTGATACCGTAGTACTCTAAACTGTATCAGTCAAGTAGCTTAAAAATTAGAAGAATTAGATAAACAGATTAGGGCTTCTAATCTACATAGACTATACACATCTGACCACATATATATACATATATATATATGCACACTGTATGGGTTACACAGAACTGAACTGCAAAGCCCAACTGAGTAGACACACATTTTTCTGGCTATTAGAAAAGATTGTCATTTCTCTTTCTTGCTTTTTTTGAGAGTACAGTACAAGGGATTTTTTCAAATTATTTTTGTATTATTTTAGCTTTAATTGTGCTGTCATTCATGAAATGGAGCTGCTCTGGTTTTCTGTCGAAGATGACAAGGGCTTTTGTGTGTGTGTGTGTGTGTGGAATTAAAAAAAAAAAAGAATAAAGTTACATTCCATTCGGTGTGAATGGTTTCTACCAATCAACAAGGAGTCCTTGTGAACAAAGTTATAAGAATATGGGGCTAGGGAGTGTTACCTTTGTGTGTTTTGAGTATTCTATGATGCCTCAGCATCACTGGCACATGTGAAAAACAGTAGCTAGACGAACGCACATGTTTGTTTATATGAGCTGAAATGATAGAATTGTAATGGGGAAAAATAGATTTTTATAAAATGTATGAGCAGTGTTATCTTCAGCTTTGGGAGTTATTAAACATTGTGCAATAAGCCCCCCACCCCCCAAAAAAAGCAACAGTAGCTTAATATAGGCAAATTAATGAGAAGAAGGGTGTGCAGGGGAGAGGGTGCAAAACGAAAACTTACTTTGCGTTGATTGAAGGACTGATGAGTACCTCACCTTGTTGCCAAACATATGTTTAATTCCATGTCTTATATCACTAATTATTTGATCCTAGGTCAAAATCAGTAAAAAGTTAGGAGGTTTCCAGGCTGGTGTTTCCTAGAGCTTTTATTAGGGTGTGGAGTAGCATTCATATTCATTCGAAGTTATTTTGAATTTTTTGTTTATTCCACATCCAACAAAAGGGCTACATATCTTGACGTAGATCACCAATTTTTAGCATCAAAAACAACCTGCTTACTTTTGATGAAATTCCAGTACTTCAGGTTCCATCATTTCATGTGGTAGTGCAATATTTTACAATGTGGTTAACTGGATTATACAATTCATAAGAAAATCCCCCAAACCTACCAGAGAATTGACTGCCATCTTGATAATTCTGCTCCTAGTTGACATTCCAGAAAGCCTCAGGCAGGCATGTTTTTCTAGATGCCCCACTATGCTGCAATAGATTCTATTGAAGTTTTTTCATCGTGTTCTATTCTGATAACCCAGTATGAAGGAAGCATCCCTACAGGAAAAAACATAGAGTGCTATCCCAGGAAAGCCCAGTGTTCAGATTGTTGAACATCATCTGAAGCCAACAAGGCTCTGGAAAAAGTTTCTACTGAATGATTTGTTCTCTAAGAGTAGAGAAAAATGGCTTCTACAGATGTTTGCTTCCAGTGTCAAGTCTGTATCAACAAGGATATACAGAGTTGAGCTAGTTATTCCAATAATTCCATTACCCCACCTTTTTTTGCCTTATCTAGATATTTAAGGGGGAGAATTCCCTTTGCCCCCTCCCTCTAGAGGGAGAGGGAATGGAGGAGAAAAGGAATGAAAGATCAGAATTCTCTCAATATCTCAATTCTGCACTTCACTTGGTATGGGTAGACTTTGACCAAGAGTTAGATACTTGATTAGAGGAGAATCTCCCTGGGATCGAATGTAAAAATTACTATTTTTGTAGGAGAACACTTTCAGGGAATGAACCAGTAGAGTTTCGCTAAGAAATTAGATGGGTCTCTGTGACAAGATAAAATCCTATTTATTACACAAAGGTAGCAAAGGTACTAGAAGAGGTATTCACACCATGGAAGAAATAATCTCACCATCTGATCCTTTGTCCCAGGCTACTAAATTAACAAGATAAAACCCAGTGGACAGAGGACTACTTATCTTTCTGGCCAGAGACCAGAGGTGTATCACAAGTCAGCCACAAAGGAAATGTAAGCATTCTTTCCCCATCCAATTAACCAGTCCACTTCCAGAGAGTTAGTGGGCTCGCTTGTGAGGTGATCTTAATAGGCCATTCATTCAGCTTGCTGAAAAGATTAAATAATGCCAGAGAGGTAGAGACATGACCCAAGTCTTCCTTTCCCACTTGAGAGCCTTCTTCCTGTGGAATAGAGATATTGGGACACCATCTCACTGAAAAGAAAAGATCTTGACCTTCTTGAGAATTCTTACATGAGACTGCCTTGATGACAACTTGTAGCTTTTCAATGAGGGAGGGGAGAAATGACCTCAGCTTTCTTTTTGTTTGCGATGCAGAATATGATTGGTATTTTGGACCAAATGGTACTGCCTACATTAATGCTGTGAGCCACTTACTGTCTGCAGCCTTAACCTAAAGGCCATCTATCTGCTCTTTAGAATTTATTTTGCTTTTCCAAAGAAGCTGGACTCTTGTGCCTCAGGCCAAAATATCAATTTAAAAGCAAGACCAATTAAGAGCTGGCAGTTCTGGACATCCCCATGTTTGGGAACTTAAGGGCTGAGAATGTGAATAAAATTCTTTATACATGGCAGACAATCAGCACTGGAGTCTTTCTAAGTGGAGGCCAGGGACTGTGGGGGAATGGAAGCATCAAAGCAAGCCATTACTTGAGATGCCACTTGTAACAGACTCCAAATGATCAGCGCAATTGGGGCATAAGGTGGAACTCATAGGTAAGATGGTAAGATGGTGTGCATCCATGCAAAGGCAGGTGAGGGACCACAAGCCCACAGTGATTTCACCAGAATGCTTTCCTCTCCTCCATATGCCTTTCAGTGGTCAAGGTTCATGGAGAAGAATAAAATTAAAAATCTGGGTTTCTTGTTTCTCATTTCTCTCTGTCATATTCATTAATGGGATGGTATAATTTAGACCATGTATTCTACAATCAAGGAAAGCCAAGCAGATACAATGGAAATACATTTGGAATGTGTGTTTGGGGGGGCATCAGTAACAAAGTCGATAGTTTGCAAAATCGTCTTACTGGGCCAAGGCTCAGGTGTAGGAAGATGAGTCTCCCTATGCCATAGTTATAAATACAAATCCAAACCCTGGTATCAGGGACCACGTTGTAGTGGGTTTCTCCTGAAGTATTATTCAAAGAAATTGGTTATTTAAATGTGATAGCCGACTAAGCTGGCTAGGGCTAGAGAGTGGGTCCACACTAGCAGGCTGATACCTATAATAAATTGTTTCCCCACTTCTTTGTATCACTTTGGTCTTTTCCTAGTAGATAAAAAGTGGGGTAACCCTAATTAATGAAAAGCTGAAGGGCCTTAGCAAGAGGTCCTACTCTTTCTTAGGCTCTTTCTGCTTCATATGGGCTAGGCTGTCACGGGATGCTTCCAGCTGCTTTCTTGAAAACCACTGGAAGACAGGCCTTTAGGAAGTCTGTAATCAATACTTGGCCATCCATGTAAGCCTAATGGAACAAACCAGAGCGATGTTAGGATTGTTACCATTTTCAAGTGCATATTTCATGACATAAAAGAACTATTTTTTTCTGGTGTATTAATATTCAAAATAAAATCATAACTTTTGATTTAAAATGAAAAACATTTTTGTGGCTTCCTTTTCTTCCACTATACATACCAACTCAAAGGACAATCAAGCATTAAGCTGGCAGTCACTCAGTGTTGACATTCACATCCCTTAAACTCCCTAGGACAAACAAGCGTAAATAAACTACCCAAAGTATCCCAGCCCTTTATGAGGTGTACTGCATTATAGGAATCCCAGAAACAAATTCTAAGTGACAGCTGATCCTAAGACCTAGAAAAGCACTAGGTGGATTGTGCTGCATAACTTATACTGCCAAAAACATTTCATCTTTTTGGTGTTGGAATTATTTATTCCAACTCTTTGTCCTAAGTGTACATTTTGTATGTGTGTAAGATATAATAGAGATGTGTATACAGTTTTATTCAGACTCAAAATGCAGATTTTTTAAAAGCACACTAGCTGTGTGACCCTGATCAATCTTATTTGCCTCATTTCCTCATCTGTAAAATGAACAGGAGAAGGAGATGGCAAACCGCTGCAGTATATCTGCCAAGAAAACCCCAAATGGGGTCATAGAGAGTCAGACAAGACTGAAAAACAATATTGCATTTATATGGGCACATATGAAAATGTCATATACATAGGCATATTCCATGTAATGCTTGGCCTGACAACCGCTGTCTTCTGCTGATGTTTATACATTATAACTAAACCCCAATAGAAACATCTAAACTCACATTTCTGAAAGGAATCCGCTAACCATGTTAGCCAGTAGGTGCCTATATTTTCCAAAAGGCATATGACCAACTTACTAAGAACTTTAGGCACATGTAGCCTTTACTTCAAAGTAGTGAGTTAAGTTCCAACTTTTTATTTGCCTTATTCACTTTGGAATCCATTCCGTTTTTAGGACCATGTCAACTTTGTGATTCAGGATTGAATGAGGAAGGGGAGGAAATGTAAAATGTTCGTGTCTATTTTTTAAATACTTTTTTAAGCCTTACATGTTCAGTCTCCAAGTTATTTAGATTGCCATTCGGTCGCTCCATTCTGCTGGTGGCTTTCCAGCACCTCCAGTAAATATGGATGTGTAGTCAATGGCACTTCTACATGTGGTAATTTAGGTAGTGCCTAGAATCCCCAAGCCACTCAGGACTGAAACACTCAGCCTTCCCAAGCCTAACTTTGTTAGTGATCATAAGATTCCTGAATCATCAAACACCAAAAAATTATTCTTCATCAGGAAAAGATTGACCTTGACAGAAAAATCCTTATAGTAGTAGTAGCAGCAGTAGTGATGCTGGTGGTGGTGGTAGTAGTAGTAGTAATAGTAGTAGTAGTAGCAGTAGTGATGGTGGTGGTAGTAGTGGTAGTAATAGTAGTAGTAGTAATAGTAGTAGTAGCAGTAGTGATGGTGGTGGTAGTAGTGGTAGTAATAGTAGTGATGGTGGTGGTGGTAGTAGTAGTAATTGTTATCATTGTCATCATCATCATCATTGTGGTAACCAGAGTAACCACAGCCCATCAATCAACAAAGTAACAACAAATAATTACTCATTTCTCTATGCCTACTATGTGCCAAGCACTGAGCAAGGGTCCAGAGATACAAAGACAAAAAGGAAACCATTCCTACCCCCAGAGAGCTTTCATTCCATCAGGGCAGTCAACATGCACTCATATAGGTCTGTAAGGTCCTTTCCAGCTCTAAATACGGTGCTGAGTCCATATTTGTACGAATATTATGTAACATACATTTAGGTTATTTTCCTTCCATACGTAACTAGATTTTAATGTATATATGAGATATTATGACTACTCATCCACACATCCAAGTACAGATGCACCTAATTAATCATCTCCTCCATAATGAGCCAGAAGTCTAAGAGTTAAATAAACTGGAAAAATTGCCTCCCTTGGCCTCATTATACTAGATTAGAGAATCAGCATAAGAATTTTGTAATTTCTGGCACTTTTTACACTCTGGTTTGAAATTTTTCTGCAACTCAGTGTTTTTTTTTTTCAAAACACAAGTCACTTTTTTATTGACTGTACAAAGTCCATTCATATCAGAGTGAAAATCTATGCCTGTGAGGTTTCTGTTACTGTATTTTTTTTTTTGGAAATGTATTTGTGGGGAATTTCCACAGTTTGTTGAAGCTGTGAGTAATTGTGTTTTTCTTTCCTCTGTTCCTCTCACTATCCTATTTACTAGAGGCTCACAAAAGATCAGAGATTTAGAGTTCAAAAGGACCATAAAGGCCACCTATGTGTGCCCTCTCATTTTGCAGATGAGGACATTGATTTGAAAGGTTAAGTAACTTTATCCCAAGGTCAGGTAGTTAGTGACAGAGCAGGGGTTTAAACTCAGGTCCCAGGATCATACCTTTACAGCTGGAAAAGCTCTCACAGGTCAACTAACCTAACCCTCTCATTTTGCAGATAGGAAAACAGAGACCCAGCTGACATGACCAAGAAAATAAAGTATCAGAGCTGAGATTTTTACCCACGTCCTCTGATTCCTGAGCCAGGGCAATTTTCACTGCTTCCCATGACCTTACTGACTGTAAAATATTAAAGCCACCTTTAAAAAATGACAATTCTCCAGGTTATGGACTATTCTTCCCAAACAATAGGGGGTTCCCATTCAATTTTAGAAGTCATTATGTAATAAAATCATGTGGCAGTTGGTGGTGCAGTGGATAGAGTCAGGAAGACTCATCTTCTTGAGTTAAAATCTGGCCCTAAAGACTTGTAAATCTTAAATGCATTCTATGAACAGTAGCTACAAGAAAGGAGAAGCTAGGCAATGTGGTGGTCAGAATGCTGAGTCAGGAACACTTGAGTTCAAATCTGCCCTCAGCTACTTACTAGCTGTGTGACCCTGGGCAAATCATTTAACCTTGTTTGTCTCAGTTTCCTCATCTGTAAAAGAAACTGGAGAAGGAAATGGTGAACCACTCCAGTATCTCTGCCAAGAAAACCCCAAATGGGGTCACAGAGAGTTGGGCATGATTGAACAACAACGTAAAAGAATCGATTCAAAGTAAAACATTTGGTCATTGTAACAATATGGTGTTCAAGGTTGTTGCTGTTGTTGTCCAAGCCATTCACATGGTTGTAATGCTTACTGTTTCCCCAATTCTGCTTACTATGCCCTGTATCTGTTTATGTAAATCTTCACACTATTCTCTGGATTCATTATGTTCATCATTTCAGCACAGTGGCATTCTATTACTTTCATTTTCTTTTTTTTTTGGCAGGGAAATTGGGGTTAAGTGACTTGCCCAAGTTCATACAGCTAGTGTGCCAAATGTCTGAGGCTGGATTTGAACTGAGGTCCCCTGACTCTAGGGCCGGTGCTTTACTCACTGCGCCACCTAGCTGTTCCATTCTATTACTTTCATATACCACAACTTTCATCCAGTTCACCATCTGATTGGCATCTACCAGCTATCCCCATAATGTAATTCGAAGTAGCCAGAATTACAAACCCAGTGTCTAGAAATGGGGTGGGGGAAGGAAATAAGCATTTATTAAGCCCCTACTACGTGCCCAGGCATTGTGCTAAGCCCTTTAAAATTTTATTTGATCGTCATAACGACTCTGGGAAGTAGATGCTATTATTATCCTCATTTTACAATTGAGGAAACTGAGGCAAAAAGGTGAAATGACTTGTCCAGGGTCCCACAGCTAGTGTCTGAGGCTAGATTTGAACCCAGATCTTTCTGACTCCAAGTAGATAGTGATCTCAATGGATTTTCCTAGTGAAAGCAAGGGCTCAAAATTCATTTGCAGAAGGCTTTCCTTATAGGTGTGTTTCAACAATCTGGCTAGCAGCTGCTGTGAGAGTGTAAAGCCAACAACGACCAGCTCACAGAATGCTGCAAGCCTAGGTCCTTTTTATCTGCTTTATTAAGGAAAGAAACATTAAGGGGTTAACAATCTTACTTTAATCCAGCATACAAATAACATCCACCTAGTTCAGGGGAAAAAGCCAGCACCCTGAATTACAGACCAAATACAATTTGTAGTTATCAACATCTGAGTCTTCAGCTAGGGAGCTCATTACAGCAGCTGGCCCAGAGTCGCACACCACTCTTACTGTGGCTAAGAGCTCTGAGAGAGAACGCTGACCTCTGCGCTTATATATCCTGTTCAGGGCCCAACCTCAACCAGGCTGGGCATGGAAAAGTTCCCCACCCCCAATATTACATCAGATACAAATCAATAGCTCCCAATTGTCTCAGTGCTGAAAAATACAAAGCATCCCACTTTATCTGCCCCATTCAAACAAAGGCCAGAATCATTAAAGGCCAACAGCAAAAAGTCCCACCTTAATTACTATTACAAGGTGAAGATTAATTACTCAATATTCCACCCATAATTTACCGCAAACTCCAAGCATTGAGTTATCAATTTCTACCAATGAAGAGATTCTCATAAACAGAATATTTAGCGATCCATCTCCACCATTGAGGAGTCTTAAGGAAATGGATTATGAGCTCTAGGTAACACTAGCTACAAGTATGACTACATGGAAGTTATTAAGGCTCTCTAGCATGTCAGGAGGTACAAAGCGTGTCCATGAGGAACATCTGAGGAAGGAATCGTGGTTATTATGCTCTACATTTTATGGCTGAGGAAACTCTCAGGTTCAATGACTTGTCCATGGCCACACAGTTAGTCTGGGTCAGAAGCAGGATTTAAAACTCAGATGTCCTACCTCCAACTCCATTATCCTCTCTACCACCTATTATTTCTATTGGAGATGAAATGCTGATTCCAGGAACATAAGTATCTCTAACATCGTAGTGAAGTACTGAATCCTCTAAAATCCAGGGCTTTGCATATGCACTTTCTAGCTAACTAAATAAATATGATTTGGCTGAAGATAATCAAATAGCAATATTAGAATTCTAGATTGAGACACAGAAGGGACCCCAGAAGCCATCTAGTCCCACTTTATGGATAAAGAAACTGAGGCCCAGATCAACTTACTCAGGATAGCTTTGGTAATAATAGCGCCAGGATTTGAACCCAATTCTTCTGACTTGAGATCAAATATCCTTTCCCACAGCAGAAGGGTCATTTATCTTACAAATGCATAATTCAAACCCAGACACTTATGTATGCCACAGTGGAAAGAGCCCTGAATTTGGAATCAGAAGACCTGGGTTCAAATCTCAGCTCTGCCATTTTCCTACCTTTGTGACATTGGGCATGCCATCCTTTGAAGCTTGAGAACATTGGACCAGTTGACCTCTAAGACCCTTTCCAACTCTAAATGTATGATCCCATGATTTAAGCAGACAAGTAAGCCTTTTTTAATTGAATTCAAATTATTCATCTAATATTAATAAAAGACAGTATGGCATAGTGGATAGAGAATTGGCCTTGAAGCCACGGACTGACTCTGTGACCATGGACAGATCTTCCTATGTCCTAGGCTGGGATATCAAACTCAAATAGAAATAGGGGCCCCTGAACCATACATAGGGTTCCCTATAGGTTAAATATTGCCTTAGAAAACCATTTCGTTGTTTTTGTTTGTTGTTTAGTCATTTCAGTCATGTCTGACTCTTCATGACCCCTTTGGGGGTTTTCTTGGCAAAGATTACTGGCATGGTTTCCTATTTCCTTCTCCAGCTCATTTGACTGATGAGGAAACTGAGGCAAACAGGGTTAAGTGACTTGTCCAAGGTCACACAGCTGGTTTGAAGCCAGATTTGAACTCGTACAGATGAGCCCAGTACACTATCCACTGTACCACATAGTTGTTTTTAGAAAACCATATATATCTTATACACACACACACACACACACACATTATACAGTTGAAGAAATTGAGGCAAATAGCGTTAAGTGGTTTGCCCAGGGTCACACAGCTAATAAGGGTCTAAGGCCAGATTTGAACTCAAGAAAATGAGTCTTCCTGACTCCATGGCTGGCATTCCATCCACTGCACCACCTAGCTGCCCTACTTCTTAGACAAAGGTTTAAATTTCCAGTGGATCATAGCTCAAGAGCTCAAAGAGATTCGGAGTCAACCTTCGTTGTACAAATAAGGAAGAAGAGGCCCAGGGAGTGACTTGCCCGAGGTCACATAGGTTGTGTTTGTCCTTCATTTTTGAAGACATCAGGGAAATGATGACATGACTTGCAGTTGACTTTGATTTGAGTGAAACAGGGATGTGCAAGGTCACCAGCCTCAATTTCTCCTCCGGAGCCATCTGGGTGCAGTGACCATCAGATATTCATCAGGATGACTGGAGATGACCCAGGATGCAATGGGAGACCTTGGCCTTTTTAGGCTAAGGCCTTTTCAGGTACTAACTTAGAGTGAGGTAATGCCCATTCAATGAATAGGCCTCTTTAAGAAGTGAGTCAAGGGATATCCCCTTTATTTAAAAAAAGATTTTTAAAAAATCAAACTGGGAGGGGAAGACCCACAGGGTTGCCGTTCCAAAGAGAAAGTTACCACTGACATTCACTCTAAGCCAGGAGGCCCAAAATATA
>CM053623.1:280389808-280415058 GCA_028646595.1 Phalanger gymnotis
CTGGGGAACAGGGCAACCAGAATGTACGCCATCTTGGAGTGGGGGGGGGAGGAAATGGGGAGAAAATTTGTAATTCAAACGCCTGTGAAAATCAATGCTGAAAACCAAACATGTCAAAAATAAATTAAAAAAAAAAAAGAAGCAGCATAAATCTCTCTGAAAGTTGCACTCTACAAATTTTCACTGCTTGATGAATTGGATGCAGTCAAATAATTCAGGAAGAACCCCACTTCTTATGCTGACTAGCTATATGGTCTTGGGCAAGTCACTCTTAAACTCTAAGCTTCAGTTTCTTCGTCTGTTAAATGGATATAACAATACTTAAAACACTCCCCATCGCACAGGGTTGCTTTCACCAAAGCAGACTGTAAGCCTAAAAGTGCCAGAGCAATGTAACTTATTCTTTTTTGAGGCAAGGCTTGTGTTGTCTCAGGGCTAAGTACCTCATTTGCACACAGTAGGTGTACCATGAACATATATATATATATACATATATATATATATATATATATATATATATATATGTATCTCCCTTCATATATATGAAGGGAGAGCTCCTTTCCTTGAAAGACTATGGATACGGGATATTTCACATACTGACACAGACCATCCATTTGGAAGTCTTTGCTAAATTAATTCTTTCCCTCTCTCTTTACATCTCTGCTCCAAAGGATTACTCACTGGGTTGAGAGATGGGAGATGAATTACAAGCTAGTGAGATCATAGACCTCGAGCTAGAAGAGATCTCAGAGGCCATCTAGTTCAAATGCCCCCCAGTTTTATGAATACAGAAACTGAGGCTCAGGGATGTTTAGCGACAAGGTCAAAAGAATAGTGTCAGAGGCAGCATTTGAACCCAGATCCTCTGACTTTAGATCACTATTTCTACAATATTATTACAACATTAAGAACATTTGAATCAATAGACTGTTATAGGGGAATTTAAAAAAAAAGGATTTGGATCTGAACCCAATAGGATACCTCACTTCTATACTTTGTTGGGTCTAGGATTTCCCTGAAGTGGGCACTCCCTCCAAGGTTGCAGATCCCAACTCATTCTCAACTTCTCAGATTGTTTCATTCCAGTCAGCCTCAGCCAGCCTTAAAGACTCCACATAGGCCACCCTAGACATTTTTTGCCCTTACCCTGGCCTCTTACCCCCACCCCCAGACTCAGACCTGGGAGCTTGGACCCTGGGCTCTGTGGGTGCCTCCCCTTCGAACCTGGCCTTATTTCTTAAAAGGTCCTCACCGGGCCTGGATGGATCTATCTCCAGCAAACCCTTTTTACGTTAAAAAAACAAAAAAGAGAAACAAGAAAAAAACATGGAACAGCAATCTTGAGTCCTTCTCTTCCCTGTCTTTGACCTACAGTAATTTCATGGGTAAGTTATTTGTACATGATGATAAATTTTAGGATTCATCATTTTCTTGAACTATTCAGAAATTTTTTATTTTTAAAGGAATGGAGGCATCCTACCTTCTTCGGCTTTGTAAGCATTAAACGTGAATTTGCAAGTTAAAAAAAAATCTCAATGCGTGTGCTGCTCCTGAGCGTGTGACTGTAGATCGATGATCTTCTGTAGAATGCGAGTTGCCAATGCCTGTCCACTTCCCCTTCCAGTCCCACGTTTTGGAAATGATACGGTTTTTTTACCATTTCTTATGCCCAGACTGTCTTGGGTAACCTGAACCACTTACGTTTTGGTAGCATTTTCTGACTTCCTTTGGCTTTCACGACAACTACATCCAACACGCCTGACATTCTATGAAGGCTTCAGTTTTATTATGAATCAGAGACAGACAGTAACCCGCGTGACAGCTCTCACTTTTGGCCTTTTCTTTTTTCGATGCCTCCAGCCTCCAGTCTAAGACTTTATCACCCTCTTCCTGGATCATTCTAACTGGTCTCCCTGCATCCTGTCCTCCATTTTGTCTATCCTAGCCCAAGGGATGTACCAGACCTAGGATTTCATTGGCATAGGGAACCCCCATGAACAAACTCCATATTGGCATCTTCTTTGTAGCGGTCAAGTTAATTTTCCTAAAATGCCATTTCCTGGTATTAAAATCTCCAAAATCACTGAGCTTGGAATCAGGAAGACTCATTTTCATGAGTTCAAATCTGGCCTCAGACACTTACTCTCTGTGTGATAGGGCAAGTCACTTAACCTTGTTTGCCTCAGTTTCCTCATCTGTAAAATGAGCTCCAGAAGGTAATGGCAAACTACTCCAGTATCTTTGCCAAGAAAACTCCAAAATGGGATCACAAAGAGTCAAACACAACTGAAATGACTGAACAACAAAACAACAAATTTATACTCTATACTCATACCCACCTATGCATGTGACTATGGGATAAAGGACAAAATTACTTGCCTAGATTCCAACTTTATCTCCCATTATTCCCTTCCACGAATCCTTATTTTCTCCTCCTATCCCCCAAGCATACCATGTTCACTCTGGCTTCCTCTGACTCGCTCACACCATGCCCTCGACCTAGAATGCCTTTCCTGCTACTCTCTATTTATCCAGGTCCTACCCAGTATTGATGAAGAAGCTTCATTCTACATCCAACATGAAACTTTCCTAGACCCCAAAACATGAGGACTGACTGAATATGGCTAATGCGGAAGAAGGTGAGAGATTTCATTTCAGATAAGCCAAAAGGAAGACAGATACTAAAAATTCAAGGGTGTTCAGCTGTTTGGTTTGTTTCTTATGAAGAGACAGTGTGGTAGGCAGTGTGGCATTGACTCTAGAGTCTGAGGAGCCAGATTCAAATCCTGCCTTGGATGTGTATGGCCCATGTGACCTTGCCTCATTTTTCTCATCTGTAAAAAGGAAGGAGTTAGACAACTTGGCCTCTTGTGGTCACTTCCAGCTGCAGATATATAACCCTGTGAAAATATTATAGCTGTAGCCCATTCAGGAAGACTCCAGGCTCAGGATGGGGGGAGACTATTGAGTATTTCCTCACAATAACTGTGATTCCTATAGGAAATAAACCAAGGATTCTAGATTCAGAGCTTGAAGGGACCTTAGTCTAAACTCCTTCTTTTACAGTTGAGGAAAATAAGGGCCCAGAGAAGTATCGGAGGGAAGATTTGAATCCAGGTCCTCTCACTCAGGGTTCTTTCCCCTAGGTCTCTAATAGTACTAGCAACATAGAGGGGTCATAGACTTCCCTAGAGTTCTTAGTGAAGCTTGACTATCTAACCAAAAATATTTACTATCCATGATCAACATTTCTCTGTATGGCACCATATTTTCTGAAACTTGAAGGAAACATTTCCCATAAAATAGCCCCCTTTTAAAGCATGGGGGCAGTCAATTCATTTGTGTGTTCATTTAATCAGACTTTTGAGTATCGAAACCTAGAGTTTTAGTCATTATTAGGAAGGATAAACTGAAAGAGAGAGACAGACAGATACACAGAGAGACAGACAGACACAGAGAGAGACAGAGAGACAGACAGAAAGAGAGACAGAGGCAGACAAACAGAGAGACAGAGAGACAGAGTTGTTCATATGCATTCATGTGTAAACTTACTAAAAAAAAAAAGAGTTCACTATCAAAAACTGAAATTTCAGAAGATAGAATGATAGGGGGTGGGGCGGGGATTAACATCCTCCCTCTGGTAGCTTTTCAGGATTATGAATCAAAAGATTCCTTTCTGAAATTCATGGGCCCAGATGACATTTGTTGTTCAGTCATTTCAGTTATATCTGATTCCTCATGACCCCATTTGGGGTTCTCTTGGCAAACACACTGCAGCAGTTTATCACTTTCTTCTCCAGATCATTTTACAGATGAGGAAACTGAGGCAAACAGGGTTGCCCAGAGTCACACAGCTAGTTAGGTCCAAGGCCAGATTTGAACTCAGGAAGAGGAATCTTCTTGACTCCAGGCCTGGCGCTCTATCCACTGCACCACTTCGCTGCCCAGCTGGCAATACTGTCAACTGCTCATTATGACATTTCCTTGTGCAAGTTACTTCTTTTTCTGAGTCTTAATTTCCTTACCGGTAAATTGGAGATGAGTCTCTCCCTCTGTCTACCTCCCAGCTAGATTTTGAAAGTTGATGAGAAAAAAAGAAACCCTAAGGAATCAGATCCCTCTTCCCTCAGTGCCAGCTAGAAGCATATTTAAGAACATAAAATCATAATAATAACCCTATACTGTCAAATCCTTTATTCAGTGTTCCAACTCTCACGAAAGCTCTGAGAGAATCCTTGTGAAAATAATAATAACAGATCTTGAAGGTCTGCAAGGACTTGGCATATGTTATGTCATTCAGTTCTCATGGAAACATTTAATCCTCTGAGTTTTTATTATCAGTTTTCAGATAACCAAACAAAAGCCCACGGACACACAGATGGTTAAATGTCAGAGGCAGGATTGAAACCTCAATCTTTCTGACTCCAGGGAGAGCACTGTAGCCTTTACACTGTATTGTTTCTATGTGGTGAAGGCTTTTTTGACGTAATTCTCTAATTTTTTTGTACATTTCAACACCTAAAAATATTGGATCCTTCCTATAATTGACAGCGAGGTGGCCCGGTAAATAAAGTGCTGCATCTGGAGTCAGGAACATTTGAGTTCAAATCCTGCTTTTGACCTTTACTAGCTGTGTGACCCTGGAAAGGTCACTTAACCTCTGTCTGACTCAGTTTTCCCCTCTGTAAGATGAGTGTACTAATAGCACCTACCTCCTAGGGTTATTGTAAAGGTCAAATGAGATAACATTTGTAAAATGCTTTGCAAATCTTCAAGCAATATATATGCTAGCTATTATTGGTTTGAGCACTATATAAGTGCTAGTTAATATTAATTAATATTATTATTAATGGGCTCTAGTTTGGTTCAAGGTAGGGCAGCAAATCAGTGAGATAATACCCGAAGGAATGTGGTCCAACAATGATTTCCACATTACCAGCAACTTAATCAGAACAAAATTTTTCAGGAGATTTTTGGATCAATCTGAAGACTGAAGGAGTTCTTATCCAAAACAACCTTCAAAATTGGGACATTACTAAATGAGAATTTTTGGTCTAATTATTAGGAAAAGTATGATTTGTTGATGGTATCCCATTATATCACTTCTGAGTATATGTCTTATTTCAGGAACATCTCTATTCAAATTCCTGATCTAAGGCCTTGTAAGATTCTTCTGCTGAGTCTGTCACCAGGTTACACAGAGAGGACAGAGGAGTCAGAGAGACACGATCTGTGTGTCTGTGGGCTCATATTTCCCCTCTCTCGTGATCTTTCGGAGCTCATATAGCATCACAGCCTACTGTGATATTCCTTCCTAAGAGCAGGAAAGAGCAGAGGTCCATATTCATAGGTCATACCTTGACCTGGGTCAGGAGGGCTAATGCCTCTCCTCTCACCAGAGGCTTCCAAAATGTCTTCCTCACTCAAACCAGCTAGGCGCGCAGGAAAGAGAACTCAAAACATCAGATTATTTGCATTTTATAAGCAATCTCATTTCTGGTTCAGCAGCCAACCAACAACAGTCTACCACTAGACTGAGATCCTTATCTTAGAGAGCTGTGGAAAATCGGGTTTCTAATTTATTATTCTCAGTACAGTACTGCTTGTGCATTGACTTCATATTCATCTTTAAAATTTTTTTATTCATTTTAAATTTAAATATGAAATGAGAAAAGAAAAAAAAGGACATTTCTATGTACAGCAGAACACAGAGTATTCAATATAAAACAATAAATTTCCATTTTAAACTGTTTACATTTTTTGAAAACCTATGTAAAGCTATCCAGCTTTTCTATGCTGCCTTCTATATTTTCTTTTGTTCTCTGTTGAGAATTTTTTATTCTAGTTTTCCCTCTTTCCCCACTCCACCCTACAGAAGGCATTAAACATGAAGATATACATACATGCATGTATACATACACACATGCACATACATGTACATATATGTAAGACCATACTATATATATTTCTATTTCTCAGTTCTTTCTCTGGAAGTGAATAGCATCTTCCTTCATAGGTCCAAGTATTTCCATGTTCTTCTAAAATCAACCACCTCATCATTTCTTATATCACAATAGTGTTCTATCACAATCATATACCACAGCTTGTTTAGACATTCCCCAATTGAAAGCCATCTATCACTTTAGCCAGTCTGATAGATGTAAGATGATACTTCAAAGTTACTTTAATTTGCATTTCTCTAATCAATAATAATATAGAGCATTTTTTTCACTTGATTATGTACAGTTTTTATTTCTTCATAAAAAAAACCTGCCTGTTCTTATCCTTTGACCATTTACCAATTGGGAAATGACTCATATTCTTATAAATTTGACAAAGTTCTCTATGTATTTGAGAAATGAGACCTTTGAGAGACTGTCTATGAAAGGTTTTTTCCCCCCAAATTTTCAGCTTTCCTTCCAAACTTGGCTATATTGGTTTTATTTCTACAAGAACTTTTAAATTTAATATTATCAATATTATCCATTTTATATCTCAAATGTTCTCTAGCTTGTTTCTTCATATATTATTCTCCTATACATGAGTCTGATAGGTAATATATTCCATGTTCTAATTTTCTTTTGATATCTCCCTCTATATCTAGGTCACATATCTATTTTCACGCTATCTTGGTACATAGTTTAAGATACTGGTCTATGACCAACTTCGGAAAGATTGCTTTCCAGCTTTCCCAACAATTTCTACCAAATAATACATTCTTATCCCCCAAAATTAAGTCTTCACATTTGTTAAACACAAGATTACTATAGTCCAGGACTAGGAAACCTGTGGCCTCAAGGCCACATGTGGCCTCCTAGGTCCTCCAGTGCAGCCCTTTGAATTCAAACTTCACAGAACAAATTCCCTCAGTCAAAAGGCTGCACCCAAGAACCTAGAAGGCCACATGTGGCCTCAAGGCTACAGGTTCCCCACCCCTGCTATAGTCCTTTACTACTATGATTTGTATGTCTACTCCTACCACTGATCTACCTTTCTATTTCTTTTTTTATTGCAGGGGGAAGGCAGGGCAATTGAGGTTAAGTGATTTGCCCAAGGTCACACAGCTAGTAAGTGTGTCAAGTCTGAGGCTGGATTTGAACTCAGGTCCTCCTGACTTCAGGGCTGGTGCTCTACTCACTGTGCCCCCTAGGTGCCCCTACCTTTCTATTTCTTAACCAGTATCAGTTAGTTTTTATATTTATTGTTTTATAATATAGTTTAAGGTCTGATGCTGCTGAATCTCCTTTCTTTACTTTTTTATTGATTTCTTTGAAATTCTTAATCTTTCGTTCTTTTAAATGAATTGTATTATTTTTTTCTAACTCAGCAAAATAGTTTTTAGTAATTTAATTGGGATGACATTAAACAAATAGATTATCTAGGTAAAGTTGTAATTTTTATTATATATTTTTTCCTACCATGAACAATTGATATTTCTCCAATTATTTAAATCTGACTTTATTTGCATAAAGTGTTTCATAATAATGTTCAAGTAATTCTTTGGTCTACCTTGGCAGGTATACTCTCAGGAATTTTATACTATCTACAGTTTTTAAATGGTCTAAAACAATATTAAATAATATTGGTGACACATCATGTAGTTTCCCTGTTTATTACTTTTAATTAAATTTATATTAGCTTTAACTTTATCTGGGATCATGATTGCTACCCCTGTTTTTTTCTTAAGTGGAAGCATAATAAATTCTATTCTAGCCCTTTATTTTTAACTATGTGCATATCTCTCATTTTTTTTACTGTACTTCTTGTCAGCACATAGTTGTCAAATTCAGATTTTTAATCCATTCTGCTATCCATTTCCGTTTTATGGGTAAATGCATCCCATTCACACTCAAAGTTAATTACTCATTGTGTATTTCCTTCCATAATATTTTTCCTGACTATCCTTCTCTCCCTGTTTACCCCCTCCCTCCTCAGGGATACTTCTACCCACTACCTTGCCCTCCTATTCTTTAATCCATTGGCCTTTTTAAGAGTCTCACCCTTATCCTCTCTCTTCCCCTCCTCATTCTTAATCTATACAATCTTCTAAAAGTCCCTCCCTTATCCTATCCCCTAGCCCTCTTATTTCCTTCTAGATTTAGAAAACCTTTGTCCCCTGTAGATATATATATATAGATATAGATATAGATATATGTTGTCCCCTCTATAACCCATTTCAGATGAGAGTAAGGTTCCAGCACTTCCATCCCTCCCCCACCCCACTTGTTTCTTCTGTGTTAGTCCTTCCTTTCATTCCCAATTTGTATGAGGTAAGTGCTCGTTTTTACCTCTCCCTGCCTAGTTTTATTTTTTTTAGAATCACCCCATCATACTCAGCTCAACCCATACCTTTATTTTTTTCTTTAATGTAAATAGTTTTTCAAAAAAAATTCCAATTACATGTTAAGACAATTTTCAACATTGGTTTTTTAAAAGATATTGAGTTCCAAATTTTTTTCTTTCTCTCTTTCCCTCCCTTTTTCCTGAGATGGCAAGCAATCTGACATAGGTTGTACATGTGCAATCATGTAAAACATATTTCAATATTAGTCATGTTGTGAAAGAAGAAACAGGACAAAAGGGAAAAACCATGAAAAAAAACAAATAAAGTGAAACCAGTATGCTTTGATCAACATTCAGGCTCCATCAGTTCTTTTTCTGGATGTGGATAGCGTTTATCACCATGAGTCTTTTGGAATTGTCTTGGATCATTGTACTGCTGAAAGAGCTAAGTCAATCATAGTTGATCACCACACAATGTTGCTGTTACTGTATACAATGTTCTGGTTCTGCTCACTTTACTCAGTATCAGTTCATACAAATCTTTCTAGGTTTTTCTGAAATCTGCCTGCTCATCATTTCTTATTACACAATGGTATTCCATTACGTTCACATACCACAACTCGTTCAGCCATTTCCCAACTGATGGGCATCCTCTCAATTTCCAATTTTTTTTGCCACCAGAAAATAGCTGTTGTAAATATTTTTGTACATGTAGGTCTTTTTCTCTTTTTTATGATCTCTTTGGGATACAGACCTACTAGTGGTATTGCTGGGTCAAAGGGTATGCACAGTTTGATCATAGCTCCAAATTGCTCTCCAGAGTGGTTGGATCAGTTTACAACTCCACTAACAATTCAGCCCAAGCCTTTCTTTAAAACTACCCAGGTAACAATGACAGTCATAAGAGTACTGATAACATTTTCATATATAAGAAGTAAAGAATTTGACCTTATTGAGTCCTTCATAATTTAATATGATATATTAATAATATAATTACCTTATATTTCTCCTGGCTCCTAAATATCAAATTTTCCACTAAGTTATGGTGTTTTGTCACAAATATCTGAAAGTCTTTCAGTTTGTTAAATGTCTTTTTTTTTTTCAATTCAGGATTATACTTAACTTTACTGGGAAAGTTACCCTTGGTTGCTACCCTAGTTCTTTTGCTCTTTGAAATACAGTGCTCTAAGACCTACAGTACTTTAACATAGAAGCTGCTAGGTCTTGTGTAACCCTGATTGTAGCTCCACAATATTTAAATTGATTTTTTTTCTTGTTGCTTTCAATATTTTCTCCTTGACCTGGGAGCTTTAAAACTTGGCTATGATATTCCTATAGGTTTTCTTCCTGGAATCTCTTTTAGGTAGTGATTGGTGGCAGTTTTTTTTTTCTATTTCTGGTTTACCTTTTTGTTCCAGAACTTTAGAGCAATTTTTCTTAATAATTTCTTGTAATATTGTGTTGAGATTCTTTTTTTGTATTGTAATTTTCAGGTAGTCCAATAGTTCTTATATTGTCTCTCCTCAATCTGTTGTTTTTCTATTGAGATGTTTCACATTCTCTTCTATTTTTTCTTTCTTTTGGTTTTGCTTTATTATTTCTTGGTGTCTTATGATGTCATTAGCTTTCCCTTGCCAAATTTTACTTTACAAGGACCTTAAGTTAAAAAAAATTTAAGAAATTAAAATTATTTCTTTTTCCAGTTGGTTGATTTTCTTTTCATAATTTTCTTTATTTTGTTGGATTGCTCTTATTTTTTACCCAGTTTTTCCTCGATCTCTCTTATTTGATTTTTGAAGTCCTTTTTAAGTTCTTCCAAGAACTCTTTTTGGGTTTGTGACCATTTGACATTTCTCTTTGAAAAGATAAGTGGCTTTTTTTAGCTTCACTATCTTCTTTTGAACATGAACCCAGATCTTCTCTCTCCCCCATAGTAGCTGTCTATGTTTGGTTTCTTTCTCCTTTGCTTATGCTTTTTTATTTTTATCTTGTTTTATTTTATTTTTAGTGGCATATTGTTGTAATCAAGTTAAGATGAAGAGAATGGTGCCCCAGGCCACAGGTCCCTCTTACTGTTATTTTCTGAGCTCTGTCTGGGGGACTCAACCTTGAGCAGAAAACTCTACCCCCAAGCCACATCTAGGACCCCCAGCCACACTGCCCTATAAATGTACTTGCTTCAGGATGTCCCTCCCAAGACTACGAACTTCAGCCCTCCTCTCTGACCTGGACCAAAACCAGGGACTCCACTCTCCTGCAAGTGGCCACAGCCAGCAGGGTTCCAGCCCCTCTGCTACCACACTTACCAGGCTTATGCTAGCTCCCCCTCACCTACAGCCCAGGACTGTGTCCAATCTGCACAGCCGAGCCTGGGGTCTTACAACAGCAGAGAGTCCTTTAATCTTCTACTCAGCGGTCCCAGCTCCTATACTGTCCCTGAGGTGAAAGTTTCTGAGGCCTTTTGACCCAGCTGCCCCCAAGCCTTGTTATTTGTTGATTCTGTGGAGTCTGGCTAGAGATGCTCCAACTTCATTCAGGCCAAACCTCCCACCCTGGATGTCGAGTCCTCTCAAGTTGCCTTAGAAGAACAATTGCTTTACCTGGACTTTTGTTTGTTTCTGCTGCTGCCTTATGTTTACTGTGAGATGATGTTCTGTCTTTTTCTGTGGAGGAAATTTGTAAAGGCTTGAGTTTTCTGACCTATCCCCACTATATCCCCAGAATCCCCTCCATATTCGTCTTTCTATCCCCTTTCCAATCAAGTTTTCAAATATCAAGCTCACCTTTCCACTACTACTTTTTTTAATACATAAATTGGCTTTAACTACTTTATTTCCATGCCGGTGTCATAGGATTATAGATTCAGAGCTGGTAGGGACCCTAGAGTTTACTCAATCCAACTCCCTCATTCTTAAATGAAAAAATTAAAGGTAAGAGAGGTTACATGACTTAGCCATGGTCAAACAGCTAGTTAGTGTCAGAGGCAGAATTTGAAACCAGAAGGATTCTTGGGAAACCTGCTTCCAGGTATGTGTAATGGAAGACACTACCTTCAACTTCAAAGCAGGCCCATAAGTAGGTTACTCAAGCAGCCACATGATTGGGAGCATATTATTACTGTTCCTGGGTCTGGGCCCTCATTGGCCAGTCCTCCATTTCATATACATTCCTCCTACTGCAGCTTGGGGGTGGGACATGGGGAAGGGGTAATGGGTGTGGGTGTGTCTGTATGCCTATGTAGTTATCCTTTTGGAGCTCCTCTAAAGGATGTGGGCATGGAAAGAGGGAAGCCAAGGGACAGTGCTGTCTGAAGAAAGCCAAGCCTCTTTTCCAGAACTGGTTAAGCTCCGAGGGATCTCACGGTCTTTCAGGGAACATACTAACTAACCAAAATACATTTTGTTTGACCCTGAATTTGAAGGAGGTTGCTGGCTTTAAAAAAAAAAAAGCCAAGAGGGGAACAAGTGAGCATGGAGGAGCAGAGTGAGGCCTTGCAGAAAGGAAATAATAGTGGAGGATGGAAAGGGGACCAGCATCCCAGCTGAGATTATGGAAACGCAGCCAATCAGGTTTGAATGGGCCGAGCTGAGAGTTGTTAATCATTGGAGCACAGTAGGAACAGAGGGAGGCACTTTGGAACCAGGAACAGCATCCCAGAACCAGGCAGAGACCAATTAAATGAAGAGTCAGGATGGTAGGAAAGCTGCCTTTCCTCCCCGTGCTTTCCTGGCCATAAGTGGCCTTCTAGCCTGTTAGCTTCTCCTAATCCCTAATGGAAAACCGAACGTACTGTTCCTCACTCCCCTCACCCACCTCGATAGCAGCAGACTATGATTCCTTTGAAAACCACTCCTTCTGCAAACCATCCATATTATTTTAAATATGCTTGCAGTGCATGTGTGCTTATGTATTAAAGTTTTGCATGGCCATTCAAATCACTTCTATTTCTGCTTATTTCAATGCTAACAGGGAGATTGGGAACTGAGTAAAGACAAAAACCTAAGAGGAGAGTATGTTTAAATTATTGGGATTTATCCCTATACAATTCAAGATAACACTGCCTGCTCTAGATTGAGGACTGAGGGGGAAGGGGGTGTCCAGGGAGCAAAGCATTGAGAGAGGGAGAGAGGAAGAGGGAGGGAGGGGGAGAGAGAGAGAGAGAGAGAGAGAGAGAGAGAGAGAGAGAGAGAGAGAGAAACAAACTTCAGATATTCCTATCACATGTGAGCCTGATAGCCATGGAAGATGAATAAGCAGTCAGGCAGCCTACCTTATTATTCCTTTGCAGTGAATTTGAAAAAGGAGGCCCCACCTCTAAAAGGAAGGGACATTACCACCACAAAACGGGGAGCTAACCAGGTGGCTCAATGGATAGAGCTGGAGTCAGGAAGATCTGAGTTCAAACGTGGCCTCAGACATTTACTAACTGGGTGACCCTGGGCAAGTCACTTAACCCGACCTGCCTCAGTTTCCACATCTGTCAAATGAGCTGGAGAAGTAACGGCAAACCAGACCAGTATCTCTGCCACGAAAACCCCAAATGGGGTCATGAAGAGTCTGAAATGACAGAACAACAGCCACCACCACAACTAAAAGGGTGGGAGATAGATGCGTTTGTGTAAGCCTGTCTGGTCAGCTCCTGGCTCAGCTTCTTCCAGGCTGCCTCAGCTGGCCGTGCTCACTAGCACCATCTGGTGGGCTCTATGTGCATGAACTTACTGTTGTCCTGCAGTAAATTGGCCATGATATTCCTGTATAATATGGCAAAGTATGTGATGGTTACAGTGCTTCCCACTGACTTTTTTCTAGTATTTGTAAAATGCTGGTAAGTGGCCCACACGTCTTGGCTTGTTTAAGAATGAACATGTGATCCTCTTATGCTTCAGAGACACTGAATGGTTTGCTTTGGTTTTTTGTTTGTTTTAATGGTGTGGCAAATCACCATCCCACAAAACGGACAGACGAGCCTTGACTGATATTTTCAAAATTGTTCAAATGGTGGGAAGAATACACTTTCAAAAAGATATTGTGGAACCAGAGCAAGACCGATCATTCTCCAACTTGTTCGAGATTGTTTTTTTTTTACTACATAACACAATTTTTCTAATTAATTATAATCCAATTAATTAATTAATGCTCCTATTAGTAACACCAAATTTTACAAAATGATTCTTTTCTGTATGTCAGAATGAAATTAAGAGCTGAGCAAATTTTAAATAACATAATGGGGGGGGTCAAAATGCCAAGCTTTGCCATTACCAGATGCTTAAAGGAAATCCAGAAGTAGAATTTGGAAAATTTTGTGACTATAGCATCTTCCCTAGCCTCTACCACAGGACTACAATAAGATTTATCTATAATATTGTAAGTAATTTATGCATTTTAATTTAATTATGAGATCAAATTTATTTTATTTACAATAAGATTGTAGGTTTAGAGATGGAAGAGACCATTAATTTCAAACCCTTCATGTTTCAAATGAGAAGCCTGAGGTCCATAGTGACTTATCCAGGGTCACACAGCTATCTACAAATCTATGCTCTATCCATTACACCATGCTGCTTCTTGCTTGTTAAATGGTGCTTAATGGTACTTCATGAATTTCATGGGGAAAAAAACACCATTACTTAGTCTATCCCGACTGACCAACTCTGTCTAATTTTTCAATAGGATAATCAAACTTTAATAGTTTGGTGTCTCTGTGATGTTATTGGAAGGGATACTCGTCCCCAAATGTAGGTGACCACATCAAATATTACCCTTAGGCATGCTTATTCATAAATAAATACAAGTATTTATAAATCCTCCATAAATCCTAGCCATAATCATCCACAGTGGATCCATTCGATACATTGAAGGCTTTTCTCTAGTCTTTTTTACTATCTCAAGTTTATTGCCCCCGGAACATTTCCAATATCCATCTATAACTTCTAATTTTCATCCCCTTTTCCAGTACTTTATGTCTACTTCCATCCCATAAGTCATCCTTGGTAATATGCAGCACCCTAGTTATCATATGTATTCTTATTATGCACCATCATCACTACCAGTAAAAATGAAAACAATTCTATAGTATATGCACTAATAAAAAAGAATTACTAAGGAAAATGACAGAAATTTTCTTTTAAGTCAAATAAATCCCTTTAGTGTTCAGATAACCTCTGTTAGAGAATCCAGAAATAGCCAGCTTATTATATTATCAGCCAATCAAGTAAAGGGCATTTATTAAGCACCTACTATGTGCTTATTGAGTTACTTATTAAGCACCTACTATGTGCTTAAAAACAAAAGTGCAACAGTCCCTGCCATTGAGGAGTTTATACTTTAATGAAGAGACAGTGACAACACTAACATAATAATGACAGTCCCTGCCATTGAAGAGTATATACTTTAATGGAGAGACAGTGACAACACTAACATAATAATAACTAACATTTATGTAGCAGTTCAAGTTTTACAAAGTGCTTCACAAATCATCATCATCATAACTAATATTTATATAACACTTGAAGAGCTGCAAAGCATCCTACAAATATTATCTCATTTGATCCTCACAATAGTTCTAGGAGTCACATGCTATTATGATCTCTATTTTACAGATAAGGAAACTGAGGCAGGAGTTAAGAGACTTGCCCAGACTTATTAACACAATTAATAAGTACCTGAGGCAGGACTGAAGTCAGGTCTTCCTGACTGCATGTCCAGTACTCTGTACTCTGGCACCTCCTAGCTGCCAAACAATCTGAATCTACATATCTATATACATCATGTATATAAACGTGTAGGGAGTGAAGCACACTACCTACCTCCTGACAAAGAGGTCATGGACTCAATATGCAGAATGTGATATTCATTTTTTTGGACCTGGCTAATGCAGGAATCTGTTTTTCTTGATAATGCATATTTCTTACAATGGTTTTGTTTTTCTTCTTTTTCTCATGGGGTGGGATAGAAGAAAAAATACTTATTAATTTAAAAAAAAAAGGTTAAAAGCTCAAAATAAAGAAGTTTGGGAAAAGGTTGTCCCAATATTTGGGAAGGGGGCTTGGGAAGCATATCAAGAACCCTTTTGATACATCAAACCCTGATGTCAGAGGGGTTGGTGAAGCTTGAGGGCACAGTCCCCAAACTGGCCTAACTCAAGAGATGGCAACAGTGATGATGACGAAGACAATGGTGACAGTGACATTCATATGATACTTTTCAGGGCTACAGAGTGCTTTCTCCCCTACCCTGTGGTCACTCCCTATATCTCAGCTTCAATATCTGTAGGATAGAGCTATCAATGCAAAAAGTAAGTAAACACCTCAAAGATCTATGATTTCCTCTATGTGAACTTTACCTCCATTGAGGCAAATCACACCCTTCCATCCTTCAGTAGGCATCTTCATAGGTTTGTGGCCAAAAATAAAAAATAAAGTTAAAATCCATCATTCAATGGGTGGCCAGTCACCTAGTGATGAATTCCTCCAAACTGAGTTGGCTAATGATGCCTTGAAAGGCAGCAGACACAGCCAGCCTGTCCCTGGGACTGCACTTAAAGCTTTTTACATCATGGTAAAACTCAACCCACCCTCTGTTCTGGAGTAGCTTTCATAGACCCCAGGTTTATCTCCACCCACAATGAGGCACTGTCTATCCAGCATTATGCTAGACACTGGGGAAGATTAAAAATGTTGATATCACGATTGCTGCCCAAATAATAACAATAACCGTGTTGTTGTTATTCAGTCCTTTTAGTCATTTCTGACTCTTCATGACCCCATTTGGGGTTTTCTTGACAAAGACGCTGGAGTGGTTTGCCCTTTCCTTCTCCGGCTCACTTGACAGAGGAGAAAACTGAGGCAAACAGAGTTAAGTGACTTGCCCAGGGACTCATAGCTAGTAAATTAAGTGTCTGAGGCCAGATTTGAACTCAAGAAGAGGATGAGTCTTCCTTACTTCAGACCTGGTACGTTAAGCATGATGGTGCCACCTAGCTGCCCTGTAACAAAAATCACAACATGTCTATAACACTTCAAAATTTGTAGAGCCTTCCTGTGTATTGAATTCTAGAGGGAAGAGTAAGACCCAGAGATAACACCGTATTGTGTTAATACATAATATTAAAAGGTAAGTTCATTAGAGAGTTTCCAATTGAAAGTGCTATGTGAATTCAATCTGAGGCAAAGAAACAGCTGCAAATGTTGCTGTCACCATTTTACAGATGAGGAAACTGAGTTTCAGAGAACTGAAATAACTTTGTTCCACAGTCACACTAATTTAAATGAATTGCGCACCATCTGAAAAGACGGAATAGGATGTTAATAGAGAATTGCATGTACCTATGTTCCCATTGGTCTTCATACAATGCTGGAACATAGGTACTATTATGATCCCCACTTTACAGATGAGGAAAATGAGACTGGCAAAGATTAAGTAACTTGCCCAGGGTCACATAGCTAATAAGTATCTGGGGCAGGTTTTGAACTCAAATCTTCCTAAATCAGAGCCCAGTATTATATCTGCTGTGCCACCTAGCTGCCAAACAACATGAAACCTATATATGTATGTATGTATATATATATATATGCATATATATATAGAGAGAGAGAGAGAGAGATACACACACACACACACACACACACACACACACAGACACAACGAATACAAAGTAAACAGATTGAGGTATACTACTCGCCTCCTGACAAAGGCTCAGAAACAGTTACATTGATTTATCCACTGTCTGGAATAAGATGTTAGCAGAGTTACTGTCCCCATTATATAGGTGAGCAAACAAAGACTAAGACAGGTTAAGTAACTTGCTCACATTCTGAGGCAATGGTAGAAAATATCATTCCAAGAGTGCCATCATTGATATCCCTACTCTGCAGATGTAGAAACCGAAGCACAAGGAGGTTAAACTAATTTTCTGACAGTCATATGGGAAGGGAAATGTCAGAGCTGGGACTCGAACTCACACCTCATCACTAGTGCTTTTTTCACTTTGCTAAGCACATCACCTAGTAAGAAAACTTTCACATTTTCAATCAGGCACGTTCTCACTATTCCTATCTGAGCAGCTCGTTTCCCAGTTTGAGTCCATTCAGCAACCATTATAAATGCTCTCTTTTCAGGAATCATATAGTCTTGTAAAATCAGAGTAGAGTTTATGCCACTTTTCCCTGGGCTCTCAATTATTCATAATTAGCCCATTTGTGTCTCCAGTGACTCACTCCTTATGTCACCTTTCAAGTACCCTAGGTTCATCACTCAATAATATGTAAAATCCTTTGAACCTCAATAGTCTCTTTAGTAATTACTCTTCCAGGCACATGTCAACAAGTACAAATGCAATTAATGAGCTTGGCAGGGAGAAGACCACACTTATTGACATTGTGATTAGGCAATCACAAAGAAGAGGGTGGGGGTGACCTCAGGCTTAACTCCAGGAGGTCTCCATTAATTCAACCAGATGATGGAAAGAGCAAGTCTTCTGTGTGCATGTCTGAGCCAGTCCTCTCTGCGTAGGTGTTTGTGTGAAGGAAGTCAAGATCTGCAGGTCATAGGCATAACCCAAGAAGCACCTTCCTCTCCTGCCCCTCCCCACCAAAAAAAAATGCTTTGGGACTTGGAGATTGAATGAGATTGACCAAAAACTTGGAAGTCACAAGAGAAATGACTATTGAAAGATTGTTGTTTTTTGTTTGTTGAGAGGACCAAGACATCAGGAAGAGGATGCCATGACTTGCAAGCGAACTGGATTTAAGTGAGGCAGGGCTATGCAAAGTCACCAGCCTCACTTTCTCCTCCAGAGCCATCTGAATCCAGTGGGCAGATATAGATCAGCCCCCATTTAAAGGTTAGATAGAGAGGAAAGACTGTAACCCAGCAGGTGCCATATTCCAATTGGAAGGCCAAGGATGGCTTTTAGCCTCCCCCAACTGGTCACTCTCACAATAGTCACAGCCATCATGGAACATTAAAACCATAGATCCAGAGCAAAAAAGGAAAAAAAAAGTGTAAAATGAAAAAAGGAAGAGTGGCCATGAAGTCCGACTTCACCTCCATTTTAGAGATAAGGAAACTGGGGCCCAGACAGCTTGTGATTTACCCAGTATCACAAGCACACAGGACAAGGATTCAGTAACTCTTTTACCACACCATGTGGCTCCTGATATGTCATCTGGCATAGCCCCCTATTTTTTACAGATGAAGAAACCAAGGAACAGAAAGATTAAATATCCCATAGCTGTTAAAGTTTTCCAACTCTAAGTCTTCTGACTCCAAATCATGTATGCTTTCCCCTGGACCACACTGTCTTTGTCAGGTTTAAAACTTCAGCGTCATCTTTGATCCATCCCTCTCATTCAACACCTACATCCAACCACTTGACCCATCTTCTTGTTTCTATGTTCAGATCTCTCATCCCCTTCCCTTCATCCAGCCTGCCACCTCCTGTAACAACAATGTTTCTAACAGCTGCTGTGGAGGTGAAAGACCAACAACACCAGGACACAGGAGGGCTGCTAGCACAGATTCTTTGATCTGCTTTTCTAAGGAAAGCAACTTTAAGCAGTTAGCAATATTACTTTAATTGAACATGCATATGCCATTCACTTAGCTCAGGGGAAAAAGCACCTTGAACTTTTAGAGCAAATACAAACAGAAACTATATAAACAGAGCAAAATAACACAAATCAGTAGACAGGTTTCTATCTGTCCATAGCAATACATACATAGTTACCAAAGAGAGAAGCACCAACATCAGGGTTTTTCAAAGCTGGGGGGCTCCAATAGCTACCCAGAGTCTCATCTGGCCAAATCACCAACACTCTTCCAATGAGTGTGCCCCAAAGGCAAAATGCTAACCTCTTCAGGGTCAAAGGGCATCGCAACCATGTGACTCAAACCCATGTGAACTAGGCCTTCCCTTGACAGAGGCAAGTCATCAAAGACTCCCCATTCAATCAAAGATTCCTGAGAAGCACTCCAATACAAAGCCAACAAAAGGTCCTACTTTACCCGCCCTATTCAAACAAAGGCAAGACTCATTAAAGGCATTTGACTACCTTAGCATTCCAAAAGGGAAGTCAACAAAAAAGTCCCACCCTAATTACCTTAACACTTCCCTAATTCCAGCTCTCACCCTCACCCCCATGGCCTACTGTAATCAGATCACAACAGGCCCCTGCCTTTCTCCATCATCTCCAAACCAACCTTTACAAAGTTACAGTGGCTCCAGATTTCCTTTAGGATAAAATACTAATTCCCAAGACTGGCTCTTAAGGCCTTCCACAATCTGCCTTTCCAGGCTTGTTCCCTAAGACTGCCTTCATACCTTCCATAGTCCAACCAAACTAGACTCTTCTCCAACCTAAGCATGTCATCTCCACCTCCACGAATTTTCATAAGTCAGCTGCCATGACAGGGAAGTGTTCCATCTTCAAGTCTCCTCAGAATCCTTATCCTTTTTTTAAAAGGGAGCTAGGTGATTGAGTTCATTGAGTGCTGGACTTGGAGGCAAGAAGACCCAAGTTAGGTTTGAACTGGACAAGTCACAGTCTCTCTGTTTGATGAGTTTCCTCATCTGTAAAATGGGATTAATTATTAGCAATTAAGAATAATTGTAATGATTAACAATTATTAATAATTATAATTATCACCAATTATTAATATTGTAATAAATAACAAATATTATTAATAGCTATTAATAATAACCCCTCACAGAGTTGCTATGAGACACAAATGATATAACATATGTAAAGAAATCAGCAAACTTTAAAGAGCTCTGTAAATAGCTATTATTATATATTTTTCTTGGTATCTCTGGTACCCAGAATGCTAGGTGGAACAGTGGAGAGAATGCTGGACCTGGAGTCAAGAAAACCTGAGTTCTAATTTGCCCTCAGATACTTAGCTGTGTGACCCTTGGCAAGTCACTTGAGCTCTGTGTAAAATAGGGTTACCCTCGTGGTATTGTTGTGAGGATCAAATGATATCATTGTAAAGTGTTTGGTGTATAATAATTTCTATATGAATATTATTATTATCATTATTACATACCAAGGACTTAATAATTGCTTTTTTAAGGGCTTCAACAACATAATTCTGATCTACTCAGCTCAAAGCTAGACCTTTACAGGTTGTCTCCTACATTTCATGTGAGCTCCTTGAGAAAAGGAACAGCACAGTGATTGGTACACAATTAAGTGCTTAATAAATGTTTATTGACGGATTTATTTTGCACCCTAAATTTTCTGGCCTGATTGGATTACTAGTTCACCAAAACTTGTTTCCTGCCTTGGAACATTTGAGCTAATTGTCAGGAGCTCCATTAAGCCTTTGTTGTTTTTCAATCCTTAGCAGTCATGTCTGACTCTCTGTGACCCCATTTGGGATTTTCTTGGCAAAAACACTGGAGTGGTTTGCCATTTCCTTCTCCCACTCATTTGACAGATGAGGAAACTGAGGCAAAGAGGGTTAAGGGGCTTGCCCAAGGTCACACAGCTAATAAGAATTTGAGGCCCAATTTGAACTCAAGAGTCTTCCTGACCCCAGACCCTACACTCTCTCCACTGTGCCACCTAGCTGCCCCTCCATGAAGCCTTACTCTTTATTCATTACAAATTTATTACAAATTTTTCTCATTAATGGAATGATAAGACTTAAGCTCTTCTCAAGATATCCTCAAGCTCATATCTCCCTGGACTATTAGAAGTGGAAGAAGTCTGAAAGGGTTAAAGCATCCCTAGACCGTAGGGTCTGGAGAAAACTTACCTTTTAATGACTAGAATTGCAAAAGAGCATTGTTCCCACTTTCCTTAATCCTATACACACCTAAGTGAGCAATTTGTGGCTTAAGTTCATATCCTACCAGTTGGCTTTTCATGTCAAAAATGGCAGATTTTCCTCAATTTGTCTCAATTCCAAACTTTGATGCCACAAAGAAAGCATTTGAGACTGAGCTCTGTTCCCCTTCCAAGGTAGGTAATCCCCAGCCTGTAGGAAAAAAGAGGGATTTGGCTTCCGGTCGGCTCAGTTACTGCATAACTACCACATGTCTCTAATTTAAGGGCATGTTAAAAAAAAAAAGAAAGAAAAGAAAAGAAAAACTAGCAATTATGAAAAGAAGTGAACGATAGCCTTGGGTATCTGTCATGCCATCACTTAAGCAACTGTAGTCTTGAATGCTGGTTAATTGCCATGAAATACGTATAGCAAAGTACAAGGCTGTTACACCTAGCTGAATCCAGTTACATGCCAAGTCACGTGAATTTAGCCTTGCAGGCATCATCAGCCATCCTAAAATGGGATTAAACAGCAATGCTCAATTGAAATTTGCTGCAGATGCAAGCAACATCAAGGGGAAAATGCAAAACAAATTCCAAGACAGGAGACTTGGAATATGAGCAAGGAATGAACAAAATGAGAATTTTGTTCTAGCAGCGGCTTTTAATAAAACCACAGGAGTCAGATTTTCGGCAAGTAGAGAATCTGGAGAACAGTTGTGCTGAAGGAGACTAAAAACTGAGATAGGGAACAAATGGAGAGCAGGGATAGAGGTCTTCTCTTTGAGGCTGGCTAAAATACTCGAAGCTCAAGCATAGAGATCAAAGCATGGAAGGGGAAAGAAGGTCTTTCATTGTCTCTGATGGGAACAAACCTGGAATCCAGTCTTCTCTTCTATACACCTCCACACTAACTATATGAACAAATTAGAATTGGGAAGGAAATATTATACCCTGGTCTTTGTGGGTCTTATTGTGTCTTTCAAATTAGAAATTTAGAGGGAATAGGATAAAAACCCAAAGCCACAAGGTGCTCCTTGATTGCCCAGCAGCCCTCACAGTGCCTGCCACATTTGTTAACCAGTTAGACACTGGACATCCACTTCCAAAGAAAGAACAATAGTAGAAAGTGTGTCTGAGCTTTAAAAAATGAAGGAGTGAGACAATAGGAACATTTTAAAACAGTATTAAACCAAAGGACTGAAGGTGCTGAAGTTTCTTCTCTTCCTTTCTCCTTCCCCCTCCAAAATTTGTGATACATGGAAAAATCCTGAAACCCTTCTCATATACTTACATATATGTGTATATATACTAATATATAGATGTAGATATAGACATCTATGTGTATATATATATATACATATATATGGTTATAATTGGAATACAACTATACATGGGTATATTGTTAGGATAACTGCCTCATAGCAAAGGCTGCACATATGCCAAAACACACATAGAAATAAATACACACATAGAGATAGATAAATATAGATAGATAGACAGACAGACAGACAGACAGACAGACAGACAGACAGACAGACAGATAGATAGATAGATAGATAGATAGATAGATAGATAGATAGATAGATAGTAGGTAGAACCTACCTATGCATCTCTCTCTGTCTCTCCATATAGATATGGAGGTATCTCTATTTATACATCTATATGTATGGGTGAGTGTGGGTGTGGGTATGGGTGTGTGCTGTGCTCAGAGGCAATCATCCCAACTCCCACTTTAATTGGCTAGTCAAGTCTCCAGAGTTTGTCTACTCCACCCCCTCAGGACTCTAGGGATAGTTCTGAGGGTTTAGGAATTGTTTTCCTAGTACTGGAGCTCATGGGCCCCCACCAATGTACTTTCACCCAAGATTATCAGCTGATATCATTTAGTCAGCCAGATTCAATTAGCTTTAATAAAGGAGAATTAATGAAGGTGATATATTTGGTGTAAATGTCCCCCACAAAAGTCTAGACACACTTGCACAATTACCTACAAAGACCTTGGCAAAGTGACCTCAAGCTTAGAGAGTGTATATGGCAAAGGAATAACTCACAGCTCCTAGTTGCTGAAAGTCCTTTTCTCTCCTTTGCAGGGTATTCAGGAAGTTTCCTTAGGCAAGCCATAGTTACTTTGCTAGATAGACTCTTTGTAAGGTTGCGAATCTATGTCCAGTCCATGACACAGAAAATGCCTCCATGCTGTCCAGGAGGACAAAACAAGAATGGTAATGGGAAGATGGAAAGTCTAAAACTCCTTGAAACTCTGAAGCTCACAAGGTATTCCTCCAGCCAGGTGGTGGCAGGGAGTAGACACTACTTTAGTCCAGGTCCCCATCACCTCTCATCTGCCGTTTTATAAAAACCCCATAATTAACCTCATTGCCACAATTCTCTCCCCTCTCCAATCCATTCTCCACACAGCTGCCAAAGTGATTTTCCCTAAGGACAGGACTGACCATGCCACTCCCCTACTCAATAATCTACTGTAGCATCCTATTACCACCAGGATCAAATACAAACTCCACTGTTTTGGTCTTAAAGCCCTCCACAACCTGGCCCCAATCTACCTCTTTGCCCTTGTGATGTATGACTTCATTTCTTTCCCACCATGAGCTGGCCTCCTTGCCATTCCTTACATAAGACACTCCATCTTCCATATCCATATATTTGCCCTGGCTCCCTCATTCCTAGCATATGCCCTCTCTTTCCCTCCATTTCCTTCAAGGCTCAGTTCATGTACAGTCTTCTACATGAAGCTTTTCCTGATCTCCTCCCACTATTAGTGTCCTCCCTCCCTGCACTCCCTTGTATTTGTTTTGTATTTATTAAAAATATACATATTTTTGCATATGTTGTCTCCCCCATCAGATTATAAGTTCCTTGAAGGGAAGGATTTTTAAATGCTTTTTCTTATTACCCCTAATATCCTAAACACCTAGTAGGTATTTAATAAAGAACAGAAGGCATAGGACCAGACCAGCACTAGACCAGGACCAGAAGCAGGAAGGAGAAAATTACCCGATGGATTTTCTTCTATCTACTCTTTGGCCATCAACGGAAAAATCCACCTTGTTTCATTGTCACACCAAAGCAGGCCAACATCATGCATAATGTAATGGTTCAGATGCTTAACAGGCTCACACAAGTACATTCCATCTATTTTTCATGGCTTCATGAAATTGATCTGTGATGAGGTCCCACATGAGACTCATCTTGGCCCAACAAATCTTTGCAAGGAACACTTTGATTTTCTTTGCATCCACCGTGACTATATCCATTATGGGTATGCTTCTAAATCAACAAAATAAAGAAGAAGAGAGACCAAGATTCTCATTGGATTCATGTTCTCTAACTTATCTAAGACATAAAATCAACCCCAATCAAATCCCATTATTTTTGCAAGGATTTATAAAAAGAAGATGATTGGGGACTAAAATTCAGTTCTGCTTTCCCTGTGGCAAGACCAAATTCCTCCCCATAAAACCAGAGTCACAGAATCCTAGATCAAGAGCTGGGGGAACTTCAGAGGCTGAGGCCATGGGTGGTGATGTGCTTGTCAAAGGTCACGCAAGCCATCACTGCCAATGGTGGGATTTGAACACAGATTTTCCTGCAGATATAACTCTCTTCCCATTCTAGTATACTTTTTTTCTATATGTTCTTGGCCTCACACATCAGGGAACATTTGATTTGCCTTCCTTCACTTCCAAACACTCCCAATATATAAGCAAATTGAAGTAGTCCAATCTCTGTCCAGCCAATCTGGGAACTGAGAGCAGCAGTAGTGATAGAACCAAGCTGCCGATAAAGACAATAATACTTTTGGTACCTACCTCATAGAATTATTGATAGGATCAAATAAGATAATAATTGTAAAGAACTTAGCTTTGTAATTGTAATCGTAAAGAACAGTGTTTGGCATGTATTAAGCACTACATGATAGCTAGTACTGTTAGATTCGTTTGCTTGGGAATGGAAAGAGTCCAGGGACAACCGGATTAGCCAATCACATAGAGCTCTTTTATTATTATTACTGGCATGCCAGGGCCTTCCATCCTAATGATGGAAAAGACCCCGACTCCAGGTTTAAGGCAGAATTTATAGGGTACAGAAACAAAGAAGTAATTAGGGTACAGAAACGAAGAGGCAATTAATGCATAGTCAACATTCCGTTCCTATCAGTTCCTGGGGTCCAGA
>CM053623.1:280422771-280463781 GCA_028646595.1 Phalanger gymnotis
TATATATATATATATATATATATATATATATATATATATATATATATATATATATATATATATATATATATTTATATATATATATGTTGTCTCCTCCGTTAGATTGTAAGCCCATTGAGGGAAAGGGCTATCCTTTGCATCTTTTTGTGTCACCAGTGCTTAGCACATTGCCTGGCACATAGTAGGTACTTAATAAATGTTCATTGATTAATTAGTTCTGTGTAGAATTAGAGGGACAAGAATGAGAGAGCAACTGTAGGGACTGATCATTCATGTGACTTGGTCTCCTTACAGGTAAGTCACCTGTAGCAGTGGGTTGTGGAGGCCATGAGGGTTTTGCTTATTCAGGGAACGTTCCAGGCATTTCTAATCCCTTTCAAGAACCAGCTTCCCACAACAGATGTTTGCTTACACATAACAAATTTGACAGCCTTATATCTCACTGCCAGAAGAAAACAGATCACCGCATTTAACAATGAAATCCACAAAGCAATTAAGCAAGCCAGATTTGTTTCTATTGCCTCTTTCCCTAGTTTGGGTGCTCAGCTCCCTTTCTACCTCCACAGAAATTCTCAAGGCAGACGGCGGTGTCAATGACAGTGACAACTGTGGATGAGAATGGAGTTGATCAGCCCTGAGCCTCCTAACACAGCATCTGGAACCAACAAGCTGTTCGTGACTAACAAATGTTTCTGAATTTCCCAAACAGCATAGGATTAGTAAATTTCTGGTTTTCCTTTCCTCCAAATAATGGTATTATAATGGCTAGCATGCATCCAATTTGCCCATCTACTAGCTGGAAGAACAAGGGATAGACTGTACAGCCAACAGCCCCCTAGCTATTTTCAAGGTCTATGAAAGGGAAAATCTGACAAGCTAGAGTGAGGCAATCCAAGCCAAGTTGACACTGCGGGTTTCAATACCCATTACCACTCACTAATGGCCCCGCCAAGATCACTACATGTAAACACCAATTTGTTTTCATTAGAAAGCTTCAAAGACACAGACTGGTAGTGTACCAATGACTAGAAAAAAATTCACACAATCTCTTTCCTATTACAGACAATGAATGAACTTAGCCCACCCTGACCCAATGAGATTATCAGTTACAGTTATCTGGAAATGGTGAATCACACAGTTGGTTAAGGACAGATGGGATTATTTTTAGATCCTAGAAGAGACCTCATGCAGTTTCAGTGGCCTGAAGCCTGTATCTTAAAGCTCCAAGAACAGATGGCATTCATCAAAAAGAGATGATGGACAAAGCACCTCTCTCCAACCTTCAGTATTCTAGGGTTACTACCAAATGGTCATAAGATTATAGATTTTGAGCTGGAAGGGGCTTTAGACCATCAAGTCTGGCACTTCGCTTTATAGATGAGGCCAAGTGACTTGTCCAGGGTGATGCAGCTAGACATGTCTGAGGCAAGATTTGAACTCAGGTCTTTCTAACTATAAGCCCAGCACTCTGCACTGCACCACCTTTTTAGCTGCCTCCAATGGACTTCCTGTTGTTCTGCCTAATATAAGGCTGGATTGCATAGTGAAAAGAACACCAGAGTTGAAGGAAGGCAATCGAGATTTTTGCAGAAAAACACACATGTAAGTATGTATACACAGATATATTTATGTGTGGAAAAGGAAGGGAGATAATATGGTATGGTGGATAGAGGGCTGGCCTCAGAGACAGAAGGAAAGTTCAGAATTTGCCTCTGGTACATTCTAGTTATTTGATATTGGCCAAATCCTTTAGTCTGTCACTGCTCCAGGCAATTCTCTAGTATCTCTAAGTTGCAAAATGGGTGCCAACCTATGTTGTCAGAGGAAGTTTCCTATCTAGATATTCCATAAACCAATGAAATCCCTGGCCCAGGACTTCTCCCTATTTTTATGTACACCTCTGTGACCTAGAAAATCATAAAGTTAGGAAGATTCAGAATTGGTCAAATGACTGCTTGTCAAAAGAATAGCCATTAATCAGTCAATGTCAGCTTGGTAAAATATGTCTTCTAGTGGAAGGCTGACCTAGAGATTGACCCTGGATCCTATGTCATTTATCAATGACAGGTAAAGTCAAATTGCGTGCTTAGCAACTTTGCAAATGACAAGAAGCTTAGCTGACTAGCTAACATGCCAGAAGACAAAGTCAGGACCCAAAAAGATCCTGACAGGCTAGAACAATAATATCAGCTGGTATTTACAGAGCATTCTAAGTTTTGCAAAATGTTTTTAATAGGTTATCTCATTTGATCCTTATAGCCACCCTGTGAAATAGGTGCTATAGAAATTATCATGCTTATAATACAGATGGAGAAAACTGAGGTGCCAAAAATATTAAGTGACTTATCTAAAACCATGCAGCTACTAAGTGTCAGAGGTAGGATTTGAACCCAAGTGGTTCCTGACTCAAAGACCAGTGGCATGTCTACTATACAATGGTATTTCTCTCAAAACATTAGATTGTGAGTTCCTTGAGGAAAGGGACTGTCATTTGCTTCTTTTTGTATCTCTAGTACTTAGCACAATGACTGGCATATAGTAGGCACTTAATAAATGTTTATTGAGTGACTCGCTCAGACAGAGACTGGTTATAAGTCAAGTGAGATGAAATTAAACAGGAATAAGTGTAAAGTCTAATAGTTTAAAAAGCCAAGTGCAAGACATGGTAGCATGGATAGATAGCATTTCATAAAAAAAGATCCATGGGTTTTATCAGATTGAAGTCAACAACATGTTGTAACAATGAATGTAACAATGTATGTATGTAACAACGTAACAATGTAACAAAAACTAATTTGATCCTAAATCAGTGAGAGACATAGTTGCAGTAATCATCTTATTAGATAATGCCCCAGTCAAAGTCAAAACCAAAATCAAAATCAATGAACATTTACTAAGCACCTACTATGTACCAGATGATCCATAGCATTGTATTCATTTCTGGGTTCCACATTTTAGGAAGGAGAAGAGTGAGAGAAATGGAAGTCCTTACATGAGAACTGGTTGCAGGACTTGAGTGTGTTTAGCCTGGAGAAGAGATGGAAGGGAGACAAACCGCCATCTTGAACTATGTGAAGGACTATCATGTAGAAGAGGGATTAAGCTTGTCCTACTGGTTCCAGAGCAGAACTAGGAACAACGGCTGTAAAGAAAGATTCCCGACACATCAGAGCTGTCCAGAAGCATCAGAGGACATCTTGAGAAGGAGCAGTAGAAGTAGCTCCTTAGTAGAAAGGTTCGTGTAGTAGTAGGATGATCACAGAAACACAGAATCTCAGGATCACGAAAGATTCCCGAGTCCATCCACTCCAGCCTATGCCTGAGTCCTTTCTACTACACACCTGACAATGCTCATCTGGCCCGCGTTTGAAGTCCCCCAACGAGGAGAAACCCATGACCTCCTGAGGCAGCCGACACCGCTCTCAGAAAGCTCAAATGGTCAGTGATTTTCTTCTTATGTCATAGCTGACTATTTATAACCTCCACCTATTCCTCCAGTTCTGTCCTCTAGAGAAAAGTATAACAGATCTAATTTTTCTTCCACAAAACTGCCACTTGAGTATTTGAAGACTGCTATCATATACCCCCTAGGTCTCCTCTTCTCCAGGTTAAACATTCTCAGACCCTTCAACAGATCCTCACATGACAAAAACCTGGTCACCTTTCCTCTTGAAACTCTCTAGCTTATCAGTGCCCTTCCAAAAAATGTGGTGCCTAGGAGGCAGCTAGGTAGCACAGCAAGTAGAGCACCAGCCCTGGAGTCAGGAGGACCTGAGTTCAAATTCAGCCTCAGACACTTGACATACTAGCTGTGTGACCTTGGGCAAGTCACTTAACCCCAATTGCCCTACCTTCTCCTCCACCTTCCAAAAACAGAAAAAAAAATGTGACGCCTAGAAAAGAATCTAATATTCTAGGTGTAGTCTGACCAGGTCAGAGTACAATAGAACTATTACTTCCCTAGCCCTGGATATCATGTTTCCTTTAACACAACCTAAGATTGTATTTTTTTTTTTTGGTATCATATCATACTGTTGATTCATACTGAGCTTGCAGTCCACTGTGGCCCTCAGATCTTCTTCAACAAAACTGTTAGGCAATTATGCCTCCCTTATCTTATACTTAAAATGCTGATTTTTTTTCATCCTGAGTGTTTCACATTTATGCCTAATAATACCCATCTTATCGAATTCAGTCTACTGTTCTAGGCTTTCAAGGGCTTTTCTGCACCTGATCTTGTCTTCTAACTATGCTTACCAGATTTGTGTCATCCATTAAGTTAATTTATATATCTTTATCCTAACCATTAGAAAAATGTTGAGCACAACAAATCCCTTGGGCACGCTAATGATACTTCCTTCCATGTCAACAACGAGCCACTGGGTATGGCTAATCAAATGATTATAAAAATATTCATTCCTTGTCAGGAATGTTATAGAGGCAGCTCTTGGTCAGGTATGGGTTGGACTAGATGACTTCTCAGGTCTCTGACAACCTCTAACATTCTGCCACTCTGTGATATATAGTTTTGGAGTATAGACATGAATGTGGCATAGGTATTTACATATGTGGGTGGGTCAGCTCTTTTTTTTCATAGAAAGCCCACTCCAAGGCTACATCAGGTCAGAGAGGTAACCTTGTTGGGACCTGTTTTGTTCAGTCATTTCAATCATGTCTGACTCTGTGATTCCATTTAGAATTTTCTTGGTAAAGATACTGGAGTGGTTTGCCATTTCCTTCTGCAGCTCACTTTATAGATGAAGAAACTGAGACAAACAGGGTTAAGTGACTTGCCCAGGGTCACACAGCTACTAAGTGTCTGAGAGCAGATTTGGACTCAGGAAGATGAATCTCTCTGACTTCAGGCCCAGGACTCTATCCACTGTGCCACCTAGCTGCTAGGGCCTATCAAGCTTTAAATACTTTGAGTAATACATGTCTGTCACCTGACAGCCAGATTGGTAAAGTTTGGAGGGGCTCATCACCAGATGGTCTAAAGGCGATGAAAGTTCTAGCCACAACAACTCTCAAAGGCCATCTACCAAGTCATGGAATAGTATCTACCTGTAGAGAGTGTACACAAACTGAGAAAGTCATGGCTTCTCAATGGATTGAAGCATTGTCATGAAGTATGGCACAATGTAAGAGTTCTGAATTTGGAATCTGAGGCCCTGGAATCAAATCCTGTCTCTGTCACTTTCTATCTAGGTGTCATTGGACAAGTCATTTCATCTGTCTGGGTCTCAGATTCCTCAACTATAAAATGAGAAAGTTTGCTGGATGGCCTATAAAGTTCCTTCCAGTTCTGCATCTATGCCCTAAAACTCTAACTAAACAGGATTGCCTACATAAAGTGAGAGTTTTCCAATGACACAAAGAGTTCCCCGCTTGCGAGAAGCTAGAGGAAGAGCTTTGTGTTTTCCTGGAAAATAAATTAATAGTGATATAGCATGTCTGCCATTCACTTCCTTAATTAAGAATCTACCCAACTCCCCAGCTTTCTTGACCTAAGCCAGCCATCATCCCCTGCAGCATCAAATGCAAACAGCTGGGAAGCCCAAAATCTAATGATGAGAGGAGATCAACAGAAGGTCAGGAGGAAAGTCCAATGGCTAAACAAACTGTGGTATGTGACTGTGATGGAACATTGTTGTGCTGTAAGAAATGACAAGCAGGATGAATCCAGAAAAACCTGGAAAGACTTTCATGAACTGATTGGTACGAAGTGAAATCAATAGAACCAGAAGAACATTGTACATAGTAACAGCGATACTGTATGACAAAGAATTGTGAATGACTTAGCTCTTCTCAGCAATACAATGATCCAAGGTAATCCCAGAGGACAAATGAATTATACGATCTGCCTCCAGAGAAAGAACTGGTACTGTTTAAACACAGACTAAAGCATGCTATTTTCCACCTTCTTTCTTTCTTCTGTTTGTGTTCAAGTCTTTTTGTACAAAATGACTAATATGGAAATGTTTTATATGATTGCACATGTATAATCTATATTTTATTGCTTACTGTCTCAGGGCAGGGAGAAGGGAAGGAGGGAGGGAGGGATAGAATTTGAAATTCAAAACCTTAAAAAAAAACCCAAATGTTACAAAAATTGTTTGAACATGTAAAGGGGGAGGGTTAAATATATTAAATTTTAGAATGAAAGCTCAGTGGTTCTAAATGGATTCTTAGTGGCCCTTTCGTTCTCCGTTCTCCCTACTCCCTTTCCCTCTCGCTCCTTTTGAATATGGAATTACCCAAGGCTTGTGATTGGGAAGGATCATGCCCTCTCCAGGGGCACTGGCAACGGTGGATTCCCTGGTCATCTCAGTGATTGGATTCTTCTTATGGAGCTTCTGAGTCCTGTGACAAAACCAAACATTGTGGCTCAAACACCTTTCCAAAACAAACCAATCAACCAACCAATTCAAATGGTGTTATAACTTTGTCGCAATTTAGATAATTGCTTAGAAACCTTAATGTTTTCTCCTCTGTTGGAATATAAGCTCTTTGGAGAGCAAGAATGGTTTTTCTTGGGGGCAGTTAGATGGCACAGTGAGTAGAGCACTGGCCCTGGAGTCAGGAGGACCTGAGTTCAAATCTGACCTCAGACACTTGACACATTTACTAGCTGTGTGACCTTGGGCAAGTCACTTAACCGCAATTGCCCTGCCTTCCCCTCTCTGAAAAAAAAAAAGAACTTTTTGTTTTTGTCTTTGTATTTTCAGTGCTTAGCACAGTGCCTGGCCCATAGTAAGCCTTTAATAAATGCTTGTTCGCAGATTGACTTCGTATCCTCAGCACTTAGTCCTGGCATATATGAGCTATTAATACACACTCGATGAGTGATGCTGCTTCTCACATCCTTATAACTCCCTTTGGGATAAGTTCAGGCAATACCTGTTCCATAAAGACTTCTCTGACCCTACTATTACTACTACTACTACTACTACTACTACTACTACTACTACTACTACTACTACTACTACTACTACTACTGCTACTGCTACTACCACTCCTACTACTACCACTACCACTCCTACTACTACTACTACCACTACCGCTATTACTACTACTACTACTACTACTACTACTATTCATAGGGTCTTGAAAAGAGTAGGCACTTGCTAAATCATTGTTCTCAGCAGCAAAGTCATATCCTGGATAAAGCTGTAGATTTGCAGTCAGGAAAACCTGAGATCAAATCCTGCCTCATATACTTACTAAATATATGCCCCTAAGCAAATCACTTAACATCAGTCAGCCTCAGTCTTCTGTATAGAGGGGATGATAGCACCTATCTCACGTGGTTGTTGTTGGCGGCAAGTAGGGGGCAGAATGATTCTGGAGACAGAAAAACCCAACTTCAAATCTGGCCTTAGATACTTACTAGCTGTGTGACTTTACAGTAAGTCACTTTACCTCACTTTGCCTCAGTTTCCTCAACTATAAAATTAGGATAAAAAATAGCACCACCTTCTTGTGAAGATCAAATGCAATATTTGTAAAGCACACAGCGGGTGTTTAATAACTACCTATTTCCTTCTTCTTTCTATAGATGAGGAAATTAAGTAACAAAGATTCTAAGTGAATACAAATTACTATTCCCAAAGGTGAGTAGAGTTGAGCTGCATGCCAAGGGAGGTTCTCCAATTCCCTATCCAGTGGTTTTCTGCTATTAGATGCCATGGTACCAAATGCTGATTTACATGCAGGGAAAATGATATGCAAATATGAAGTAATCATGCTTTATGTAATGTTAATCTGTAGAAGCAATTTTATCTAATTTAGATTCTAAAACATCCTTAATTTGAGAGGGGAATACAGGAAAGGGATATAGACCGGTGAGAGTGGGAATGAGATAGAGGGAGAAAAGCTATTGCTAATTCTCTCGAAATTAATTCCACATCCCAGAGATCCTAATGCCAGACACATACTCCAAGTAGGTCAATGATTTTTTAAAAGGCTCTAGAAATATTTATTGTAAAACCTTTTGTGGCATTAAAGAGCCAGAATCTGTAAACAGGCATTTATTAAGTTCTTACTGTATGCCAAGAACTGTACTAAGCACTGGTGAAACAAAGGACTGAAAAAACAGGGTCCCTGCCTTCCAGAAACTCTCATTCCAATGGAAATGATGGAGAATATCCTTCAAATGGGGAGTAGCTAAAGCAACTGTGGTGCATGGATATAATAGAATATTGTTATGCTGTAAGAAATAATGGATACAAGGAAGTATGTGAAGAGTAATATGAACTGATGCAAAGTGAAGCAATCAAAACTAGGAATAAATCAAAACTACTGACTACAACAATGTAAAAGGAAAAACCAACAACAATAAAAGCAATTGAGATAGAGTCATAATGACCTACCTTGAACCCAAAGGAAAAAAATATGAAAATGTAGCTTCTTTCCTGTTTGCAGAGGTGTAGGGTTATATCAGATATGGCCAGTGTATTGGCTAGTTTTACTAATTATTTCTTTTGTTGTTGTTGTTGTTGTTCAGTTGTGTTGGAGTCTTTGTGACCCCATTTGAGGTTTCCTTGGCAGAGATACTGGAGTGGTTTGCCATTTTACAGATGAGGAAACTGAGGCAAGCAAGGTTAAGTGACTTGCCCAGGGTCACTCACTAGCAAGCATCTGAGGCCAGATTTGAATTCAGGAAAATGAATCTTCCTGACTCCAGGCCCAGTATTCTATCCACTGTGCCACCTGGCTGCCCCATTTCTTTTTTATCCTTTATTACAAAGGATTAATCTCTAGAAGGTAGAGAGAAGATATATATATATATGTATGTATACACACACATATATATATATATATAGAGAGAGAGAGAGAGAGAGAGAGAATGTAGGTGATGTAAAAATAAAAGATACTAAATAATTTTTTTAAAGAAAGAAAAAGAATTCATGTAGTACTATAGGAAAAGCCACGTTTCTAAAGTCAGAAAACCTGGGTTCAAATCTTTTCTCTGATAATTACTACCTCTGTGACCTTAGACAAGTCACTCTAGGTCCCCAGGTCTGTTTGCCTATCTGTAAAATGAGAGGATTCAGCTAGATGACTTTTAAGGTACCTTCCAAATTTAGACCTATGATCTAAGACCCTATAGTCCTGTGGATTCACACGTGCAAAGTAAAAACAATGCAATTTCAAGGTCAATGCTGATCTTGGTGCTTCAGTGATGGTAGAAGAAGGGGGCTGGGGGAGGGGAGGAGCAGCTTAAATTACTAGTTTTAGTTTTACGTGAATGATATAGTCAGGACTGTGGTACAAATCCATTCAAACCTGAAAATGAAAATTTTGTTGTTGAAGTGAGTGATTATACTGAATAGAACCTTTAGATAAAGTACAGAAAATCAGGTCAGAATGACCCTTATTAAAAGAAGGAGAGAGGGAGAGACAGAGACAGACAGAGATAGAGACAGAGAGGGACAGAGACAAACAGAAACAGAGACAGACAGAGAGAGACAGATTTCACAAAAAGAAAAGGAAAAAAATATGCTTGCTAACCTTTTACTTAAACAGTACCCTCTCTACTTGTGCCTTTGGGAATAGGGTAGTACAAGTCCAGGATATGTGAGGGTGGCTGAAGAAGTCTTTATTTGTATATTTATCCTATATACATCATTCAACTGCTTTAGCTTTCAAATCCCAAGTCAAGAAAACAGACTGATTTGCAATTAGCTTTAAATCCAGAGCTCTGAAATAGTCAATAGAACATGAGAAATGTAGTGGCACCATGACCATAGCTTAATATACTTTCACCCATTAAATAAGAAAAGTCCCTGACTAACTTAATTACACTAAGAAGCCCATGGACCGGAATCTGTCTCCCAAACCCTTTTTTTTTTTGGAGGGGGATGAATGGAAAGGAGGAGGCAGCAATTACAAAGGTAATAGCAAATAATCTATTTTCTTTCTGACCACCAAGGGTCATAAACATCTCAGCTATTCCATATCGTTTCCTAAGAAAGGCAACTGAACGTAAGATTAAGAAAAGATGTTGTTGATGTCCAGTAATATCTGGATGTCCATTCTATGCCCCAGGATGTTAGTGCCCTAACTATACGTACTAGCCCTATTGGGGATGGCTGTCTACAAAGAAGTGGCCACCAGACTGTGTCCTATGCTAACATCCATAGAATAGAGCAAAGCCATTCTCTCGGAGTGTAGACTGGTTAATGTGCTAAACCGATAGAAGCTTCCCCACTGTGGTCCTAGTCTTGCCTCCTGGGTCCAAGAAAAAACAACTTTACACTTTTTTTTTCTTCCAAATGGTCATCGTTCAAATATCTGATAAGTTATTTGTTCCCTCCACTGGTGAGCTGAAGCCAGCTCCTAGGTTCAAGCCTATTGTTAAATTTTCAGTGTGAACATTTACACCTAAGAAATTGGCAAATGTAACAAATCAGGGCTTGATTTATTGTTTTGTTGATTTTTTAGACTTAAGAAGGTGATGGAAAAAATGTTAATAATGCAGAGTAAACTTAAAGTGTATCATGAGTAAACTTTTTTTTTTTGGAAAGTTGTTAAACATTTACCAACATGACCCTGCCTCTCTCCTCTCTTCCTTTCTCCAGGCTAACATCCCAATTCCTTTAATCCATCCTTCTGAGGTATGGGTTTAAGTCTCCCAATTATTCTGATTGCCCTTCTCTACAGTGATCTATTTAATGAACTTGTAGGACCTCCCATTCTGTACTCTCCCATTCTGTACTCATGCAATTGTGGGGTTTTTTTAAATCCAAGCAAATGAGTTTGCAATTATCTTTGTCTTTGAATATAAGTTCCCAGAGAATGGAGGCCAAAACTATTAAGCCTGCAGGATAGATTCTTAAAGAATAATTTTAAGGGTGATGCAGTGGATAGAACACCTACTCTAATCAGAAAGTCCTGAGTTCAAATCTGACCTCAAACACTTACTAGCCACATGACCCTGTGCAAGTCACTTAACCCCAATTGCCTTGCAAAAAAAAATAATTTTTGATGATGATGATGATAAGAATGCAGTATAACCTAGTAATAGATAGAGAGCTGTGCTATAAGTCAAGAAGACCAGGATACAGTCTCTGATACATACTGATCATGTGACCTAGGTAAGTCACAGCCTCTCAGTGCTCACCCAAGCAATGCTCTAAAACTATACATTGCAGTTGTTGTCATTTTTCAATCATGTCCAACTCTCTGTGACCCTATTTGGGGTTTTCTTGGCAAAGATATTGGAGTGGTTAGCCATTTCCTTCTCCAGATGAGGAAACTGAGGCAAAAAAGGATAAGTGACTTGCCTAGGGTCACAAAGCTAGTAAGTTTTGTTATTAAAAAGCTAATTGTGCAACTCATGGCCTTTCAGTTGAGCACAGGTGGTTTGCTTCGGGTAGAAGAGGAGATGAAGCATTTGTTCTGAATTTGTGATAGAATAGAAGTTTCACCTGAAATAGTAAGTGGCCCCCACGGCCAGGAGGAGCAGCAAGACCAGCACAACAGCCACGGTGATATTCCGTTCATTTGTCATTGTCATGTGCCGCATCTCCCCCCACTCCAGATCGTGGTACTGACAGCGCTCTCCCACGTAGCCAACCACGCATCTGTAACACACACACATGCCCAGAAAAATAACAGCTCCCCAAGGCATCCCCTGCTATCTCCCTCCTCCACCCTCAGTTTACATCCTGACCATCCCAGCATCCAGGAGCAACATCTGGTCACAGTCCAACCTCAGCCCCTGTGTTTCCAACCCTCAGCTTTTCCGAAGGCATCTTAGAAATCCATCATAGATCAGAGAAGGTCATTGAGATTTACAGGCTAACCCTGTGAGGGCTTTTTGGTTTTGTCTGTTTGCCCTGGGATTGACAGTGAATTACTTGCATTCCACCTCTAGAAGGCATTGATTACGGATCAGGTTCTGTTAGTGTAAAATCCTGAAAAGCCACATATAAAAACCAGCCCACATTACCTGCAACCTAAGAAACAGCAGAGTGGATAAGGTCAAGGAAGAACTGCAAAGGAACCCTCCCCAAACCCATCTGTGTGGAGCCTCTGAAAAATGACAATGGTGTGGAGGATGCAGAACACAAATACCTTGTTATAATGGTAGCTACTGGGCATGGAGTGCTGGGCCTGGAGTTAGGCAGATCCAAGTTCAAATCTGACCATGTAACCTCTATTTGCCTCACTCCCCTCAACTGTAAAGTAGGGGAAAATAAAACCCAAATAGGGTCACCAAGAGTCAGACATGACTGAAACAACTCAACAACAATAAAAATAGCCCCTAACTCCCAGGGCTGTTATGGAGATCAAATGAGATCATATTTGTAACCTATATAATAAGTGCTTAATAAATTTTTCTTCCTTTCCTTATCCAACTCCTGCCTCTTCCAGCATCCTTCAAGATTTAGTTCAAATTGAATTTCTACAAGAAGCTTTTACCAGTCTTCCTTAATGCTAGTGCTTTCCTCCTGAGATTATCTCCTAATTACCCTGTGTGCCTCAGGGTATGGTGTGTGTGTGTATGTGTGTGTGTGTACAGTGTGTTGCACACAGGATATATTGCAAAACAAAATGCATAGTTGTTAGCATGTTGTCTTCCTGGTTAGAATGTAAGCTCCTTGAGGTCAAGGATTGTGTTTTTGCTTTTCTTTATATCCCTAGTAGTTAGCACAGGGCCTCCCAAAAGTAGGTACAAAATAAAAACATTGACTGACTGACAAAGCCTCCAATAAGAAAACAAATAAGTGCAAGAAAAGAAAAAAGACATCTGTTTTCTTCTCTTCTCTTCTCTTCTCTCTCTCTCTCTCTCTCTCTCTCTCTCACTCTCTCTCTCTCTCTCACACACACACACACACACACACACACACACACTGAACATTTTCATTTGTGAAATATATTCATATATTACCAAAATATTGCATGGTGAATTTTTTCCTTTGTGCTTAAATTTCATTAATGACACAACGGTGCCACCTACTGGTCAAAAGCTCTCTATCATCCATTCCCAGACATGAATATACAGTTTTCCCTTCCACATCATGACTTTGCCCATCACAATTTCAATACATTGCGTGTGAGCATAAGAAATTAAATGGAAACGTTGGGAGTTTTGCAGATGCCACAGAAGACATGTGAAGGCCAGCAGACAACATTAGAAAAAGTTTAGAAACTCAGAAATGCATAAAATGTATGTGTAGTATTGTATAATATCGACATATTTTATCTTTTAATACCATGATAATTCAGACTTCTTCTCTGGTACAAAGAAAGGGCCAAAAAATTTTACGCAGATAGTGGGGGCGTTGCACCCCTAAACCTTCCCTCCACCCCAGGATGTGGAAGGATAAGAGTCCACTCAGTATCAAGCTAACGATGTTCTATCATCTAACCAAATACTGTCGATCAGCGGGCATTCATCAAGAACCTAAAACAGGTCAAGTGTGGCATTAGGCACTAGAGATACATAAAAAACAGTGGAACAGTCCTTGTCTTTTAAGAACTTACGTATTTATAAGCTATCTAACTACCCTGGGCTGGACCTGAGGACCAGAGAGATTTAAATGACTTGCCTAAAAGTTACAGAGCTAAGTTAGTTACTTTCACATTTAAGAGAATTCACTTTCGGTAGACCCTGGGCCACTAATATCAATCAAAAAGAAATCCAAGAACAATGAGAGAAAACAGTTACTCCAGACATGTTTCACATCGATTAAATCCAAATTCCTGCAGAATTCTTCTGCTTGGCTCCTCAATATTCCTCTCTGATATTGGTCAGACCAACTGATGAGGCTAAGCTGGTATCAAGCTCAATGTTCACCTATACCTGGCATATGGGAAGAGGCGCCATGGTGTCATGGGAGAAAAACTGGATTGGGAATTGAGAGATCTCTGTTTCAATTCTAACACTAAAACTAACTAGCCGCATAGCTAATTTGGCTGAGTAACTTATGAGCAAGTCATTTGTACCTTTCTGGGACTGAGGTCTAACCCTGGAGGGTTAGACAGATGGTAGGTATAACTCCTTTAAGCTTAAAAATTCTCTGATTGACCTTGCAAATGAGACAAAAGCACCTGGTGGAAGGATGTGCACAGGGTCTGTGAAATCCTTTTCAAGAAGACCTCCCACATCCTTCCCTCCTGTGAGAACAAGGAGGGGAAAAACAGATGACTGTTGGAGAGTTTATGCATTCTTTGGGTCCTAGGTATTCTAAGAGCACTGTTGCTTCCTATATATTGCTTGGCAACCAGTAAGAAGATACTATCTGCCATTAGACCACACTTCTGGCTCTCCACACAGATTTGGGAGGCTCTCAGATGTCCCAGGAGTGTGTAACGCAACCAGTCTGAGCTCTCAGAATCCATTTCAGGATGCAGTTATCCTAAAGGTCTTATCATGAAGAAGGCCTTAATGAGGCTTTGCCTAGTAGTATTCAAAGCCTTGATAATGATTTTAATTATGTCTTAGACTCATTTTAAAGAAAATGAAAAAAGTATATATATCAACGTGAGAAACAGCATTCTACACTAGTCATTCATCTCCAGGAACATGCACGAGGATTGAGCCCTATTATTGTCAGATGCCCATCATGTGAAATTCAGGAGCATTCACAAAGTTTCAGAAGATTTGTAAAAATAACCTCACTAGTAATAAGATGTGGATGACACTATTCATTGACAATTAACATAATACAATAAGACCTATCTTTGTAAAAGACCAAGTATTCAGGGCTATTCCCTCTCCTTTGATACACATGATAGTATGTAATGATGAGGATGATATTATTAATAATAATAATAATAGCTAATGTTTATATAATGCCTACTATGTGCCAAGAACATAGTGCTTTACACTCTTTATTTCATTTGATCTTCATAATAACCCAGGGAGGTAGGTGCTATTATTATCCCCACTTTAGGGATGAGGAAACTGAGGCAAACAGAGGTTAATCAATGTAATATTTATATGTGATTGATCTTTACATGAGTTGAGAAAGGGATATTGACAGGGAAACTGAGTTCCAGTTAGAGGAAAGAGTAACAAATGGATGCCCTCCTTGTATTCAAACAAATGAACACTCTCCTCATAGTCAAACCATATCAATATAATAACTATCATAATAATTTTAAAATAAAAATGATAGCTAGGATTTACAGAACACTTTAAGGTTTGGAAAGCACTTAACGAATATTTCATTTCATCTTCACAACAACCATGGGAGGGAGGTGATGGTATTATCTCTATTTTACAGACAAGGAAACTGAGGCAGACTGAAGTGAAATGACCTAGGCAAGGTCACACAGTTAGTAAATGTCTGATGCTGAATTTGAACTCAGGGCTTTCTGACTCTAGGTCCAGCACAGTACCATCAAGCTCCCTCCATTCTATATTTAGATATAACTATTTATAATATATTTGGAGCAGTGATTCTAAACTAGTGTGATCTAGGTACCTCTAAGGGTTAAAAAAATTTTCCTAATAATACTAAGATGCTTTAATTTCCAATAATGTAAATACAGAACGCTACGATCTTCAGCAACAGAAGTTCTTTGGAAAGTTGTAAAGGTTGAGAATTATGGATCTAGAGAAAAGGCCCAACATGCTGGGCAGCGCCCCCTGTGGATGATCCCTGGTACGGTATGGAGCAGAGGTGGGGAACCTGCAACCTTGAGGCTACGTATGGCCTTCTAGGTCCTTGGGTGCGGCCTTTGGACTGAGTCCGAGTTTTACAAAACAAATCCTTTTATTAAGAGGGATTTATTCTGTGAAGTTTAGATTCAGTCAAAGGGCTGCACTTGACTAAAGGGCCACATGTGGCCTTGAGGACACAGGTTCCCCATCTGTGGTATAGATAAAAGTTGCCCAGAATGAGAAAGCATGAATGGGAAGCAATATGTACCAGGAGAGAAAGTACCCACATCGATGAGATCTCATAACCATGAATGAACCAAAGACCCAAAGACATTCAATTGTTTTAAGGTTTATAAGAACAATAGCTCACATTTATATAGTAGCTAAGTATTCATAACATTTTTTCAGAGCAACAATGTGAGGTTGGTACTATCATCACTTACAAATAAGGGAACAGAGACCCAAGGGAGCCCGTGGCCCAGGCTGAGCTCTCTCTCTCACTCCCCTCTTGCCTGTCTCCCATGCGCCTTGAAAGCAGGCAGTTAGATGAAAGTCAAGTTTGGCCCAGAGCTAGATTTTTATTTCGAAAAATGTAAAGATATAAAGGGATAGTTTTTCAAAAGTGAATGCAATTGTCATGTTTGCCAAGTTGCCAGCATTTCCTCAAACCCAATGTTCATGTTCATACTTGCTTGAGTCTGAATGACAACACATTTCTGTAGGCACAGCTGGACTGAAATCCTCTTGGGGAATGGGGAGGGATCAGAGAAGGAGCAGGAGAAAGGCTAGTAACTACACCCAGCTTTGAAAATCTAAATAGTACCTATCGGGAAGAGAGAAGATGAAACTTTCGGTACTGGGGTTCAAGGCAAAATGACCCAGTTGTGAAACTGTACACCAATCTTTGCAAAACTTAGAAATACCCACTGGCTACTCTTTATTATGTTTCAAGAAGAAAGGTCACAGTATTGAGGAATTCCTCTATGAAGTCAAGATCCCAAATCTGAGCAAGGAATCCAAGATCTGCTGATAGCCTATCAGCTGAAGAAAAGCACAGATCTCTTAGACTGCACACCTTAATCTCAATCTTAATTCCCCAGTTCAAATGGCAGCAGATCTCCTGGAGACAGTTAAAACGCCTTTTAAACTCCCTAGAGGATAATATTGCTTCAGCGCTGCATATGTGCTCCCTCAGAAATATACAATTAACAGAGGTTCATACTCACTTGCATGCATAGGTTTCTAGCTCTGAAATGTAAACACATACTCCTCCATGGAGGCAGAATGAGTCATATGATGGTGGACACTCTGAACTCCTGTTTCCCATGCGAGAGGAAACATCATTCCTGGGCTGAAAAGATTCTGGAAGACAATGTTTCAAGAATATCTTTAAACCTTGATATTTTCAAAAACGATTCAGTCATTCTTGGCACAATTATACATGTCTAATTTACATAAACAGTTTGTGATTTCTTTTTCATCTCCGTGGAAATGTTAACAGTGATGACAGTTTCACTTGTCCACCCAACTTTACCCTTCAACTACCAAAGTTAATGTCAATCACGATTCAGTCAGACCCTCAATGCCTTTCTTCACTTTCTCTTTTATTTGGCCCAGAGCATTCTACAGGCAGATGAGAGTGGGATGACAGCTCCCAAAGCATCATGTTAATTTTATTTCATTGAACTCAAAGAATCCCAAGATTTAAGATTGAAAGGAACCTTTGAGATAATCTAGTTGACCCCTTTCATTATAGAGATGAGGAAACTAAGACCCAAAGAGCCTAAAACGACTTGTCCAAGGTCACGCAGCTAGCAAAGAACAGATCTGGATTTTGAAACCAGGTCGTTTGACTTTTGCAATTAAAAAAAAAAAGATCTATTTAAGAAGCAACACCAAATAACTAAGGTCGAATGAAAGCTAACTTCAAAAGGCTCACTCAAAACTGGTATTTATTCTTGGCTTAATAAACATCCATAGAGTACTTGATCCTGGCTATAGCAGTTGTTTCCATACAAGCCTAGGAAAATAAATTCTTTGAAAAAGTCACTGAAACACTTTGGGTCAATCCCATCCTAGGAGGGAAATTCGATGTGCCAGGCACTGTGCTAAAAGCTTTTACAACAGGAGAATTAGAACCACCCATTTTATAGGAAAACAAGGCCCAGAAAGCTAATGTAACACCCTCCCTCCCCCACATAATCTGAGATCCAATGACATTAGTCTCCTTTCCTATTCCTCAGACATGTTACTATATCTCCAGACCCCTAGCATTTTCATTGGCTGTCCCTCATTCCCAGAATGCTCCCCCTCCTCATCTCTTCTTCTTGGCTTCTCTGACTTTCTTCAAGCCCCAGTTAAAATTCTACCTTCTACAGAAAGCCTTTCCTGATCTGATTTAATTCCAGTGATTTCCTTCTATTGATTACCTTCAATTTCTCTTGTATTTACCTTTTTTTGTCCAGAGTTATTCACATGTTGTCTCTCCAATTAGACCGTAAGCTCCTTGAGAGCAGGGACTTTTGTATTTCTTAGTATCCCCAGTTCTTAGCACAGTGCCTGGCACAGAGTAGGCATTAAATAAATGCTTATTGACTGACTGACTTGCCAAAATCAAAAAGGGAAAGAGCAAGGATTTGAACCCAGGTTCTCTGGATCCACAGCCTGCCCTCTTTCCATTGTATCATGCTGTCTTACAGTTTCCTGGAAGTCCTTACCTTCCCCCACATCAAACTTTCTTCTTAAAACTACTTAGACTACTCAGGAATCCATAAAATTAGAGCAGCAACAGCTTTGACAGAAAGGAAACATTGGGATAATGAGAGAATGATATGTTGATGAATTTCTTTTATTACATACTTCACTCTTCTTAGAAGGAAAAGCATTAGGGCACAATGTTGAAAGGAATGCTGGAGGATCTTGCCGAGATTTCTGCAAGGTGACTAGAAATGCCAACACCTTTTCATCACCTCTAAGGAGAGGAGATTATGTGAGATGGTGAGGTGTTAGAAACACAGAGACACAGTGAAGTGAATTCACAATTTTTCTTCTGCAAGAGCTTATCTGCCTACACAGCTACCCTGGGAAGTTGGTAGTTTGGCAGCTAGAGGACCAAGGCAGGCAGGGAAGCAGGAAGTTGTAGGATTCAATTCTCCTTCTCCAGAACCACTCAAGGTGGAGTCCAGAGTTACCTGGAGGTCGAGTGTGACCAATGAAAGAGTTTCCTGTTTCTGGAGATATTTTCCTTCAAATGCAACCTCCTACAGGAAGCCTATCCAGGTTTTTTCCCTCACCATGGCTAGAACACTCCTCAAAAAAGCTACTTGCTAATTGCTTTATAACTCTGCTGTGTATATATTTCATACTTAATGTCCCATATAGATTTATATGTTGTTTTCAGAAGAATGTAAGCTCCTTGAGGGCAGGACCTGTTTTGTTTTTGTCTTTGTAACCCCAGAATGTATCAATGTGCCTGGCATATAGTAGGTTCTTAATAAATGCTTGTGCAGTGAATAGGTGAGTAGATGGGTGGGTGACTGAATGAATGAGTGAGTGGGTGAGTAAATGAATGACTGAATGAATGAATGAATGAATGATGTTGCTATTTTAGGGGGAAAAGACCAAAAAAAAGCCAAGGTTGAATATTTTCCAGCAGCAAGGAAGAAAGAAAAAACAATATGGAATTGAAATCATCATGCAAGTAAAGAAACATTCCCTTTCGGGTAAAAGGGAAAAGAAAGTTTAGGAGTAACCATTTCTTTTAATGGATTAAAGTAGCTCTCATGCTAAAGGATACTTAGGAGCTTGGATGGATTCCCCTGACCTGCCTGGTATTGCAGAGGGCAGTAACTCCAGCAGACTCTGACATAAACATTACAAATCAGGAGATTAGCAGTACTGCAAAGTAATAAAAGAGATTCATTCCAGACACTATTAAATTAAGGCAACTTGGAATATTTGATTCTTCCAAGCCCAGCACCAACTTAGGCAGAATAGCTAGAGAATGCAGCTTAACATTGCTGAGTAATTCCCGGAACCCTCTGTGGAAATACCACTCATGAGGTTTGCCCTAAGTTAAGTAGCTTCTCTTCTCTGGACCACCCACTAACTTAACAGGACAGACAGATCCAGACCCAGGTGCACCAGTAGAGCAGATACAGGTATAGCCTCCCTCTGTATTTTTACAGATGGCATTTTCTGCACATTTGTGCACTCTTGTTTCATGCTCATCGATGTCTTCAAGAGAAGCAGACATCAAGGGAAAGAAAAGATATTACATGGAAAAAGGAAAAGGGAGACAGAAAAATGTAACATTCTGAAAGGGGATCCTACTCCCTCCTTTAGAACTGAACTGATCATTGCACACACTTAGGTTACCACAAAAACAAAATCCAGGTCAAGAGTGGGAGAGAGAGATATAAATCTAGTCCATATGAATTTACTGCCTTTCCCTTCAAAACAAGGGCACCTGGCCTGAAATGGCTTCAATTCCAAACGGCACTCTGGACATTATGCTACCTACCAGGTAAGAGGGAAGATGAAGATTTTCTATCAGAGAGATGAGAAAAAGAGAGAAATGATAAAAATGCAATCTACAGGTGAATTTCTAGGAGTTTAGGTAGTTACTTAGCCCTCTAAAAGTCTGAATCTCTTCCTTCATATTGGTTTCTAAATGAGCTATGGTGGGAGGAGAGGGAGGCATCTCCAGTCATCTTGATCTATATCTGGCCACTGGACCCAGATGGCTCTGGAGGGGAAAGTGAGGCTGGTAACTTTGCACAGCCCTCCCTCACCGTAATCCAATTCACTTGCAAGTCATGGCATCACCTTCCTGATGTGGTCCTCTTCGAGAACAAAAGACAAAAAAATAACAATAAATTAGCTATAGTTTTAGGCTTCACTTCTCCCAATATAATGTGGCATAGTGCCTAGGGAACTGGCCTCTAAGTAATTTATTCATTGAAAGATTTTTGGACCGAACTTGTTATTTCATTGGCTTGTAAATTCCTTTGATGAAAAAGAAAGGGATCTCCTTTTGGCTGGTTAAATCTCTGTGCTTTGAGGTTCCTGCTCATCCTCAAGCCTTTAACTCAACAGGCTTTTTCCAGTGGTGAGGAAACCCCCTTCATCAACACAAATCATTACCTGCTGACTTGCCCAGAGCCCCCTAGCCAGTATGTGTCAGAGGCAACACTCGAACCCAGATCTCCCTTCTTCCATATAATAATATGGAAAATATTAATAATTCCTTCTTATCCCTGGCTCTGTCCACTATACCTCAGCTACTGCCTTTAACAATTTGACCAATCTTAAATATGTATGTTTGCATGTACTCACACATCTTGCTTTTTCTGACCTAATTTTTTACTTCTAACAACAGAAAAGAAGTGGCCATACTGGCTTCTATCCCTAAGAGCAAGGTTAGCTCCCAAAATTAGAAGGGGCTGATTCAGTTTTCACTAAGAAAGTTCCTACTTAAGGTCCTTTTTGTTCTGGCCCTCCCTATCTTTAGATTCTTCTTCCACTTTACTCCCCTTCTAAGCAATCCATTCAGATTACTCAGATCCCTTAGAACTGCTCATCTCCCCTCCTCTCTGACTTTGCACTGGCTTTTCCCCCAAGCTCAGATTGCTCTCCCTCCTCACCTCTGCCATCTGGCTTCCCTGGCTTCCTTCAAAACTCAGCTCACATGCCTTCTTCAACCGGAGACCTTTCTCAGCTATTCATGCCTTCCCTGTCTAACATATAGACTGACATTGCCTGCAGCTAATGGCTAGGATAGAGCACTAGACCAGGAGTCAGGAAGACCTGAGTTCAAATCTGGCCTCAGACACTTCCTAGCTAGTCAAGGAAGTTTGCCAAACTGTTGCCTCAGTTTTCCTCTTCTGTAAAATGAGCTAAAATGTAAAATGTAAAATGAGGAAATAGCAAACTACTCCAGTATCTTTGCGAAGAAAATCTCAAACGGGGTCACGAAGAGTAGGACATGACTGAAACAAATGAACAACAACATCCTCAACTGCAAAATGGAGATAACCCTACCCAGGGTTGTTGTGAGGAATGCCTAACACACAGTAGGCAATACATAAATGTTTATTCCCTTCCCCCATTTAGTCTGTATATAATTTGTGTGTATAATTTTGTTGTGTTTCCCAACTAGACTGTAGGCTCCTTGAGGGCAGAGCCTATGTTTTTGCCTTTCTCTGTGCCTGGAACATAGTAAGCCCTTCATAAAGGCTTGTTAACTGTCTGATTGGCTACCTCTGTGTCCTTGCTTCAACTAATGACACAAATTGACCACTTTTACTGACCTCCTGTCTCCTGGTTTTACCTTCCCCATGTGAAAGATCATCTGTTAAGGCACTGGGAGAAGACATGATTGTGTTCTTGGTGGCAAAAGAAAGAAGAGCCTGCTAGAATGCAGCATGATGCAGTAGGAAAAGCACTAGTTCTGGAATAAAAAGACTTGGGTTCAAATGCCACCTGGTTAAAGCTTTTACTTTGTTACAGGGTCACAACCTCCAGGAGCATCAATCCCTCATCCTCAAAACGGGAGTAGGTTTGAGTTAGATGGCCTCTAAGACTCCTTCCAGGTCTAAATCTGTGATCTCAACCAAAAAAAAAAAAAAAGAGAGGGGCAAGCCAATTTATTTGTTTGTTTAGAGACTGGAGGTTAGTCCTGTAAGACAGAGCACTGTTATCATGTGTGTGGCCACCACTGGAAAGAGCCTGTTGAGTAAAAGGCTTGGAGATGAGCAGTGTAGAGTTATAACCAGCCAAAAGAGGATCCCTTTCCCTTTCATCAAAGGAAATTAAATAGAAACCCAGTTTGTTTAAATTATCTATGATCTATTTCATTAGAGCCATGACATTTCCCTGACTGCCCGCCAAATACATGCTCAAAAGAGCATTTATATATGCCTGTGGTGCCCAGGGAATTAATCTGATAAGGGTCTGATTTAAACCAACCTAGGCCGGAAAATTAGTGGTTGGGCTGATGATTCTTTCTTTCCCCTACGATGTCTGGGAGATGCCAGTCCATACTGTAGGACCAACGTTCATGTCACAGTTTCTCGTCATCAAAACAAACCCTCACTGTGGACAGCTCTTTAAAAAAAAAGAGGGAAATAGAAGCTAAGAGACTGAAGGAAATGAAATCCCATGGACAGCTCTACACACTTCATTTTGACAAGGCTGGCTCTGGGCAGGTCTTCACTTGTAGGATAAAGCTACTGACAAGTGGAATGGTAAGACAAGTCATGAAACGAATTGACAAACACACAGGCCACACCCAAATTCTGGCAAAAGAGACAGCAGTTATAAAAGGGGCTTTCTGCTGAGCCTGTATGTCCTCTGGTCGCCCATAAATGTCAGCAGCTTGAACCTCAGAGTTATTTAACTGATCCAGAACACTAAGACGGGCTTTCCCACAGAGCCCCACCCTTCCTCATTTATATGTACCACAACAATTTCCAATAAACCTCCAGCAGCTCCAAATTTCCCTCTAGTCCAGTTGCCAAATGAAGTGTCAATGGGAAAGAGAGAAATCCACAGACAGCCTAAGGCAGAGTGTATTGATAAGTCACTGATGTCACTCAAACCTCAGAAAAAAGAATCTGAAAGGAATGTCAGCTGCCTTTTGAATCCTATGCTCTGTGTATTAACATGCAGACCCCGATCTCCCTTTTTTCCAATAACTGAGAGACGTCAGCACAAATTTATCACCCAGAGATCACTTCTTTCATCCAGAGGTGCGTTCAACTTCAGTCATTATTTTGTCTTCCTTGCTTACCCCCCTACCAGGGCCAGCCCCTTGATTGCTACTATTTCTTCCACAAATTCTTCTCCTTCCTTACCATAACATTCCAAACCATCTCCACTGTAGCCGTTCAAACACTTGCAGACATAGCCACCCTCAGTGTTGATGCACTCAGATGATTCTGGCTGGCAAAGCACATTATCCATTTCACATTCATCAATATCTATGAGGAAAACAGTTTAATAGGCAAGGTATGGAGACTTTCCTGGAGTAAATGATCAAAGTGGTCTTTGAAAAGAGCAAATATGGCGATTCACAATCCTAAGCTGTATCCCTAAGCTTGGACATAGAGCCAGCTTCAGGACAAATCTGCATGCAGTTCTCAAATATTTGCTTGGGTAAGGGTCCTGTTAGGGAGAGAGATCAGGACTAGACCTGATGGCTCATTAGTGTAGGGAAATCCCTTATGATGAGTCTTATTATGGTATCCCCATTTCAATCCAATGACCATCAACAAGTGTCTATTACATGCAGTGAAATGTACAAAGCACTGATGATAGGAACCTGTGATTTCACTGGCACAGGGAGTCCTTAGTGAAGAAATTCCTCCTCTCAATACAGGTCAGCACCTTCTCTGCAACTAAGAGTTAGAGAGAGTTGCCTGGAGTACTGAGAGATTTACATCCTCCATTACACCCCACTGCCTTCACTAGTAATACAAAGATTTTGTTGTTTAGTCATCCAGTCGTGTCTGATTCTTCATCACCCCACTGGGACTTTTCTTGACAAAGATGCTAAAGTGGATTACCATTTTCTTCTCCAGCTCATCTTATAGATGAGGACACTGAGGCAAACAGGATTAAATGGCTTGCCTAGTCACACAGCTAGTAAGTGTCTGAGGCCAGATTTGAATTCTGGTCTTCCTGACTCTAGGCCTGACACTCTATCCACTATGCCACCTAGCTGCCCATAATATAAATGTAAAACAAGTTAATTTCTGCTGTCAGGAAGTTTATATAGATGAACAAATTTTAGTACTAAATGCAATATTCCATGTGCTTATGTCAATCCCTTCCACAGATTTTTTTTCCCCCGGTTAATGACAATATACATTCTGTGGTTACCAATGCAAGCTAGAAACAAATAAAACACACATTACTGCCTAACAGTAATTTGTGATCACCTGAGCTCTTGAAAAATAAATGTTTTTGGTGAGCCTGAAAAGATGATTTTAAAATTACGTTTGTATTTACTCTTTCATTGCCAAAGCTAATTGCTGACTTTTCTTCTTGTTAAAGCTAATTGTATGTAATCATATTCTAAAATAATCTTTTAGAATAAGTGACAAAATACTTGCACATCTTTTCATATTTTGCTATAATTTACGCCTTCCATTCTGTTCATCTGATAATGAAGAAAATGTCTTAGATCTGATGGTTCCAATGGATTTTGGGAAGGCAGGATTTTAATTCAGTGAGAGCTAAAGAGAAGATATATTAATGTTCCTAGCTCTATATGTTTAGTCTTTGTAATTACCAGAGCAGATGGTTCCATTCCTGGTGAATCCATCCAAGCACTGACATCGGGCATCCTTTCCCTCAGAAATACACTGAGCATTCACACCACAGTCCACAGGGGCACAGCCATCCTCATCTGCAAACAGAGAAAACTACCATCAGAATATTTCTGGGTTTTTGAAGAGAAAATGAATTTTCATATTCCAGGTCCTACAAAATATTTCAGGATTACCCAAGCCCTAAAGAAGGCTAAACCCCAAATGGATTTTTCCCCCACAAGCACTTTGATGACTTTTAAAAGCTTTGTCTGGGTCAAGGGAATTGTAGAGCATATGTTTCTGATTTATTTACAAGCAATTCATCAAATCGGTGCTTAAAGAACTATCTAGTATCCAAGAAGATCTGTGAGTCCATTTGTGTGCTTTTTAAAGCAATTTTAAAAAAAAATTTCAACTATAACTTGGCATCCTTTCAAAAATAAATGGACTCAGATTTCAAAAGTTTCAACATTCTGTTGGCAATCCTCAACCAGCATGGCAGTATGACAGAACCAATATAATTCTTATGTCCCTAATAAAAGGCAAATAGGCTTAAAATATAATGAGTAGGTTTGTGTACTAACATGGAAAAAAATCCAACCATAAAAAGTGTTATCCTCAATTTACTTAAATCATATGTGCCATGACACAGGAAATTAGAATGTGAATGTCACTGTACATATTCATTATCAAGATTTATGCAGTGACTTGCAAACCTCAAGGCATTTTCCAGAGTCACAAACCATGCAAGCTAAATACTGCAAAGGGATCATCTCATTTCATACTCCATGGAAATGCAGCTCCCTCCGGGGACAAGAGTAAGGCTTTGAGCAGCAGACAGCAGCAACATTCTAAGGGGGTTATTTGTGAACGGCTCACTTACACAATGATTCTCTGAAATGGGAGTTCACTTTGGGAACAGGGACATCCCATCAGAATGGTAGATTGTAGAATCCAGCTGCATTAGAACATCTCTTGTATTACTGATAAGAAGAAATGTAACTGTGCCTAGCTATGTGGGAAGGCTGTAACAACGGATCCCCTGAGAGGAAGCACAGTAGAAAGAATTATGAATTGGGAATCATAGGAGCTGATTTTGAATACTGACTCTGCCATGTACTGCCTACTAAGACTTTGAGTAAATCATCTAACCTCTGTGGGCCTCAGTTTTCACGTCTGTAAAGCAAGAGGGCTGGATGTTCCTTTCTCACTCTATAATCCTCTGTTTGGGGTGCCATGGTTTAAAAAGGACAATGATAAACTGGAGCACGTCCAGAGGGTAGTGAGGCTAGTGAAGGGCCTTGAGTCCCTTGACACATTAGAATAAGGTGAGCAGAAAGGCTGAAAAGTACGCGGGGTTTGGGTGGAAATGAAGATACCCTTGTTTGGGGGACATGATTTTGAAATTCAGAAAACACCAGTGGGTCTGGGAGAGAAATGAAGGCAGACCGCACTGAGACCATCCGCAAAATGGAGACTTCAGAAGGAACTCACTGATGGAAGAGGGGTGAGATATTCCAGAATGAGCCAGATGCAGGGTTGGTAGACAGTTCCAGGGTGAGGAGGCCTTGGGCACTGAGGGAGTTTCAGGATGATACAGCAACAGAGTATGGTTTTGAAGCCCAGAGAAGGTGAGGACGGTAGCCCAGACCCCCAATTTGGTAGCTAGTCTGGTGGGTGGTCTTTAAAGTAAAATTCTTTGAGAACCATGGTTTTGATAGGTTCCCAATGGTCTAGAAGGCCAAGAGCAGAATATGGAACAAAATTCTAAGTTTTTTGCAATGGTCGACTTAATATGTGGAACGGGCTAGTCCCACAGCATTTCTGTGCTCACTCCGCCACCCGGAAAACAAGCCTATCAATATTTATACCTGGTGAATCCCATCAGTAGTTTATATTTGGCAATTAGCATCTAGCTGCTACAAGTGTCTCTCTCTTTCTCTCTCTCTCTCTCTCTCTCTCTCTCTTCCTTTCTCTCTCCCCCCACTCATCAAAGGATTAGAGGACAACAAACAGAATTACGGCAGAGAATAAACTAGGGAATCCATATGTGGGTGGTTGGCACTATCATCACACCCCAGACTTCACCCTTTTTTTTTTCACTTTTGTTTTCAGCATAATTTCTTCCTGGAGAATTTTCAAGACCATAACCTCCCACATGGGCTGAAAATGAGTCAGGTTCATGCCCTGCCTTCTAAAGAAAGAAAAGTCAGGGGAAGAAAAGAATCTGAGTTCAGAAGTTCAAGAGCACCGGCCTGGTGCAGATACAGCCTCATTTTAAATAGGGGATCAAGCTAACATAGTTGGAAAATTCAGTTTTCGGACCTTGGAGATCATCTGCTCCACCTCCCTCATTTTTTCATATTGAGGATACCGAAGCCTAGAAGAGTTACCCAGGGTAACAGAGCAAGAATTTGAACCCAGGTCCTCTGCTTCCAGGGCTAATGCTCTTATCATTTACCATCCAACCACCATATTGTCTATCTTCATCAGTAAATCATCCATAGGGACCAGAGGCAGGAGAAAGAAGTCATCGCTCCTACCTGAAATCACAAGTTCAGCTATTAGTCCATGTTTGGGTTGTTGCTCCTCCCTGGTGTTTTCTTCTAGTGTTCTTCCCAACCCATTTTCCAATGGTGTTGCATCATTGCTTAGATTCATCTCATTGGCTGTTGGAGAATAGTAGGTAGAATGTTTGATCATTTTTATTAAAGAAAAGCATTTCTCTTATTTGTATTTAGAGTAGAATTTTGCTTACGAGTTCAGAGCTTGCTCAGAGTACCTATAGTGAGTTAGGACAATAGCCCTGGGCCAGTAGCTCTGGGATCTCTTCAAACACGCAGTGGAAGTAGGCTGGGATAAAGTAGGTTATACAACCAGCTATTACTAATGAATGTCCACAGTTTTATATTGAACATCAGACTATAAATTGTCCCCCACAAACACATACACCCCACCACCAAAACAAAGTGGGGGGGCAGCTAGGTAGCACAATGAATAGAGCACCGGCCCTGGAGTCAGGAGGACCTGAGTTCAAATCCAGCCTCAGACATTTGACTTGTACTAGCTGTGTGACCTTGGGGAAGTCACTTAACCCCAATTGCCTGGCCCTCCCCCCTCCAAAAACAAACACACAAACAAACAAAACAAAGGGACTGCTTCTCTTCATTTTCATTTACATTCTTTAGTATGCCCCGCTATAACCTTTCTTCTTTAGGACTACCCTTGATATTCATTTTAATCTAAATTTCCTTTTTTTAAAAAATTGGGGAATTAGACACTCCTAATGTGATTTATTCTGGGACTTCACAGTCCCCTATCACTTACCCACCCCTGAACCATGCCCAGGAAAATCCACACAAATTTCCTAACTAAACAATTAAGACAAAGGCTAAAAATTCAATTACTGGCATTGTATAAAGGGTGACTTCATCGATAAACTAAGTCATCTGTTCATCAGAAGGCCGATTTCTACTTTGATAAGTATGGATTGAAAAAATTAAAGGATTCAAATTTTAAAATAAATTCTCTAATCTTCCTTAGAGCAACACAATTATCAATCAGTGAACTAAGACACGCAAAATCAGCTTTTTAGAAAGGCATATAATGAAATGGAAAAACATTAACACAGAATCCCTTCCCCACACACATCCCTCCTCCATTTGCCTATCATATTTACTTTGTTTTCTCTACCCATACCTCAGAGGCTTGGTTAGAACGAATAAATGTAGATTCTGTCAAGGAAGCACGACAGAAAGAGCCCTGATTCTAGACTCAGAGGACTTGGGTTCAGATCCCACCTCTGATCCCACAGCTTGTGTGACCTTGGGCAGATCACTTAAGTTCCCTGGTTCCCCCTTTCTTCAACTTTACAATGAAGGTGCTGGACCAGATGGCTTCTGAGCTTCCTTCCAGGGTTCTAGATTGAGGACTTATAACCCCTTCTTCTGAAAGGATTCTTATACTCCAAAGTTGACTTTTTTTGTTTTATTAATAAGAACAATTCTAGAATTTGGTCCTATCTATGTGCAGAAGCAGCATGAAAAGCACGGTGAGGTTTTGGTTTTTTTACGATGCCCAAAATTCTACTCTGACACTTCATTATGAAATAAAGGTGACCCTGGGTTTTTTGAGCTAATACAGGTACAACAAAATGGAAAGTCTTCGAGAATGATCTCAGCAAGAAACAATGTTTGCTTTCTGAAAATCAGCCTAGCAAAATATGGAGGTTCACCACCATCAGGTTGGCCAAGCCTATGTTTCCAGGCTCATTGTCTTCTTCCTACATTCTACAGTTCAGCCATATTGACCTTTTCTCTGATCCTCACATGTAATACTTTCTCTCCTATCCTTATGTTTTTGCACTGACTGTCCTCATCCCTGGAATGTACTTCCTCCTCACCTCCATCTCATAGAATCCCTCTCTTTCAAGATTCAGCTCGTGCACTCTCTCTACAACAGAGTTTTTTACCAGGGATCCATGCATATGTGCTTTTTAAAAATATATACTTTGTTAACTATTTCAATACAATCACTTTCCTTGGCACCCTTTTGTTTTATTTTATGCATTTAAAAACATTATCCTGAGAAGGAGTTCATAGATTTCACCAGATTACCAAAGGGGATCTATGACACAAAAAGGTCTATATGAGCCTTTCCTCATCCATTTCCCCCCTCCCCAATACTAGTGCCCCTCCTTCTCAAACTAACTTGTATTTAACAATGTCATATATATTTGTATTCTTTTTCTTTTGTTCTTCCTTCATATGTCTGTGTTGCCTCCCCCACTAGTATGCCATTTCCTGGTAAGTAGAGCTTGCTACATTATTTGCATATACAATTCTTGGAACATAGCAGGTGATTTACAAATGCATGCTGTTTGATTGAACAGATGAAAATATATCATCATCATCAGATATACAGTCATCTTGGTTTGGAGCAGTTGTGCATAGGTATGAGATGAAGATAATTGCAACTTAGGGACCAATATTTGTTATAAAGGATGAAGAAGTAAAGAACATCTTTGGAGAAAGTGACAAAAAATTTAAAAAGGAGAAAAAGAAAGTGACAAGACCGTCTAAACAAGTCAATATATATTTTGATACTCAACTTCTATGCAAAGGTAGGCATGAGAGAAGGCAGAGAAAATCTGTTTTAAAATTGGGAGAGGTATTAAAAAAATGAAAGAAACCATATGCTTATAGCTTACTAAGATGCTGAATATCCATATATCTTAAATATTTCCTTCAAGAAAAGAATTGAAAAAAAGAATTGAAAGATGCTATGGACACGGCGGTCACCAAACATTACTCCGAAAAAATGAAATTCACTGATACAGTAAATAACTGGTTCCAAATATTTCAGAATGAGTGGCCTGTGGCTGGAGCAAAGGTCAAAATCAATACCAAATTAGAATAAATACTAGAGACAGGAAGACATTATATGTAATTACAGTAGTTCCAATTGCACTCAATTTCTTTAAATAAAGCATTCACCCTGAAAAGTGAGAAACTGATTAGAATAAAAATGAGGGCACTGCTTGCCATTGCTTAGAGAAGTTTACCCAATGTAAAACCACTTAAAACCCAACCAGGAGGCCAAAAGAGCTAAGCCAACAAACAGTCAATCTCTTTACCAACCAGTAACATGGCAGTTAAGTTTGCCATGAAGCTCATATGCAAAACAGCCTGGAGAAGAAGGATGACAGTTCATGAATTCTATCTTCTAATAAAACAACAAAAAGCAAGGGAGGAGAAAATGAACCTGTTTTACAAAACAAATCCTTTTATTAAGCAGATTTGTTCTGTGAAGTTTGGGTTCAGTCAAAGAGCTGCATTTGAGGACCTAGGGAGCCACGCGTGGCCTTGAAACTGCAGGCTCCCCACCCCTTTAGTGGATGGAGATACTCTCTCTAACCACTGATGCTACTGATCTTTAGCTTAGCTAAAGCTAATTGGCTATATGGAACTCGTGTTGTCTCTGAAGCCCAGGACTGAGATGTCTCCATGGCATATATTTTAATTCTTCTTTATTTGTACCTATAGCCATTTTTTTTCATGTGACTATAGCCAAAAAAACAAGTATAAAGGATCAGGAAATTTGGCTATGAGGGTAGAAACAAAATGCATTTGGTCACATAGTATTACATAATTTGGAGCAGTTAGGTGGCACAGTAGATAAAATATTAGGCCTAGAATCAGAAAGACTCCTCTTCTTGAATTCAAATCCAATCTCAGACACTAGCTATGTGACCCTGGGCAAGTCACTTAACCCTGCTTACCTCAGTTTCCTCGTCTGTAAAATAAGCTGGAGTAGGGAATGGCAAACCACTCTAGTATCTTTGCCAAAAAAAAAAACCCACAAAGGGGTCCTGAAGGGTCAGACAACTGAAAAACAACTAAACAACAACTAAAATTGTATAATTTCTACCAAATTGCTTTAGTTGAAATGAAGTCAAGATTCCATGAAAATTAAAGCTTTCCTCAGAGAAGTAAAAGTAGCAAAGTTCCCATACCCTCACCCCGAATCAGCAGAAGCCATCCAAATCACAACTGCATCACATTCCCAGTGTACCTGGTTTTGCCAAAGGATGAATTACAACCAAGGATGAGGGTCTCAGCATGCTGCCTCGAAGACATACCCTGTTTTGACCAGTCCTCTTGTCCACCCTTATTATCGAAGGCTTAGCCCAATCTGAGAACCAAACATGATCTTCGAATACAGCCACATCAAATGGGTGACCTGGAAGCAAGGCATATTAATTAACTATAGCTTTTCTTTACAGAGTATATATACAAAGACAGGAACTTGAAATTTAAAGCAGTATGTGCAAACAAGGAGAAGAGGCCACTGAACTGTACATAAAGATCCCTGCTGGCCACACATTGACTTAGAAAACCACATATTCACATTATCTATGTTCTATTATATTTTTGTTTCTCAGGTTTAATATTTCCAAATTACATTTGAATCTGGTTCCAGAGACACTTGGGAGTGTTGCTGCCTTGGAAGGGGTGAGGGAAAGGAAAGACTGTGTTTTACACCTCTGGTGTAGTAGATAGAGGGGTCAGTGGACAAACAGACCTACGGTCATGTCCTACCTGTGACATAGCCAGACTTTGTGAGGCCAAGGCAACTAGGTGGGTTCAGGGGTTGTTGTAAAAATAGTTGTAAAGCCCTCTTCAAGCCTCAAAGTGCTATATAAATACTATCTCTTATTTTAACTGTGACCGTGGACATGTTATCTAACCTCTGAGTCCACTGAGCAACTCCTAAGACTATGTTTCAGGGGAGTTACTCACCAAGATCCCTGGAGTGATGAAACCACACGTGTGGACAAAAAAGGGGATACATGTACTCAGACATACTTACATGCATAATTCCTACAGTAGATAGAGAGGAACCAGACATAGTCTAATGTTGTTAACTAGCCAACAATAGGGACATAAACCCACAAGCTGGAATGACCTGATTTTGAGTCAGGAGCCCAGGGATATGAGGTTGTGGTGAAAGGTTCAATCCCCTAAGGGGTTGGCTGGTTGCACCATACTCCCAAGCATAGCCCAAACGAGATTAAAATGGAACTGGGAAACATTGAACAAAATAAATAAAAATACAATAAAACATAGACAACATGTGATTTTCTAATATGCTGCCTGCAAGGATGATTTGGTGGCCCCTATTTCTAGTTGAGATTGACACTACTTTCCTAGCTCTGAAAGTTTCTTTACAGGAAGATGGCAAAATGAACCCAGTGGCTCTCTCTACAGCTACCTAGAGCCAGCTAGCATATGTTGTACCATCTCTGACATTAAGCAGATTGAGCAACTTCTAGCAAGTCACTTAACTTCTTTGCCTCAATTTTGTCTTCTGTAAAATAGGGTTAAAATATCTTTCCTGCGTCTTTCCAACATTTGCTCTGGGAATATAATCAAATGAGCATTGCATTGCTTCTGGACAGGGCTTGTCAATCCACTGCACGATAGATCCAAGAACCATCCCAGCTACTTTAACCTTCCTTGTCCACCACTCCCCTAGATGCGGTCTTTCCTTTTTAGAATGTAAACTCCTTGAGGGCAGTGACTGTGTTTCTTTTATATTTGTAGCACCGAGCTTAACCCTTAATAACTTATTTTTATATTTATTCACCAAATTGTTGCCAGGAATGAATTTGAAAGCACTATTTGTGTAATAAGCTCACAATTATCTGATGCCACTTTCTGCATCTTCCCCTTTTTCCCATCCCCGATGCAGAGGAGCCAGATCACACACACATTCACAGTGTGAACCTGACACCTATTCCAGCACAAAATACCACCATTTACTTTTGATCAAAATTTAAGGAACTGAAGCAAATTCATGGGGAAATCTAGAAAAGAAATAGGGGCTCTAGGGTCCTGTCGAAAACAATGGCCTAAATCTAGTATGCAGAAGCCTACACATATTTGAAATACAAATGCATCAATAGCAACACTGTAATTAACATTCATATAGCAGTTATTGGTAAGTACTTTATAATTATTTTCTCATTTGAGCCTAGCAACAACCTTGGGAGGTAGTTGGTATTATGATTCCCTTTTACAGACATGGAAACTGAGGCAAACACAGGTTAAGTGACTTGTCCAGGGTCATACAAGGAATAACTGTCCGAGGCCACATTTGAACTTAGGTCTTTCTGCTACTACTGCCCCATATAACAGCATAAAGAGTCAGAATTAGTCAGAAAGATCTGGGTTCAAGCCTCCCTCTGACACATACTGGCTCTAGGACCCTGGCCAGGTCAATCACCTTCTAGGTGCCCCCAGGAAGCTCCAGAAGAGTTGCCATCTGCATTGGTGGAGAACTTCCTTGCTGGAAGCCAATGTTAATGAAATCACAGCTCCTCATTAAACCCACCACCACATACACTCTCAAACAGTTTAACTAAAAAGTAATGAGAATGGTTTCAATAGGTTACATGCAACAACAAAAAAGTCTCATGATTTTATAATTATACTTTATCTCTGTGCATGGGATTCCTTTTCTATTTTAACAAATCCCAATCTTGTTCATGTTTGAGGTTTTTTTGGGGGGGTGGGGGGTGGGGAGATGAATCAACCTTTTGAAGTTGTCTTTTTCTAAAGGACAGACACCTAAGCAAGACTTTGTTTCCACAAGATGTTGTCTTTATATCCTGAGAGAAATTGATTTGAGTTTTGTTATTTTGTACCAAAAACAAATATATGCATGATCACTTTTCCATGTATTTAATTTCCCTGATAGATTTAAAAATAAGAATTGAGTTTACATAATAAAGATGATGCATGCTGAGTAGAGAAATGAATGGGAGAATAATGGATGGATAAAAAGTTCTTTAAATGACAGCAAATCAGCAAAGCAATTCATTTTTTCAAAAACATTAATACAGTGAAAGAAGCAAACAGTTGCTTGACATGCATTTATTCATTCATCCAACAAATAAATATTCAATAGTTCTCAACCTTATTTTAAGTACGAGGAAACTTTTTATAACAAAAAGAGATTTCACAAAATGTTATGATCATAATTATAGCATTAGGACCCACCATTGTAAAATATGCATCATGACAAGGCTATGATTAAGTACTTTGAAAATGAATTTGTATTTTGTTAATCACGGCATCTACACAGATTTGAAAATTTGTATGCAGGAAAGAGCTGTGGATTTGGCGTCAGAGGAATGGGGTTTGAATCCCATCTCTGCCACCTGGGTGACCCTCTAGGGAAGCCCACAAATGGGGAACCCATTGGACTATGTTAAGCATTAAGGTATTTGAACAGAGAATTTCTTTTGTCTTTTGTCGTTGTATTCCCAGCATTTAACACACACCTAGTACATTGTTGTTGTTGTTGCTGAGTCATTTCAGTTATATCTGACTTTTCATGACCCCATTTGAGGTTTCCCTGGCAAAGATACCGGAATAGTTTGCCATTTCCTTCTCTAGTCCATTTTATAGATGAGGAAACTGAGGCAAAGAGGGCTAAGTGACTTGACTAGGGTCACCCAAATAGTAAATGTCTGAAGCCAGATTTGAACTCATGAAGATGAGTCTTCTTGATTCCAATTCCAGCACTACATCACCTTGCTACTCTATGGAAGGCACTTTTAAAATGCCGATTAATTGATCATAAAAAATGAAGCATTTCATTTAGCTAGTTAGCTGTACGGATTCAAACATAGGACCAACCAGACCCAATTTTACAGATTCAATCTATATATGGGCAATTTAGCCTGATAAAGAGAAAAAAATCTTAAATCATAGTACACCCACTGATCCATGCATGCTACATTCCTTGCCAACGGTGTCATTGGTACAGGAAGAAAATCAGGTAACGAGAACAGGGATGTATCTGAACCGATTCATTCCCAAAGCTTAAAACAAAACATCTCAAAGTGCTGTGAGGACTCAAATTGTACTGTTGATTCAAGTGAGTCAATAGCACATTTTCATATTGAAAGGGCAGAATATTACCCTGTCCAAACTGCTATGATGTACAGGGTGTCCCAAAAGTTTTAATGTTGTTTTAAACTTTAATACCTTAAATCGCAAGTTAAAGCTTTAGTAGCTTAAAATGACACTAGCAGACATTCTGTATCTTAGATCTCTAGCTCTCAGCCCAGGTTGAATAAGTAGATTTGGAGCTTAATAATAAAGAAAGTGTTTTTTCTTGTACTGCTAAAGGTTTGAACAAATTTTAGATCTTAAAATAGTCATATATTTATTTTTGTTTATGTGCTGAGATTTTTTTGAAAATCTGGGGTGAATTAGTTTAGCCCTCACATCCAAATATATAGGGAGACAACTGCTAATATCCAATATCCAACTCCTCTACACCACCAGATGGCATCACTCTAATGAAAAAGCCTCTTTAGTTGAGTTAAGAATTGCATAAAGAGAAAAACAACAAACACAAAAGAAAGGACAAATGTCTTGTAATGGAGTTCTGGGTTTGGAGTGTTTGTTTCCCAGCTCTGTTAATTGCTCCCTGAGCAACTCTGAGCAAGTCACTAACTTCTCTGGATCTCAGTTTCTCTTTCTGTAAAACAAAAAGGGTTGGATTAGATGATCTCTGAGATCCATCTCTAAGTCCTTGGGACAAGCAAACAGTACATATAACATCTGCCATGCTTTTCGACTTTCTGCAATAGTTGCCTAACATACTACCTTACATGAACATCTATGTACCTATGTCTCAAGCTATGAAATATACTGCATTGCATCTGTGACTTCAGTCATATGGGTATTCCTTTCAACAATGCAGATCACAAACCATCTGTGGCTGCCCATTCTACGCAACTTGCATCCGCTATAAATTATATCTTCTTTAAAAGATATTTTAAACTTTAAATTTCTTTAAAATATACTTTTACAATTTGCCAATATACTCCCCAGTGTAATCTTTGATCTCTTAAATAAGGCATATGAACATCTCTAGAGAATTAATTAATACTCAAAGAAGAAGAGTTGATTGGGTCCATTAGACCCAAATATAATTTCTCAGCTCCTGGAGATCAGGGACTACGTGTTTTTGTTAACCCCTCAGCATCTAGGACAGCAGTTACAAAGTTTATCCCCTGAATGAATGATGTCTAACAACTAACTCATATCTGTATCTACAGGAGAAGACATTTTCTAAAATTTGAAAAAAAAAACCACAAAAAAGTGTTTGGAGTTTGTGTTTTGTCTCTTAAAATTTTATTCATTATAATACAGTAGAAAGAAAACTGGCTTTGGAGTCTGAGGACTTATTACAAATCTGGCCCTGCTCCATATGACCAATATAACCTTGGATATGTCAATTCACTTCTCTGAGACTCAGTTTCTTCATCTATAAAATGAGGAGACTGGACTAAATGATCTCCAAGGTCCCTTACAGCTCCAAAGCTGTGATCCTATGAATGTAAATACTCGAAATTACTGCATTTCAAGTGCTTTTCATCTAATATCAGAAAAATGTGGGAGTGACTCAATATTTCCTTAATATAATAAGATCTGAACTTTATTGAACCTCGAAATGAGGACTTGTGTTACAAACTCTGAGGAAAAGATTGTATCTAAACTCTCTTGTTGGTTCATGAATTATCTACACACACACACATGCACACAGCTCACAACCTCTGGGGATTAGGAATCTCACTCTTTCTGGTGAGTAGGTGGGTGTGTGTGCGTATCTGTAGGCAAACATATAATGTATATAACATCGACACAAACAGCAGTAAGTAACCCTCTACCCTGAACCTCACCTACATCGTTCTGGGTAAGTCTCCGGCGTCCTGACCCATCCAGATTGGCCATTTCAATAACAGATTGCTTGGCATCGCACCAATACAACTTGGCAGCTACATAATCAATCGTTATTCCACTAGGCCAGACCAGATCAGTATTAGCGATAATCAGCCGGTCACTGCCTTGAAGAGAAGAGCTTTCAATCCGTGGATTAATTCCCAAATCAGTCCAGAATAATTTCCTTTAATCCACAAAACAGAAAACAAAGTTTGGAAGAATATGCTTTATTTTCCCATTATCTTACCTTTGAAAATTTCTATCTAAATTCCCTTAAAACAGACCACAGATAATCTGAAGAACAGACTAAAAAGGAGATACCACATGGCATCTTAAATAATCAATTCAAAGAAACAAAATAATTGCCTTTTATTACCCAACTACCTTACACAAGAAATCCTAAACTTAAATTCATACTGTCATGTAAAAAAAAAGACATCGTTTTTATGACAATCTTAGACGTATTGCTGTTTTTAAATTAAATTCTATCATTTCCTTAGGAACCCAAATTAAATACTGTTGCATATGTATATTTAATCTTCAGTTTAATCACCTTTCAATTTTAGGAGCAAAATACAATGAAACCTTACAACTTTATTCCTTTTTTATTGCAATTTTACCATCCAATGAAAGTGATATTGCATCAAGTGACCTGAAGCAAATTCAGCCAATTGGCCAATAAAGTATTATAATTCAGCTTCTGAGATGTAACATAGCAAAATGGAGAGAGACCAGACTTCAGGGCTGGCCTTTGACTGGCTAATGCTGGGCTGGTCACTCATGACCTTTCAGAGCCCAAAGGTACCCTTTTAAGAGTATAAATTGCAAAGCACGTGCCAACCTCTATTAATAAAGGCAGTTTCCTCATTGGGAGCTCCTTATACAGATAAAAATCACAGGTCTGGTAAGAAAGAAAAAATGGAGATCCCATAGTAAAAAAAAATTAATGGCCTGCTCCCACTTGACTAGGCTATTTGGACATTTTATCTGTTTGCCTTGTTCCAATTAACTTATAACTCATTGATATGCTTTATCTCCTAGTTTTAAAAAAATGCTCAAGCTTTCAATATGTTTAAGAGGATTTTTTTTAATTGTTTGTTCCTGTCAGGATACTACATCTACTGATTATCAGGGTCCTTTGAACCTTGACCAAGCATGTCATAGAGAACAAAGTATATCTAAGAAGGTGTTGGCAAGGGTGTAGTTTGGGGTGTGTGTGTGTGTGTGTTTAAAACTCAACTGACAAAGTGATCGCCATCTAAAGTCAGAATTTTTTGAGACTGAGACTTTTGGCCTTTTGGCAGCATGATCTGGCACACGTGATATTCCCAGGGACATGTACAGCCCAAGGAAACCCTAACACTAACAGATGAGAAAGACCTCGATGAGAAACTCCTAATGTGATGCTGCCTTGCTACACAGAATTTCCAAGATGAGAGACAGGCTGGTGTCTCTCTTTGGCTTATTGGAAGCATCAGTTGCCTTTTCAACCCCCAGTTCCACTGCCCTGCCCTCTTTGTTTTGGGAATATTTCTTTAAGGAACTTAAAAGCACAAAATAATCTTCAACCTAGACACCATTACTGACTTCTGTTTCCTTAATTTCACTTTTTCCTTTGCTTTTCATCATAGATGCACAATTGTCAGCATCATGTACATTCTAGTCTTTGATTTTTCCCTCACTTCTTTGCATCTTAAACTAAAAATGGCCTTTTATTTTAAAAATCATATCTGTTCCCAAACAGAGATATGTGGTACAAAAATTCTCCTACTAACAAATAAAATATCTCCTTGTTCTTTGAAAAAATTTTATCATCAGGTAGAATTTTTAAAGAATAACCTATAGTTGTCACAGTTAATATTGAATAATGGGCTAATGTCCCACATTAGCTACAGGAGTCAATGTACACTAGAATGACAAGAAGCAGCCCTTTGAAGAGGCACCTTTGAATTTTATTACTTAGCTTTTTTCTTGAAGTTAGTAACTTAAGTCTTGTGTTTGGGTTTCCACTGAACAGTGGACAATGGTTAACCTTTCAGTCTAACTTTTCATACTGATTTGTTGGACATTAACCATATAGAACTATAGTAAAAATGCCCCCGTCTCCAATTAATTCATACTTGGCCATTGGATGGACAGCAATTCCTCTTGGCTGAGATACATCTTCCTTAATGATTACTTCATTGTGTTTTCCACTCAAATCACTCCTGGCAATGTGTGATTTCCTGAAATGTATAAAATACCGAGGAACTAAATATGAGCTATACTTTCTAGGCAGATGTCCTTTTTTTAGTTACCATTCAAAGTAATACAGACATTCCAATTTCCTGGAGATGGTGACAATAGTAAGCATCTAAGGCATTCGAGACAATTAAAACATTAGCTGAAAGACCCAAACTTTGGATGGCAGATTTTAAAAGTTATTTTAATGCCTCTCTCTACATTTCCATGATTATTGTTTGGAAATACCATTGGCTGGCATTTGTACCCAAAGGATATTAAAAGGCATCACTCATTCACCTTCTCCCCTTCTCACTTCAGAAAGTTTATCAATGCCAGCTCAGGAACCGCAGAGGGGACAGCACCATCCTTCTCAATAATAGCACCTACCTCACAAGGTTGTGAGGATCAAAAACCCTACCTAGGAAGCACCTCACATTCCAAACCCTTCCCACCACTTCCCTTACCCCTACCAAAAACCAAAACTACCTTTTAAGTTTTAGACTTTCATCACTGAGATGAGACACCTAACCACACAAACTACTTCTTGCTGAGGTGCTAATGGCAGGAATATTGGCAGTTTTAAGAGGAGTCCTGCTTATAGTAATACCTTAAATTAAAGGAACGAATTCCTAACACAGAAAATTTCAATCAAGATTACACAACAGTAAAGTAATAATAGTAATAATGATAATAATGATGATGATAATAATAATTTGTTGTTTAGTTGTGTCCTGCTGTATGTGACTCCAGGGACTCTCTCCATGGAGTTTTCTTAGCAAAGATACTGAAGTGCCAAACAATGACCAATGAGACTTGGGTGGGACCTGTTGTTGGCCGATCAGTGAGAGCCAGAATGATTTGGGTTTAAGGCATGGTCCTTAGAAAAAATCTAGCCTGTAAATAACAAGATACCCTGTGAGTTTTCACAGATCAAAATTTATATTCCTTTGGGCAGAGCACCCCCAGGTAAGGGTATGATTCCTTATGTGTACAGAGGGAGAAGGAGGGAGAGAGGGAGGAAGGGAGAAAGGGAAGGAGGGAGGGAGGGAGAAAGAGAAGGAGGAAATGAGGAAGGAAGGAAGGAAGGAAGGAAGGAAGGAAGGAAGGAAGGAAGGAAGGAAGGAAGGAAGGAAGGAAGGAAGGAAGGAAGGAAGGAAAGAAGGAAAGAGCTGCTGGAACTGGATATTTGGGTCCCCAGTGGGGCAACTATTAATACTTACAAATTATTGATTGTTCTTTGTCCTTTGTTCTGAAAGAGGACCATGACATCAGGAAGGTGATGTCATGATTTGCAAATGAATTTGATTCAAGTGTGGCAGGGCTGTGGAAAGTTACCAGCCTCACTCTCTCCTCTAGAGCCAGCTGGGTCCAGTGGCAAGATTTACCATATTTTTTTAAATTTTTTTATTATTTAATATATTTAGTTTTCACCGTTGATTTTCACAGGAGTTTGAATTACAAATTTTCTCCCCATTTCTACCCTCCCCCCACTGCAAGATGGCATATATTCTGGTTGTCCTGTTCCCCAGTCAGCCTTCCCTTCTGTCACCCC
>CM053623.1:280464281-280494333 GCA_028646595.1 Phalanger gymnotis
CTAGCTTCCACTTGCTCCAATCTAATTTTTAAGGTAGTATTTTCTTCAGTGGTCCTTTTCCATTTGGCTGATTCTGCTTTTCAAGGCATTCTTCTCCTCATTGGCTTTTTGGCGCTCTTTTGCTATTTGACTTAGTCTATTTTTTAAGGTGCTGTTTTCTTCAGTATATTTTTCAGTATATTTTTGGGTCACCTTTAGCAAGTCATTGATTTGTTTTTCATGGTTTTCTCCCATCCTTCTCATTTCTCTTCTTAATTTTTCTTCTACTTCTCCAACTTTCTTTTCCAAATCTTTTTTGAGCTCTTCCATGGCCTGAGACCAGTTCATGTTTTTCTTGGAGGCTTTTGATGTAGGCTCTTTGACTTTGTTGACATCTTCTGGCTGTATGTTTTGGTCTTCTTTGTCACCAAAGAAGGATTCCAAAGTCTGAGACTGAATCTGGGTGTGTTTTCGCAGCCTGGCCATGTTCCCAGCCAACTCATTCGACTCTTGAGTTTTTCAGCGGGGTATGACTGCTTGTAGACTAAAGAGTTTTATGTTCTAAGCGTGGGGGGGATGCACCAGTTCTGCCACACCAGCACTCCTCCTTCCCCAAGAACCCCCAACCAGGACTGGACTGAGATCTTCAGCAGGCTTTTCACTCCTGCTGTGATCAGTCACTTAATTCCTCCCACCAGGTGGGCCTGGGGCCACAAGCAACTACAGCTGTAGTTCTAAAGCTGCCCCACCTCCACTGCCCCCAGGGTGGTGGCTAAACCCGCAAACTCCCTGTCCCCAGCAGCTTTTCCCACTAACCTACTCTGTTGTCCTTGGTGTTTGTGGGTTGAGAAGTCTGGTAACTGCTGCACCTCACTGATTCAGGGTGCTTGGGCACGCTCCTCCCGGCTTCTGGTCTGGTCAGCTGGGCTCTGCTCCGCTCAGCTCCACTCCCCTCTGCTCCCAGCTCCGTGCGGGATAGAACTTACCCAGAGACCATCCAGGCTGTCCTGGGCTACAGCCCTGCTTCCCTATGCTATTTTGTGGGTTCTGCAGTTCTAGAATTGGTTCAGAGCCATTTTTTTATAGGTTTTTGGAGAGACTTGGTGGGGAGCTCAGGCTAGTCTCTGCTTTCCAGCTGCCATCTTGGCTCCGCCCCTGATTTACCATATTTTACCGCATAATTGTTACAGATTTTATGCCAAACTTTTTTTGTTTTTGCAAAAAAGTGAAGTGTGACTATTATGTGAAGCTTTTGAAAAATTGCGCCATATTACTTAAAAACCATTTATTACTAAACTGTCTTTGGTATAAGATTAGGATACACAGAATATTCATGAATATACATTAAAATTGAATGCTGACGATGTATATGGGCTGAGAATTCTAGGCTCTCACAATGCATGAGAGATAAATGTATATCAGTATGCCACTGGTGAATACATTGCTGCTCTGTTTACCTTTTAGACAGCATGAATAACAGAATATACAATGAAAGGTTATAAACCAATTTTTGGACTGAAAAAAACAGGGTGTGACAATTATGTTGTGGTGACAATTATGCAGTAGCGACAAGTATGCAGTGAAATACAGTAATCAGGAAGACTAGAGGTGGCCATGCAGTGGGAGACTTTGGCCTTTTTAAGCTAAGATCTTTCCCAAGTCTCAGTTTGACTGAGACAATTTAAGTAGCAATTGTTTCTGTTTTGCCCAGAAACTCTGAGGATCTTTTTTTTTTTTAACTAGGTGAAGGAGGCCATTCTTTGCCTCATTTTTTTAACCTAGCCTTAATCACTGAATGGGTGTTGCCTCAGTCAAAAGGAGATCTGGGAAAGACATCAGCTTAGAAAGGCCAAGGTCTCCCACTGCATCTGGGGTCATTTCCTGTGGTCCTGATCTATGTCTTGCCACTGGGCCCAGATGGCTCTGGAGGAGAGAGTAAGGCTGGTGACCCTGCATGGCCCTGCCTCACTTAAATCCAATTTACATGCAAGTAATGACATCACCTTCCCAATGTCATGGTCCTCTTCCAGAACAAAGGACAAACAACAACAAACTGGAGGGCCAATTCCTTCTCCAGTGTGTCTACCATTTTACGGATGAGGAGCTGAGGCAAACAGAGGTTAAGCGACTTACTTGTTCAGGGTCACACAGCTAGTAAGTGTCTAAAGTCACATTTGAACTCAGATCTTCCTGACTCGAGTTCTGGTGCTCTATCCATTGTACCACCTGGGTGACCCAGTAATAATAATGGCTAACAATGACATAGCATTTACCATTCACCAGGCACTGTACAATTATTTACAATTATCATTTCATTTGATCCTCAAAACAACCCTTTGAGCAAGGTGTTATAATTATTCCCATTTCACAGATAAGAAAATTGGGACAAACAGAAGTTACATAATTTGTACACATGTGTCAGGCAGGCACAGAGGTCTTCTTCCCTACCAAGTTCTGCAGAAATTTTTAGGGGCAGAAGGAAGAAGTTTTTCTACAGTTCATCCAAGCCTACTTGGTGGCCCTTAGGTTGAAAAGGCAACACAATACAATGGGGGAAAAGCATTTGACTCTGGAGTCAAAGGACTCAGGTTCAAATCCCATCTCTGATAGGTTCTACTTGTATGGTTGCATGCAAGTTATATAACTTCTCTGGGTCTCAGCTTCCTCATTTGTAAAATGAAGCACTTACACCAAGCAGTTTCTGGAGCCCCTTTCTAGCTCCAGCTCTGTGACCTTACAATTTGATCTTTGAATCTTATGATTCAAAGAATAGAGCAAAGAAGTTATTTCTGACTGTTATGTTTGGAGAGTAGTAGGGGATTACCAAGAAAAAAAATAAATTCTGGGAATGTGATGGGTCTGTTAAGGGATTTGTACACTGAGGAAATGTAAGAAGATAAACTTTTTAAAAAATTGCATTGTGATTTTAATGCCCAGCTTTAAAAGAGAATTTCACATCATGAGTGAATTGATAATAAGAAGAATGATGGTGGATGCTTTTTTTTTTTAAATTTTTAACTCAATGTGTCGCACCCTGTGGATACATACTCACAAGTGACTGCCACTGAACTGCATTTTAGGCAGGAGAGAAAGCCTCCTGGGGAAAATTCTGACCCAGTTCCTGAGATAGAGGAGGTTGAGTTATATGTTTTGACTGATTTCAACGTAAGCATCTTCTCTAAATTCTTGTTACTGTTACTATGAGTTATTATATGCAAATTATTTGGGAGGAAAATAAGCTCCTGAATATTCAGTAATTTCAGGTTAGGGTTGCTGGAATTTATATTGGAATTCCTTCCCTCCCCCATGTTCTCAGAAGTAAGACAGAAAGCTATTCTCAGACTCTGGTAGTTGCTGCATGGAAATCAAAGCAATGAGGCCTTCTGAGTTCATATGAGTTCAAGCATGACCTCTGTTTGGGTATGGCAGCCTTCTTTGGTTATCTTTTATAGAAATTGTTCCAGTCCTATGGGGAATTCTGGAAGGAAACTGCTCACCCTGCTTTCAAGACAAAAGATTTCCACCCAGAAGCCCAGGAGAGTGATTTTGCCAAGGGGGCCCGTGTTGTCTTGAAAGGGTAAATGAGCGGTTTTCACACATGGTTACCCAACTCTTCCTGATTGGTGACATTCTTTCTTCCCAGGTGTCTGACATTTGGGAATCAAGATTCCCAATCACCTTAATGATATTCGCACCAGTAATACATTGTCAATTGGATTCCTTTCTCTAGTTAGATGTTCTATTGAATTTTTATTCTTTCCTACACCAATACAAAATATGTTAATTGGCTAAGACTTTCCATGTGACCATGTGAATGATATTTAAATTCTGTTTTCAAATAACATTAATGTTTAAAACCATAAATATCTCATTTCCAGGCAAATTAAAGGCTTGGTTTCAGCAGCTGGGATGCCAGCTATGAGGGTCTTAAGAATGGCTTATCATTACTGTATGTAATGAAACAGGGAATTGGGACCTTAATCCTCAGGGCACCACCCTGAAAGCCTATCCCCAAAGGCACTGCTTCCGGAGTTGGCACTGCCATGCAATTAATCAAAGGCAGTTAAAATTAGAGGTGCCACAAGAGTGTGGGGAAACATGAGAAGCCTCGGCAACTTTGAGCTGGGTTGAGTACAGTTAACATCTGCTATCCAATTCAAATTTTCCTAGTCTGAGTACATTGGGGTTAAATGTGTATTATGGATGCACTTCTGTGCATCACAATTTTTTTAGATAAATACCTTTAAGAGGTTGCTATTATTATTAACATTAACAGACCTCTGATCATACATCATTATGGGTTCTCTTGGTCCAATGTATTACAGTAGTCTCTTCTTGGGATAAAAGTCTCCTGATATGAAGTATTTAGAAGTAAAATATGGTGTAATCCTATTTACATTTTGTACATCTTCTTATACAAATTGAGTGTCTGTGTATATATGTATACATATACATACATACATATATATGTGTGATTTGTGATTGTGTATGTGTGTAGTCCTCACTAAAAGCTCTCTATACCAGTAAAATCATAGGCTCAGCCAAATGTGTCTACACATAAAAGGTATGCATGTCTGCACACATATACAAATGCCCATACATAAATACATATGCATGTATATATGTGTATGCACACATATATTGTGTACATGTGTATATACACATACATAATAGCATAGTGGCAAATTTCTAGGACCATAAGTTGCATATCAGAGGCCTTGTGGGGGAGAGAGAAAGACAAAGAGAAACAGAAAAAGAGAGAAAAAGAGAGCGATGGTGAGAGATGGAGAGACAGAGTGGGGATAGTCAGACAGAGACAAAGATGGGATTGGGGAGATAGCACACAGAGACAGGGAGAGCCCACTTCTGACATATACAGAATATGTAACCCTGGACAAGCCACTTAACTTCTCAGTTATAGTCTATATTGGTAGTGGGAGAATTAAATTCTCCCCAGAATTCCACTCCCTCCCTTCCCACTGGGGTGGAGGTAGGGAGAACATTTCTGGATAAGCCTTCAAAAGCATTGCTTTGTCCAATGCTGCAGACCAAGACAGGCTTTCTAGAGTCACAGAGGCCCAAACCCAAATCCCTGGTGTTCACTGCTATTGTCATAACTATTAAAGCTCTGTAATTCTGCTTTCACAAAGATGATGTGACATTACTAAATAGAATCATAGAATCTTCAATGCTGAAAGGGCCTTCAAGGTCATTCATTCTAAGACCCTTCCTTCATTTAGGCCCTGAAAAGTTAATGGTAGACCTGGGACTAGAACACAGGCCTCTTGGCTCCCACCCCCATTCCCACAGTTTAGGGCTCTTTCCCCTACACTAGCTAAAGTGGAAGTCAATCAGAATAAATCTAATCATCCCTCTTCTACCTGAAAATCATTTAAATCAACTTGAGGTAACTGAGTGGCATAATGGATAAAGCACAGTGCTTGGAGTGACAAAGACTGAATTCAAATCCTGCTCCAGATTCTTCCTAGCCATGTTAACCTCTCAGACTAAATTTTCCCTTCTGTAAAATGGGCATGGTAATTGCTCCTACCTCATAGCATTATTGTGAAGATCAAATATTGTGTGCTATGTTAATGTTGACTGCTATTATCCATACTGACCCCTATTTGAGCTTTGTGGTTTATAGTCAGTACATAAAAATATCATTCAATATCCCAAATAGGATGATATTCTGCACTCAGCTGTCTGCTCGATAGATCTTCTGCCTCTGCAAAGACTAGAAAGAAGCTTCCAACAAGAACATAGGGATACATTCTTGTGTTCCCTTCAATGACTCTGTCTCCCATACAAACAAAACCCCACTACACAAAGGTATTTCACTTGTGGACAGTTGGACCAGGCAGCCCAGAAACTGAAGCAGCCAAGGGGAGCCCAGAAGGTCTCTGAAGGCTCTGTCTCCTGTGAAATGGGTGTAACAATAGAGCATCTACCTCCCAAGGTTGTTGTGGGAATCAAAGGAGAAAATATTTGTAAAGCACTTAGCTTAACACCTGACACATAGCAAACATTATATAAATGTTAGCAATTATTATTGTTATTATTAGTTCCTTATATATTTTATATAAATATACTTTGGGAGAATCATAGACACAGAATTCTCAGAATTAGAAGGAATTTTTTGGGGCAGGAGTGGGAAACCTACAGCCTACTGAATCCAACCTTGGTAGACCAAATCCTCTAAACAGAAGAATTTGTTCTGTAAAACTTGGACTCAGTCAAAGGGCCTCACTCAAGGACCTAAAAGGCCACATGTGGCCTCAAGGCTGTAGGTTCCCCATTGCTGTCTTAGGGCATTTACTCCAAACTATACTTGAACAAGGTTCTCCTAGACAAGTCATTCAAATTTTGACTAAAATGACATCAAGTGAAGGGGAAGCCACTACCTCCTTGCCCTCTCCCACTGTAAGACATTTGATTCCATTTGGGGATAATTCTAACTGTTAAGAAATTTTTCCAGATATCAATCCTAAATTTGCCCCTTAGTTACTTGCACCTGTTGCCCCTAGTTCCATCCTCTGAGGCCAAGCAGAATAAGTCTAATCTCTTTCCCATTGGACAGTTCTTCAGATCCTTGAAGACAACCATCATATGATCCACCATCCCCCCCCCAACCCCCAACCTCAAGTCATCTTTTTCATTCCCTTCAGATAATTCTCAAAAGTCATGAGCTCAATTCTCTTTACCCTAATGGATGCTCCCTCTGCACAGTCTCTATTTTATGTATTCTTCCTGAAATATGGTGCCCTGCCCCACAAGTGAACACTGATAAAATATGATTCATGTGTGATCTGACCTGGCCAGGACTATAAACTTTATAATCATGGACATCTGCTTCTCTTAATGCAGTTTAATACCACATCAGCTTTTTGTATACCATTGGCTCAGCCTGACTTTGCAGGCCACTAAAGTCTTTTTTGAACCCCTATATAACATTTACATTTATGCCTATTCAAATTCAACTTATTAGATTCAGCTAAGCATTCTAGCCTTAGATCTTTTTGAATCCTAACTGCCATCTTATGTGATGGCAGAGCTCTACTTTCCCAGCTGTTTGTCACCTTCAAATCTGGTACATATGCTATCTATGCCTTTATCAAAGTCATTGATAAAAATATTGAACAGCACAGAGATAGGCACAGATCCCCAGGATTCTCCACTGTAGACCTTCTTCCGAAATGGCATTAAATCATTAATTGGTTGCATTCTTTGGGTCAATTCAATTGGTTCTAAATTCACCTAGCCAACTTCATCTAGCTCATATCTCTCCTTTCCACAAGAATACTATGAGTTTAATAAATGCTTTGCAAAAATATAGGTAAATTCTTTCTAGAGCATTCCCCAAATCTGGTAGCCTACCAAACAAGACGAATTTTAATTTGGCATGAATGGTTCTTGATAAAGCCAGCCTAGCTTTTTTGTGACCACTGTTCCCTTTTCGACATGTTCACAAACCATCTTTTTAATAGCATGGTCTAGAAGTATATTCTAATTTCAAATCTTACCTTTTCTATGGACGAAGCCTTTCCTACATATCTTACTTGAAGTGATCTCTTGCCCTCACAACTCTTACAGTACTTACTGACCCTACCATTCATCAGTAAATTTTGTGATAACTTGTGACATCTTATACTGTCATTCAAGTCAAAAAGCATGTATTAAGACCTTACTATGTGCCAGGCACTGTGCTAAATTTAACCATTTATATGTTTATCTTTTGTCTCCCCAACCAGACTATAAACTCTTTGAGGACATAAGCCTAAGTTATACTTTTTTGCACCCCCATAGTGCTTAGCACAATGCTCTCCATAGGTCTGAATAAATATGCGTTGATTGGATTTGATTTACTCTAAGACAAGCTCGGATTTTCCTTGATTACAACAAGAGTTACCAATAGATTACCTGGCTGCTCCGGGTGCCCCTAGAATCACCATCCCACCTCCATCTATCTCTGTTTCTTCTTTTCTCCACACTCAGAAGACAGAATAACTACTATGCTCCTTCATGCAAGGTAAAGAAGAAAACTGCCAATTTCAACCTATTACATCATTTCCTTGTCTTTGTGTCCTACTTAGTAAGTGGGGGAAAAAAGCATACCCTCGGTCTGTCCAATAGAATTTACGATCGATCCAATCCACGGCAAGACTTTCCGGTGTGTCTATTGCTTCCTGAATGAGTATTTCACGCTCTGAGCCATCCATATTAGCTCTCTCTATCCACTTCAGTGTTGTGTGTGCAAAGTAAATCTATAAAAGAAAAAACATGATTCTCTGTCTGATAACTTTGTTTAAAAAAAAAAGATGCGAGGGAAATGGCAAACTCTTTAGTTCATTTTAATTTTTTTTTAATTTCATGCCTGTCTGCACTTGCTGCTCATGGTACGCTAATCTCATCCGTTAGTTAAGAATTCAGCCTTGGTACTTCAATCCATATTATTTCTAAAACTGACATATCCTAAGCAATTAGCGAGAGATGAGATGTGAGCCCGTGCCCCTGACTCTCAAGTGCTGAACTAAGAGTCTGAAAAATAGGCTGCTAGCTCCCTCTCTGCAGCTAGTTCATTGGGTGACCTTGGATAAATCACCTAACTCCTCTGTCCTCAGAGGTATGGTAGAGCCAGCTTAAGTCTGGGCTAAAGAGAGCCGACTGTTACATTTGCAATGTGAAAATCTATGTCAGAAGTCAGCAAATGCTGCAAATCGGTACTTCATTGTGTTGATTGCCTACTTTTAAGAAAGTGACAGAAAAATGTTAATGCAGACTAAATTTAAAAGTGTATCGTGATTCCTTTTTTTTTCCCCCAGAGAGCTTGTTGTTAAACATAGACCAGCATAGCATTTTCTGTACCTCATTTTCTTCATCCATAAAATAAAGACAGGACAAGAAGATCCTTAAAGCCCTAATCCTACAATTTTCTCCTAATTCGACCCAACATGTCCTCTACAAGATTCCCTGAGCAGGAAAAGACACCCTATTTCAGTTGCAACAAACTGATGATAAAGTGTCCATAAATCAATGCCCTAGGTGTTGGATTTGGAGAGCCAGAAACAGCAGAGCTTAGTGCCCAATTAACAGGAAGGATTCATTAAAATAGGAAGCTGGCAGATCACAAATTGAGCAAGCTCCTCCCATTCTTATGCCCAGCATCCTAAGGTTCTTTACATACACCACCCCCTCTTCCAGGTGTGTCTTGTGGTCCAGGCACACACACACACACACACACACACACACACATCCTAGTGATAGCTCTGCAAGAACTACTGAGTTATTCGACAAGTTCTGATTTCACCATTTTTTTCCTGTGGAAAACACAGGATATTTGATTACTTCACTGTCATTATGGTCACCCTGCAAATTATAAGATGCTGCCATTCCAGAGAGAACACTGAATGTCAAATATTTAATACCTTAAAATTGAGGTGAAATTCTGAAAAGATTAAAAGCCTTAAAAGTCATTTGGAATCTCCTTGCTTACCTAGTGGTGAAAATACTAGCTACTTGTAAGAAAATATAGCCAAGTACTGGTCATAATAGGAGGGTGTATCTGAAGAATGTGGTGTGCCAGCTTACTTCCCCTAAATGAAGGAGATGTCCAAGGGCAACGTAAAGCACAGGGTGTGCTAACACAGTCTCTAGATGCATTCTCTGGGTATAATAACAATTTGATTCTGGACTTACTTAAATGGCTAAGTCTGAGTATAAAATTATTTGTGAAAAGCAAAAACAGAAGAGAAAGATACCTGCTAATACTTAATCACAGAAGTCCAATTTCTAACATTCATTATATATGGCTCCTAATCCCAAATAAATTGAGCCAGCACCAATTTGCCTCACTCTCTCATCCACTGATAGATTGCCTGGAATCATAAGAACTAGTCTGTTTTGTTTCGTAATGCTAATTAAATAGGTCAGGATGCATACCAATTACATTACAGAAATTGATTCCCTCTTGTCAATTCTATTTCATTCAACAAATATTTATTAAGTGCCCCCTATACGTAAAGCACTGTGGTATTCCCTGAGTGATACAAAAAAAAAAAGAGAGAGAGAAAATTTGGACCCTCCGCTCAAGGAGTCTACAGTCCAGCAGGCCATGTCTTAACTTGTACACAAATGACAATTCATGATAAGTGCATAAGAACTTGGTGTAAATTAGTAGCTACCATACAGATATGTTACCTAAAGAAAAGCTAATGAGATAGAGAATCTCAATTGTCCCTTATGAAATTTTCTAAATGCAATGCAATATTACTATACCAGAAAATATTTCCATTCTTTGATACCTCAAAAACTGGTGATTCCATGTAGATTCTACCTCTACGTCAGAAGATTACAAGATATAATAACCTAATCCTAGGGTTTTGTAGGTTTCAAAAATTCTGGGTACCAAACAGTACCATGTACTACCCTCTCTTCTTATAGCTGGATGTATTTTGATGGCTACATTCAGAATTTTTGGAGGTTATTCAGAGAATCATAGCCCGAGAGCTGGAAAGGATTTCAGAGCCCATCATCTCATTTTACAGATGAAGAAACTGAGGCTTGGGGAAAAGTAGTTTAAAAGACTTGCCCAAGATCAGGAGTAGTAGGAAGGATTTGAACCCAGGTCCTTTTTTTTTTCACTGTACCACATCACCCTGCCAAGCATTTTCCAAACGGCTATGTAATATATTCAATATACCAAGAAATATATGGTCAGATGTTCAATGGATTAAGCCTGCAATTGAGAACAGATCTCTGTGAGTTACACAAAGTATTCGTGTTACAAAATTGGGTAAGTCCTACTATAAGCCAGACTTAGATAGTTCACATACCACAAGGGTTATGTTTATAGATTGTCATGGTTAAAAGGAAAATGGAAATTGAATCCTCCCCTACACATTTAATGACCAATTCATTTCTTGGCCCCTTTTATTCCCATCACCATCCCTGTTGCCCTAGCTTCTCCTACTATCATCGAATCAATCATAATAAGGAATGATGACATCTAAATCTTATTTTAGGGCTTACAAAGCCCTCTACATCTATGGTCTAATTTTTGCTGAGTATCTATTATGTGTGAGTCCCTCTCATACTAACCTCATTTCCCAAAGGAGAAACTAGTTTCAAGATCCCTCGAGATGTTGCCCGTTACAAGATCTGATTTTTAATAAAGAAGAGGATTTGAAAGGGGGGGGTGCTATACCTGTGATTTAATTAGTGTAGGGAACTGTGGGTAAGGAAATCTCCTTTGCCAATGATATTAGCACCTGCTCTGACACTTATCATCTTAAGAGAGTTGCTTGGGGGCACTGAAAAGTTAAGCACCTCGGCCAGGGCTACCCAGCCACTATGTCTGAGGCAGGATTTGAGTACCGTATTTCTGACTATAAGGCTAACTCTATCTATTTCTCTATATTGCTTCCCTTTAGAAGGATCAACCCCTGAAAATGCACCTGGAGATAATAAAATATCTAAGGTGTGGCTGCCCATTCTGAGCATCGGTGCCCAATCGGGCACTTCCCCAACCTCTCAGCCTCTTCTCCTTCCCTCTTAGCCCAATGTACAACCAAGGTCACCTATTAGGATTAGGAGAAGAAGAGACAAGGCCTGAAAAAAAAAACCCACTGTCCTCACTTCACTTCCAAATCCTCTCATTTTTAAAGCCTTACCTTATTTTCAACCGGATCATGATCTAACGCTAAGACCACTCCCATCTGCCGGCTGAGCAGGCTTTCATACTTTGTCCCATCAAAGTGGATGTGCCGAATATCACGCATGTTGGCAAACAGTAAAAAAGGCTGGGGTCCTGTTGACCAAATTTCATTCATGACTTCGTTTGCTAGCTAGCATCAAGTTTCAGTTCCCTCTTATTCCCTCCCACTGACTGAAATTCCACACATGAGATTCATCCTTTGGATCAAGCAAACCTTCTCCAAGTACCTTCTTTTAATAGCTAGGATTTATAAAGAGCTTTAAAGTCTGCAAAGCACTTTACAAATCTTACCTCATTGGATCCTCATGACCACTCGAGTAGGTAGATACTGTTATTATCACCATTTTACAGATAAAGAAACTGAGACAGAGGTTAAGAGGCTTGCTAAGGATCACACAGGTGATCCCTTTAATAACCAGCACTTATTTGCCGTTGTTCAGTCGTGTCTGACTCTGCATGACCTTATTCGGGCTTTTCCTGGCAAAGACACTGGAGTGGTTTGCCATTTCTTTCTCCATATCATTTTGCAGATGAGGAAACTGAGGCAAGCAGGGCTAAGTGGTTTGCCCAAGGTCACACAACAGTAAGTGTCTGAGGCCAAATTCGAACTCAAGAAGATGAGCCTTTCTGATTCCAAGACCAGCGTTCTATCCACTGCGCCACCTACGTATCACCTTAATATTTGAAGAGCACCTAACAAATATTATCTTGTCGATCTTCACAACAACTCTGGGAGGTAGCACTATTAGTAGTAGTAGTCGTAGATAATAACAATATTAGCATATAATGATATATAATATATAATTGTATTATTTATTTTATTATATTATATTATATATAACATAATAATTATATATGTAGTATTATATAATACTAGTATAAATAATATATAGTAATACAATATATAAATATATTATATAATAATCATATTAATATTGATTGACAATATAGTCATTATTATTAATAATAATATGGTACTATTATCCCGACTTTATTGATGAGGAAACTGAGGCAGAGGTTAAGTGACTTATCCAGGGCCAAATACCTCATAAGCACCTGGAGCCAGATCTAAATGCAGTTCTTCCTGGCTCCAAGTCCAGCACACCATCTTCTGGACCCCCTAGCTATCTCTAGGATGAACCTACTCCTGAAAGGGGAGAACATGCTAAATCACTAATACTTCAAAGTGAATGAGCTGAAATGAGTGGTGGGATGGCTGAATATCAGAGCTGGAAGGAGCTTCAAAAGTTATCCAGTCAAACCCCCGCCTGAAGAGGAATCTTCTCTTTCATTTCCTTGGTAAGGGACAGCCACGCTCCCAACTCCAGTACTCCGTGATGGACAATTGACTGGGACTTAATAAAGGAGAATAAGTGAGAGGAGGAAGTGGCCCTAAAGGGGAGGAAAAAGACATTCTCCCCACAACCCCACAAGGAGTAGGAGGCACCAAACACAATCTTGAGCCATTTCTGAATTTTGCCTGCCACTTCCCCCATCTGCCACACATCATTGAGACAGCCATGTTGCCGAGTATTATTAGTAAGCATGTCACAATCCCATTTAGGATCATGGTGAATAGAAAATGGGGGGGGGGGGGGGGGTCATCTGGTCCAATCCCTGTTCCTCTCCCTTTTTTATTAAATGAAGAAAATGAAGTAGAGAGTGGTTAACTTGCCTACAGTCACTCACGTAGTAGAGAGCAAAGTTAGTACTTAGACCTAGGCTCTCTGTCTTAGAGCCAAAGCCTTTTCCATGACATAATGTGGCTTTCTTTGAAACCTGTTACCTACATTTATATAGATTGGAATACATGAATATGAGCCCCTCTGTCCTAGACATTCCTGGTCAGAGAGACGGAAATATTCAATCACAAAAAGCTATACAATTATTTTCCATTTTTCATTGACTGGGACGTTGGTCGGCTAGAACCCTGTATGGGATGAAAAAGGCAAACCCTGCCGAACCATCACATCCTCCTAGATTATATTATTGATAAAGCATCAGTAAATATAAAAACCATTTGCTACGTGTCTGAAATTGTCAGGAATATTGAAAGAAGAGCTGCCACAGAGGAAGCTGGGTGACACACTGGGTGAGCACTGGGCATGGAGCCAGGAAGATCTGCGTCCAAATCTGGCCTCAGACACTTACCAACTGTGTGACCCTGGGCAAGTCAGTTAACTGCAGTTTGCCTCAGTTTCCCTACCTCTTTTGTTGCTTAGTCACTTCGGTTGTGTCTGACTCTTCGTGAGCCCATTTGGGATTTTCTTGGCAAAGATACCAGAGTGTTTGCCATTTCCTTCTCCAGCTCATTTTACAGATGAGGAAACTGAGGCAAACAGGTTGTCTGAGGCCAGATTTGAACTCAGAAAGATTAGTCTTCCTGACCCCAGGCTCTGTCATCTATCCACTGCACCACCTAGCTGCCCTCCCTATCTCTAAAATGGGGGTAATAACGCCACCTACCTCCCAGGATTGTTGTGAGGATCCAGTGAAATAATAATGGCAAATGTGCCTGGCACAGAAGGAGTGCCATATAAATGTTAGCTATTATTAGTATCATTATCATCATCAAACTAGATAATATTTGTAAAACATTTAGCACAGTGCCTGGCACATAGGAGGCACTTAATACTTGTGTTTTCCTTCCTTATTTTGGAGAAAAAAAACTATCAATGAAGCAAAGCATTTCAATATGGACAGAAGAGGAATTGTCGGAGTCTTGGGATTATAGCTTTTCCTGGAGTGTTTAAAGCAAAAGGAATCATTCCACAAATAGTTATTAAGTAGTGTGCAGAACACCTACTAGGTGCTATAGGGCTTTATATACCAACAAGGAGAAATTGTTCATGATATCCCCATTTTATAGAGTCTGCTTTAATACAGACATTGACAGGCCCAGACCCTCAGGATCACTTACTTCTATAGGACATCTCAGGTCATATTAAACCGCTGCCTGATGAGTCAAGTTACCTGGCAAATATGCTACACGTTTACATGGCTTTGGAGAGACCATTAAGAAAAAGTCTATTACCAATTACTGACTAGTGTCGGTAATGGCAAATGAAAGATAAAACCAAAAGCAGTCCACAATTTCTAAAATAACATTTGAAATTTTTTCAAAATCAACAAGCATTTATTGTTATGAGCTTACTTACAAGTGGCATCTAGAAGTGTTTGTGCAGGGACTAATAAATGGGGGAGTAATTCTTCTTGGAGATTCTTAAGCTGAAACTTCAGAGAGCTGGGGATTCCAAGAGTCAGAGATAAGGAAGGGGAACCCTGCCCCGCCAAGCATGGCAGATAGCCTATGCAAAGACCCAGAGGTCAAAGAGAGGATGATATCTTGGGAGGAATAAATAGGAAGTAGGCCAATTTGGCTGGAGCTCGGAGTGCGTTGGAGGAGCAAAATACAATCAGCATAGAGAGCTAGAAGAAGTGATGAAAGGAAGAGTTTTGTATGCCAAGTAAAAGAGTTCATAGTTTATTCTAAAGGCAATGGGCAACTACTGAAGCTTCTTGAGTTAAGAAATGATACAGTCTGACATGAGCTCCAGAAATAATTTGGCAGTTGTGTGGAGAATGGATTAGAGAAAGGAAAGACTGGAGGCAGGGAAGCCCATTAGAAGGCTGTTGCAAAAGTACAGCTACAAGCGGTGATGAGAGCCTGGACTATAGTGGTTGTAGCATAAGTAGCATCAATCAGTCAGTTAATAAACATTTATTAAGTGCCTACTATGTGCCAGGTATGCACCAAGAACAGAAAAGGTAATTGTTGGGAAAGACGTCAAGAAATTGAAATCAATAACGCTGTCAGCCCTCCATACAAGTTCATTTTCCATACCCAATGATACTAACCTGTAGCTTTGCAGCTCTTTTGATCCAACTGCAGCTCGTATCCAGGAAAGCAACCACATTCCCAAGACACTGGGCTTAGAGGGGTGCAAATCTGGCTACACCCACCATTGTCTGGTGATGAACAACCTTTAAAAAGAGCAATTTCATTCAGAATTCTAAGGTATTCAAAAAAGTCAAAGTCATTCATTCATAAAATGCTAAAGATACAATTTAATGGCCATATGCTTTTTAAAAATAGTTTATCACCACAAGTTGTGGTATATGAATGTAACGGAATACTATTTTCCATAAGAAATGATGAGCAGGCAGATTTCAAAAAAACCTGGAAAGACTTACATGAACTGATGCTGAGTGAAGTGAGCAGAACCAGAAGATCATTGTACGCAGTAAGAGCAACACTGGGGGATGAATGACTTTGTCAGACTTAGCTCTTCTGAGTAATGCAATGTTCTAAGACAATTCCAGAAGACTCATGATGGAAAATACTATCCACATCCAGAGAAGGAACTATGGAGTCTGAATGCAGATTAAAGCATACTATTTGCTCTAATTTTTTTTTTGTTTTTTCTCTCATGGTTTTTCCCTTTTGTTCTGATTCTTCTTTTACAACATGACTAATGTGGAAATATGTTTAATGTGATTGTACACATATAATCTATATCAGACCGCCTTGGGGAGGCAGGGAAGGAAGGGAAGGGGAAAAACTTAGAACTCAATCTTATAAAAGTGAATGTTGAAAACTAAAAATAAATAAATAAATTTTTAAAAATACTTTCTCACCTGAGCTGTGCTCATTAACCCAGACCATGCAGGATTCAATCAATCGATGAACATTTATTAAACACCTACTATAAGCCAAGCACTATGCTAAGGACTGGGGATACAAAAAAAAAAAATACAAAAGATAGTGCCTGCCCTCAGAGATTTTACAATCTAATGGAGGAACTTACAATTCAATAAGTTCAATCTTTTTTATCAGCTTTGTAATCAAGCTGAAATCGAGCTGATCCCTCAGCAATCAGGAGGGAATATGAAGCTCAACTTCTTCAAGCCTCATCAAAAATCTCGACTTTTGTAAGACTTTTACTAGTCTCCAGTAATACTGGTTACTATCCCTCTGCAATTATCTTCAAGCTGATCTTATATGTACTTTGCTTGTGAATAGTTACTTGTACATTTTTTCCTCCTTTAGATTGTGAACTATTTGAAGGCAGGGCACCCAAAAAGGATTTAAGCAATGCTAGTTGACTTGACTTCCTTGAAACACTTTTGGCGGGTAGAATTGAAGACTTCACTTCCAAATGGATCATTCTTTCCTGCCCCTCTAAGCCACTGGAAAGCAGATTCACTGGCAGCACGCTAGAATGCAAGCTTCATTTTTTTTTTATTTCAGGGAGATTCCTATATGCTAGCTTACATCTATACAGCACTTTAAAGTTTGCAAACTGCATTACAAAAATTATCTCATTTTATTCTCATACCATCCCTGGGATGTGTGTGCCATTACTATTCCCATTTTTCAGATAAGAAAATGGAGGCAGGTAGCGGTTAAGTGACTTGCCCAGCTAGTAAGTATCTGAGGCTGGATTTGAACTCAGATCTTCCTGACTCCAGGTCTATCCACTGTGCTACCCCACTTCAAATTCTTATTAGTTGTGATATTTTGGACAACCACTTAACCCATCTGCTCATCTGTAAAATGAAGGAGTTAGACTTAGTGGTCCTGTCCAGCTTTAAATCTATGATTATGACTTTTCCTTTCCCAATGAGCCTTACTTTTTTGTTTCCATGAATTTTGCATCTTATCTTTCTCAGTTTCCTCTTGTCAATGAAAGACAATGAAGACTCAAATATAGTTTAACCAGAATTAAGGCTCTTCTTTTCTGTTTTGAGTCATGTCCAGTCTTCCATCAATGGAAGCCTCTATGGAGACTAAGCTAAAAAAGTGGAGGAGAAGACTGAAGGTAGAAGTCAAGAGGGATTTACATATTGCATAAATTAAATTGCTAAGATCCACCACTTGTTACTAGCTATGTGACCTGGGCAAGTCATTTAACCCCAATTGCCTCCAAAAAAAAAAAAGATCCACCATTTAGCAACCTTTCATCCCAATATGCTTTAGCTATAGTTTGGGGTCAGGAGAACCAATGTCTTAAATCCAATGAAGTTGAGCATACTTACCACTGCATGTTTTTCCATCATCCTTGAGCACTGATCCTTCGGGACAGAAACACACGGGACCATCTGATGTCATGACGCAACCATGGCTGCATCCAGTGTTATTGCTTCCACAGGAAATTAATTCTAGTTGTTTGGAGGATAAGACTCTAGTTAGCGTTCAACCAAGTTTACTGCTATTTATTTAAAATGAATTTCTAGTGAACCACAAGCGCTCTTCTGAAAAGGTTAAGTTAAATAAAGATTTGATATTTAGAACTTCTACAGTCAGGGTGGGTATAAAAATAAAGGGAGTGTTTATATTTAAATATAGCAAGGAAGAACTTTTGGAACTGTACACTGATTCTTTTGGTTTCCTCTAAATCAGGGCTGTCCAACCCTGGGGGTTTTTTTGTTACTTTTTTTTTTGGGGGGGGGCAGGGCAATTGAGGTTAAGTGACTTACCCAAGGTCACACAGCTAGTACATGTGTCAAGGGTCTGAGGCCAGATTTGAACTCAGGTTGTCCTGACTCCAGAGCTGGTGCTCTACTCACTGCACCACCTAGCTGCCCCCAACCTTGGGTTTTTATTGAAACAATAGACAATATATTTTTGATTTGCCATTTTACTGAGAGCTCTGTGGTAGCTCGGCTTCCTTTACCAAAGCATTTACGTAAATTTCTATGTTTGTAGGTGGGCCACATAAATTGAACTGCAGGTTGCACGTGGCCCGCACCCGCATTTTGGACAGCCCTGCTCTAAATTTGTCAAATATTGCTTTAAAAATATTAGCTTACTATGGTATTTGCCAACACTGAAATGGGTTGAAATCTGCTAGGCATGCTCTTCTGGGCCTTCTCAAAACCACAGTGGTCTTATTCTTGCAGTAGAGGGCAATTAATATTGTAGGCATTATTGCTCATTAGGAGGCACAAACCTCACCAGTAAAAGCCACTGATTTCTGAAATGAAAGAGACTTCTTAATGATGCCAGGCCCCTCACATGTTTTTCCCTGAACTACTCTCTCTCCACATAGTGACATCATCTCCTCCATAGTTCCTTTGGCTGCTTTTTGCCCAAGAATGGGACACTTGGTTCCTGAAGGAAATCTGCTTCACCTCCTTGTCTTTCACTCCACAACTTTCCATCCCTTTCTTGATTCTACTCCTGGTTTGCCTCCCCCCCACCTCCAGAATTCTTTCTAGCCCAAAGCAGTTTTGCTATTTAGCCAAGCCTTGTTTTCTCTAAGGTGTCAAACGTCTTTTGAACTATCAGACCACGTAAATATAACATCGTAATTTTTGACAAGATTTTTCTCCAAATCTATTTAATTCATAGGATGATAGATTTAGAGCTAAAAGGAACCTCAGAGGTCATCTAATCTAATAACCCCAATTTGTAGGCGATAAGGCTCAAACACTTGCTCAAGTTCACGTGAGTATAACTACCCACGGTAGAAGTTGAACTCAAAACCAGATCCTCTGAGTTCAGAACCCCAGTTTTCTACTATACTCCAATGAGATTAAAAGTTAAAGATGAGTTATTATACTGCATTGGTGGAAGGAGCTGTCAAGAGTTGCCTATTTAAACGAAATCATAGATTCGTGACCAATGTATAATCTAGCACTTTATTAACTGGATGCTTTTACTTGGAAACTTTAAATGAACCATAACTCTATTGGTGTATGGGTCACAATCCCTGTTCTCTCCCTGTGTAATTCTTGTCCACATTGTACCATAAATCCTCCACAGAATATCTACCCAGAACACTGGAGGGCTTCCTCTTGGTTTTTGTTGGCTTTTTCCCCTCCTTTATCTCAAGTACCAGTGTACCCACTTGAGTTGCCCATCTAGTATCTTGTTTGCTTTCTTTTCCATTTATCTGAAGAGCACCAGGGTACCACTCTGGCTGCCCACCATATTGTCCGTCATGACTAGGCACTTCCTTTCCTGGCCATACATATCCTCAGTGTCTTCCTGTACTGCATTTACTGAATGCAAGTCATCACTGGTAACATGCTGAAGCCTACTTATGCCTTTGTGTCTTTCCTTTGGGTTATTTGTAATTTTAACTCTTCTGAGATCATGGCATCCCATAAGTCACAATTGCATGGCATCACTAGGAAGAGTATTACTGTCAAAGAGATGAGCAACAACTAGTAGTTTGGGATCATTGAAAGTGTGCCCAATCCTCATATAATCAAGTCCAGCATGGTGGAGTGAAAATGGAGCTGGAATTGAAGTCAGAGGATTTGGGTTCAAATTCCCATTCTATAAATGACTATAAACATTCTGTGAATCACTTAACTTACTGAAACTCAATTTCTTACATCTGTAAAATGAGAGGTATTGGAGTGGGTGACTATTAAGGCCATGACAGATCTAAATCTGCAACCTTTGGGGCAGCTAGGTGGCACAGTGAGTAGAGCACTGGCCCTGGAGTCAGGAGGACCTGAGTTCAAATCCAGCCTCAGACACTTGACATATGTACTAGCTGTGTGATCTTGGGAGAGTCACTTAACCCCAATTGCCTTGCCAAAAACCAATCAATCAATCAATAAATAAATAAATGGATAGATAGATGGATAGATAGATAGATAGATAAATCTATGACCTTCCTCCTTCTACTTACTATCTAGCTTTGTTGAAGGTGCACATGGTGATGGACTATGAGTTGCTTATCTGACTGCAAAGGGAAGGAAAGAAAAGAAGCATTTATTAAGCACCAATTATGTGCCAAGGCATTGTGCTAAGTTCTTTACAAATACTATCTCCTTTGATCCTTAGACAACCCTATGAGGAGGTTGCTATTATTATTCTTGTTTGTTGTTTGGGCTTTTCTTTTCACAATAAAGGAAAATCAAGCAGATAGAAGTCAAATAGCTTGCTGATAGTCAGCAAGAACTGAATTCAAGTCTTCCTGACTCCAGGTCTGGTACTCTATCCACTGTGCCACCTGGTTACATAGCATGATCTGGTAAATATGTGATTTTCATCCTCTTTGCTACCAACTAGAAAGCTCCAGAACTGGACCTTTGCGATATCACTCGGTAGCGAACCAACACTAACTAACTAGAAGAGCAAACAAACTGCATACTCTTTGATCCAACAATACCACTACTAGGTCTGCATCGCAAAGAGATTAAAAAAAAAAAAAGGAAAAGAACCTACTTGTACAAAAATATTTCCAGTAGCTCTCTTTGTGGTGGCAAGGAATTGGAAATTGAGAGGATGCCTGTTAATTGGGGAATGACTGAACAAGTTGTGGTACATGAATGTAATGGAATACTATTGTGCTATAAGAAATGATGGCATTTCAGAAAAACCTGGAAAGATTTATATGAACTGATGCTGAGTGAAGTGAGCAAAACCAGCAGAACATTGTACACAGTAACAGCCACATTTTATAATGATCAACTATGAATGACTTAGCTCTTCCCATCAATGCAACGATCCAAGACAATTCCAAAGGTCTCCTGAGGAAAAAAAAAAACTGCTATTCACATCCATAGAAAGAACTGAAGGAGTCTGAATGCAGATTGAAGCACATTATTTTCACCTTTTTTGTGGCCTTTTTCTTTTGATCTGTTTCTTTTTTTCTTAATATGACTAATACTGAAACATATTTTTGCGTGATTGCACATGTATAACCCATATCAAATTGCTTGCTGTCTTAGGGAAAGGGGAGGGGAAGGAGGGAGAGAAAAAATTTGGAACTCAATATTTTGTAAAAACGAATGTTAAAAATTGTCCTTACATGCAACTGCAGGAAAAATATTTTTTTTTAATCTGACTGAGCCCAGAGATAAGGGATGACTCAAATGGCAATGAGCTGGGTGGGCTATACCAAGTCACAAGAACATCTAACAGTAGGGGGGAAAGAAATGAAATGAAATGGAAGAAGGAAGAAGACTAATGATGAAGTGAATAGGATAATGATAATCAAGAAAATATAGACAAAAATAGATAAGACAGAAATGCTTAATTCTCACTTTGATTCTGGTTTTGTTTTTGTTTTTTCTGCCAAAGGGAAAAGGTTTGGCTTGACCTTATGTTCTTCTGTACTAGGGTTCATAAACTGGAAGATAAAGGAATAAAGAAGTTAGAGTTTACCCAGATTTTATTAGAGCATTTGATAAAATCTCTCATGCTGTTTTTATGGTATATGATACAGTGGATAGAGTACTCTAGAACAGGAAGAGAAGTCAGAAGCCATCTAGTCCAACCCTGATCCCCTAATTCTATAGATGAGGTAACTCGGGATATGAGAGAGGCTATATTGTGCCTTGACCGGGGTCACACAGGTACTAAATGACAGAGCTGGGACTTGAACCCGGGTCCTCTGACTCCAAATACACCATTTTTTTCTGTGCCTCTATAAGATGTCCTCAACTAGACTTCTCTAGAGTCCAAGAAAGACTGGGTTCAAATCCTCCTTCAAATACTGTGTAACCATGAACAAGTTTCTGAGTTTCAGTTTCCTCACCTCATTATGCCTACTCCACAGGGTTATTATGAGGATCAAATGAAATCAAATATGTCAAACACTTCACAAAGCCTAAAGCGCTTATATAAATTTCAGTTATTACTGACATTCAAAGAGTCACTGCTATATATGCAGTCCACCTCCTAAATATTCACAGCATCAAACAGCAAGCATTTCTTCTTATTTTTCTTTTCTTTTCTTTTTTTAAAGGCAATCAGGGTTAAATGACTTGCCCAGGGTCACACGGCTAGTAAATGTCTGAGGCCAGATTGAAACTCAGGTCCTCCTGACTCCAGGTCAAGTGCTCTATTTACTTCATCAGCTAGCTGCCCCTCAAGCATTTCTTATTAAGCACCTACTATGTGCAATGTACAGTCATAAGCTCTGATGATACAAAAACAAAAATAGAACAGTCTCTGCCCTCAAAGAGCTAACATTCTATCAAGGAGAAAACTAGTATATAGATTTAGAGCTGGAAGGGGCCTTGGATGTCATCCTACCCAAGTGTTTCATTTTTTCAGATGAAGAAACAGAGTAAGTTTCTCAAAGAGAATAAGTGACCTGGTGCCCAAGGCCCCACTGGCAGGAAGTAACAGAAACTGGATTTGAACTCAGGTTCCCTCACTGTACTACAATGACTTAACATCATATATATATATACATATATATATGTGTGTGTGTGTGTGCGTGTGTGTGTATGCGTGTGCGTGTGTGTGTGACAGAGAGAGAGAGAGAAAGAATGAGTCTTCCTGATTCCCAGCCCAGTGATCTATCCACTGTACCACCTAGCTGCCCATAAGGGTCCTAGTCCTAATAGAATTAGAAAGAGATTGAGCAAACCACTAAAGAAGGCTGGCCCTGGAGGCAAAGGACTTGGGTTCAAATATTTACTTGTCTTTTCTTGATTTGTATGACCTTGGGCAAGCAGCTTAACTTCTCCTGACCTAAGTTTATTCATTTGTAAAATGTACAAATTTATAAAATGAATAGAAATCATTTCTACTTTTTTTTAATACTAAATCTGTAATCTTATAAATATTTAGGAAATTTTTCATATTTTTAATATATTTCATATTCTTGTTTTTTTCATATATTTCATATTTTTTATATTTCATTGAATTTCTTAATATTTGAGAGCTCACATTATCAAGTCACTTTTGAAGTTGGATGAGCTTACCCGTCCAATCAAGAGCTATGATCTTACTAGGTCAATTTCCAACAATTTGGCAATCTACAATGCTTCTTCAAACCAAACACCAAGGTCAAAACCATTAGTACTGTTTCTCTATCTCAAATGACCCACACACATTGATAGAGCAGGTTACAATTCTTTATGGGAGTCAAAATCCTAACCACAAAACACCTAAGCTCAAAGTTACATACCAAGGGCCCTGAAATCACGATTACAGGTAATCTTGATGGGCTGATAGGCTGTAGCTTCTCTCTGAACACACACTCACTAAAGGTCTGTTGCTAAAAGCAAAAATGGAGCTCTTTCAGAAGCTGACTCTTTCAATTCAAAATATTCACTCTAGTTTGGCAACTTTTGCTATGAATCCAATGCTTTCTCTTAGAATTAATGGGATGGCATTTATCCAGGAAGGGAACTAGACAGAAAACCATTATTAGAGTAAGAGGCATTAGTAAATCTGCATTAGGCAAATATTTCCACTCAACCCATTAGTGGACTTTGTGGTCCAAGGCATGTGCCTCTTGGCCTTCTCTGTCTGCTGACGAGATTCATTATGGAGCAAAAATACCACATGCCTTTAATCCAGCTGAAGCTGCTGCATTCTCAGAAAATCTATCCTGGAAGTAAAGCCATGTGGAATGTCCAAGGGGAGCTCTGGCATTTTAGGGAATAGACTATGAAAGCGGATGTGTATTTGGCCCAAGAAAAATTCAGTTTGAACTGATTTATTTCCCATTTCATGCATAGTAGGCTTTGAGGGTCACTGATTACAGACTTAAAACCCAGCTCCTTGCTGTTGTTTGGCTTTCATTTTTGAATAGGAGAATTGGACTAAGGTGAGGAAGGTTTGCACAAAGTCATGGCCTCACTCTCTCTCTTCCTGAGTCATCAAAATCCAGTGACAGGACAAAAGTCAAGATAACTAGAAATGTCTCGGAATGCAGTATATGACCAAGCTCTAAGTGCTCCCTCCATGACACCTGCTTCAACTACTTTCAAGGCCACCTGGAATAAATTGTTCTCATCTACCCATTGTGCTGGGGATGGTCTTCACATGCTTGGGGTAGATGGGTTTGGGGCCTGTCGGTTACCCTCAGGCTGGTTTAGCCATCTACCAAGACAGTTTTACCAGGAGGTAGCTACTACTCACGCCACAGCCTCTTGGAGCCACGAGAGCTGAGTGAACCAGATGGACACCAAATGTCAATGGGCAGCCATCCCACCAGAGGTACTGGTCCTCCTGAACACCCCATACACACATGCCAAAGGGACATACTCTACCCTCCCCAAAGTTGTATAGGTTATGGAAATGTAAACAGTAGTAGAACCAGAAAGGGGAGACAGTGTGTCAAAGGCTCAAATATCTGATGTATAGAGATCAACCAGAAATAGTGGCACCTCCACACTGTTTTTGCCTGATCTTTTAAAATTCAAGGTAGACCTGAAGGAAGAAGGAGATATTGTTTTTGGAGTAAAAAACACTTTAGTTCCATTCCCAGTTCTTTCACTTACTGTCTGCATAAACACTTGCAAGTCACTTAACCTGCCTGACTCAGTTTCCCCATCTATAAAATGGAGTCAGACTAGATGTCTTCAAACATCTTTCCAGCTCTAAATCTATGATCTTTTGATATCTACTTCTCATTCCCCATACAATAAAAATAGTAATGATAATAGTTGGAATCTATGTAGTAAAGTGCCTTTTCAAATATCTCATTTGATCCTCACAACAACCAACTGGCAATCATACACTCTTTTGCTCAGTTGTTTCAGTCCTGTCTGACTCTTCATGACCTCATTCGCAGTTTTCTTGGCAAAGATACTGGAGTGGTTTGCCATTTCCTTCTCTAGATCGTTTCACAGATAAGGAAATTGAGGCAAATAGGGATAAGTGATTTGCCCAGGGTCAGACAGATAGTAAATGTCTGAGGACACATTTGAATTCAGGTCTTCTTGGCTCCAGGCCCTGTGCTCTATCCACTGCACCACCCAGCTGCCCATATGCTCCATTAACCTTTGTAAATGGAGCCAATTTCCAGAATGTGCTAAGAGGGCCACTCCTACAGATATGTATAGGGGGCGGATACATAATGGCATGATTTGAGGGAAACAGAAAGGTTTTCTCTAAAATTTCCCCTTCTAGCCTGAAATCCTTATTCTGAGTCAAGCGTCAATAGGTTAGGCATCAAATGTTGGAGGTACACACACACACACACACACACACACACACACACACACACACACACGTGTGTGTATGTATATGTGTATATGTATGTGTATGTATGTGTGTTGTTGTTGTTTGTCAGCATCAGGAAGATGATGTCATGACTTGCAAGCGAATTGGATTTAAGTGAGGGAGGCTGTGCAAAATCACCAGACTCCCTTTCTCCTCCACAGCCATTTGGGTCCAGTGGCAAGATCAGGACTGGAGATGGCCCAGGATACAGTGGAAGACCTTGGCCTTTTTAAGTTAAGGTCTTTTCCAAGTCTCAGGTTGACTGAGACAATGCCCATTCAGTGATTAAGGCTAGGTTAAAAAAATGAGGCAAAGAATGGCCTCTTTTACCTAGTCAAAAAAAAAAAAATCAATCTGGGAGGGGAAAACCCTCAAGGTTTCTGGAAAAACAGAAACAATTGCTATTTATACTCACTCTGAGCCCTGGGGCCAAATAATGAACCAAGAAGAGACACTGTAATTTGAAAGCCTGTTACCTGTTCCATTAGCACATTAGCATAGATTAGCTGAGGGGATTAGAAAGTTGACACCTTAGTGCATTAATAGTACCCACTTCACAATTTTGCCTAAGGCTGGCCTGGGGTGTGGCATTGATTAGTGTGGGAGAAATCTATATAAATTTTGCCTGACTGAATAGAATTTTAGGAGATTTTTATAATTTGCAAAAACTTTATAAATCTTACAAAAATTCCTGATTTTTAGCCTCTTAATGGGGCTATTTTCAAATGCTAACGGGTAAAAATCAGTATTTAATCATATTAAGGTAACCTAGGGCAGGGACTGTTTCTTTTTTATTTTATGCATCCCCTGGGCCATCTCCAGTCATCCTGATGAATATCTGCTCACTGGACCCATATGGCTCTGGAGGAGAAAGTGAGGTTGGTGACCTTACACAGCCCTCCCTCACTGAAATAAAAGTCAACTGGAAGTCATGTCATCATTTCCCTGATGCCATGAAAATGACGGACAAACACAACCAACAACAACAATCCCTAGTACCTAGCCCAGGATGGGGCAATGTATTTGTTGTGGTTGAATCATTTCAGCTGTGTCCAACTCTTCATGACCCCATTTGGAGTTTTCTTGGCTAGATCTACTGAACTGTTTGCCATTTCCTTCTCCAGATCATTTCACAGATGAGGAACTGAGGCAAATAGGGTTAGGTTAAGTGCCTCACCCAGGATCACACACCTACTAAGCGTCTGAAGTGGATTTGAACTCATGAACATGAATGACTCTTTCTGATTCCAAACCTAATACTGATAGAGTACTGCACCACTTAACTGCCCTAGGGTACATAGCAGGCATTTAGTGAATGTTTATTGATTGATTGATTGATTGATTGACATCTGTTTCTCATTATCAAAATTACACCATTTATAAAATGCTCTTCTCAAAGGAATCTTCTAAAAACATTCTTAAATATTATCAATTTCCATTGTTGCATGCTATTTGACATATGAAGCAAGGCCTTTAAAATCCAAATTCAGATTTGTATATATGGTGACAAATAGAATTAATTCCATGTGTTTTTTCTTAGACAAAATAACAATATATTTGCAAAGCATTTTCTAATAACAAGATTTTTTTTTTTAATATTTTACGACATGGTATCATTGGCACCTAAACCGATGCAGGCCAATACCTGTTTTGTAACTTCCAGGATTAGAGTTTCCTAGAGCATTTAATTCACTGCCCTGGATTACAGAGTCATTCTTTTACCTTAGCTGCCCAAGAGAGATCTACCTTCCAGGAAAAATGAGGTAATAGACCTTCTATACATTGACCTTATTTGACCTCCTCTGGAATAATGTAGTTATGGGGGCCAAAATTGAAAGATACTGATAAGCTGAAGAATGTCCAGAGGAGGGCAAGCAACATGGTGAAGGCATTCAAGTCCATGTCACATGAGGATCAGTAGAAAGAACTAAGGCAGTTTTGTGCAGAAAAAAGAAAATTCAAGGGGACATGACAGCTTTGGTCAAGGATCTGAACGTAAGAAGGGTCCTACTTGTTCTGTTTGGCACCAGAAGGTAGAGCCAGGAGAAATGTGGAAGCTACCAAAAAAAAAAAATGGACAATCGAGGTTTGATGTCAGGGAAAACTTCTTAACAATGAGTTGTCCAAAAGTTGAATGGGCTGTACTGAAAGGTGGTGGGGTCCCCTTTCCTAGTAGGTCATCAAGCAGAGAATAGAGACTTGACAGGTTTATTATAGGGGAGATTCCTTTAGGATCTGGTTTAGACTAGGTAGTCACTGGTGCTCTTTTTAACATGTTTTTATCCCAAAGGCAAGGGAATGCTGGAACCAGCTCAAACCAGCTCGTGAGAACTAATTGTTAAATTTTCACTGTGAGCATTTACACCTTGGAAGTTGGCAAATGCTACAAATCAGGGTTTGATTTATCATTTTGTTGATTTTCTAGACTTAAGAAGGTGAGAGAAAAAATGTTAATAATGCAGATTTGACTTCAAAGTGTGTTGTGTATATTTTTTTTTTGCTAGTTGTTAAACATTTATCAGGACATCCCTCTCCACAGTCCTCCCCAAAATGTCTAACACCATTGGCAAAACTGAACTCTGACCATTGTTACATCAGGCTTTGCTACACAGAGAAGAAATCCCAAGGGGACAAAAGGCCAAGGGGAGAGAGAAATGGCCATTGGTTCAAATCTGACATATGACACATTTTGACTGATCCTTGACAGTTTAAGGCAACTCTATGACCTTCATAAGTAACAGAGTATCTATTTACCTACAAAAAGAAGTTTCTTCATTCAGAAATTCCCCATACAATTAAATCATGGGTCTAATCCCTTCCCTATCCCACAATGGTATGGTGACATGTATTGGCAAGTTTAGTGCTTGTCCAGTCCTATGAAATCATTTTTAGGGGGGCAGCTAGGGGGTACATTGAGTAGAGCACCAGCCCGGGAGTCAGGAGGACCTGAGTTCAAATCTGGCCTCAGGCACCTGACACACTTACACAGCTGTGTGACCTTAAGCAAGTCATTTAACCCCAATTGACCTGCCTTCCCCGCTCCGACCTCCCCCCCAAAAGAAATCATTTTTATACAACCATAGAAACAGTCAGGGATCTGTTATATGTCAGAATACATTTAAGGGGGGCAGGGGATCCAGGATGGTGGCTGGAAAACAGGGACTCACTTAAGCTCTCCCCTAAATCCCTCCAAACACCTCTAAAAATGTCTCTGAAAAAGTTCTAGAGCTACAGAACCCACAAAATAACAGAGGGAAACAAGACTCCAGCCCAAGACGACCTGGATGGTCACTGGAAAGGATCTATCGCACCGTGCTGGGAGATGAGCGCAGCAGGAGTCAGGTAGAGCAGGCCTTAGGGCCGTGAATCACTGAGCTATAGCAGTTACCAGACTTCTCAACGCACAAATGCCAAAGACAATGGAGCAGGCTAGTGAGAAAACTTCTGGATCTGGGTGAGAGAAGTGTGCAGTCCGGCCCTAGCCCCAGGGGTGATGGAGGTGGCCTGGAGGAGGTGGTGCTGCAGTAGCAGCAGCAGTAAGTTCCTGCAGCTGCTTCCAGAGCTCCAGCATCAGCTGCTTCTGGACTCCTTGGCCGACAGGGTGGGAGGAATCAAGTGGCACATCAGACCAGAAGTGCAGGGATTGTTTTTCTGGTGCAGAGGCAGGGTTCTCTTGCTTTGCCCTGCTTGGATCTGGGTCATGGTCCTGGTTGGCAGTTCTCGGAAGAGCAGAAGTGCTGGTGTGGCACAGTGTGCGATGACAGTGGAGTAGAAATAGCTCTGAAAACAGCATTGCAAGGCCCCTAAAGCTTGTGACAAAGTACTCTCTACTGTAAAAGCAGTCATATCCTGACGAAAAGCTCAGAGGTCAAGTAGTTGGCTGGGAACATGGCCAGGCAGCGAAAATGCACTCAGATTCAGACTCAGACTACAGAATCTTTTTTTAGTGACAAAGAAGATCAAAACATAGGGCCAGAAGAAGTCAACAAAGTCGAAGAGCCTACATCAAAAGCCTCCAAGAAAAATATGAATTGGTCTCAGGCCATGGAAGAGCTCAAAAAGGATTTGGAAAAGCAAGTAAGGGATGTAGAGGAAAAATTGGGAGGAGAAATGAGAGTGATGCGAAAAAGCCATGAAAAAAGTCAATGATTCACTAAAAGAGACCCAAAAAAATACTGAAGAAAATAACACCTTAAAAAATAGACTAACTCAAATGGCAAAAGAGCTCCAAAAAGCCAATGAGGAGAAGAATGCCTTGAAAGGCAGAATTAGCCAAATGGAAAAGGAGGTCCAAAAGACCACTGAAGAAAATACTACCTGCAAAATTAGATTGGAGCAAGTGGAAGCTAGTGACTTGATGAGAAATCAAGATATTATAAAACAGAACCAAAGGAATGAAAAAATGGAAGACAATGTAAAACACCTCATTG
>CM053623.1:280494433-280519853 GCA_028646595.1 Phalanger gymnotis
CCTAGGCATCATTTTTCAAGAAATTATCAAGGAAAATTGCCCTGATATTCTAGAGCCAAAGGGCAAAATAGAAATCAAAAGAATCCACCGATTGCCTCTTGAAAAAGATCCCAAAAAGAAAACTCCTAGGAATATTGTCGCCAAATTCCAGAGTTCCCAGATCAAGGAGAAAATACTGCAAGCAGCCAGAAACAATTTGAGTATTGTGGAAACACAATCAGGATAACACAAGATCTAACACCTTCCACATTAAGGGACTGAAGGGCTTGGAATATGATATTCCAGAGGTCAGAGGAGTTAGGATTAAAACCAAGAATCACCCATCCAGCAAAACTGAGTATCATGCCCCAAGGCAAAATACGGATTTTCAATAAAATAGAGGACTTTCAAGCTTTCTCAGTGAAAAGACCAGAGCTGAATAGAAAATTTGATTTTCAAATGCAGGAATCAACAGAAGCATGAAAAGGTAAATAGGAAAGAGAAATCATAAGGTATTTACTAAAGTTGAACTATTTTGTTTACATTCCTACATGGAAAGATGATATTTGTAACTCATGAGACCTTTCTAAGTTTTAGCGTAGTTGAATAGAATATACATATATATATATATAGACAGAGGGCACAGGGTGAGTTGAATATGAAGGGATGATAGGTAAAAAAAAAATAAAATAAAATCAGGAGGTGAGAGAGGAATATATCAGGACAAGGAGAAAGGGAGAGATAGAAGGGAATAAATTATCTCACATAAAAGTGGCAAAAAAAAAAAAAGCAGTTTCTATTGGAAGGGAAGAGGGGGCAGGTGAAAGGGAATAAGTGAATCTTGCTCTCATCAGACTTGACTTAAGCAGGGAATAACATACACACTCAATTGGGGACCTTACTGCATAGGAAAGCAGAGAAAAGGGGATGAGAGGGGGAGATGATAGAAGGGAGGGCAGATCAGGGGAGGAGGTAGCCAAAAGCAAAAACTTTTGAAAAGGGACAGGGTCAAGGGAGAAAACTGAATAAAGTGGGACAGGATAGGATGGAGGGAAATATAGTTAGTCTTTCACAACATGACTGTTATGGAAGTGCTTTGCATAATGATATATGTGTGGCCTATATTGAATTGATTGCCATCTCAAGGAAGGTGGGTGGGGAGGAAATAAGGGAGAGAATTTGGAACTCAAAGTTCTGAAAACAAATGCTCAAAAAAAAGTTTTTACATGCAACTGAGAAATAAAATATACAGACAATGGGGTATAGAAATCTATCTTGCCCTACAAGTAAGGGGAAACGGGATGGAGGGGAGTGGGGTAACAGAGGGGAGGGTAGACTAGGGAAAGGGACAATCAGAATATGTGTCATCTTAGAGTGGGGGGTGGGGTAGAAATGAGGAGAAAATTCATAACTCAAAATCTAGTGGAAATCAATGTTGAAAACTAAAAATATTAAATAATAAAAATATGAAAAAGAAAAAGAAAGGATACATTTAAGTGTTGTTTGCAGCTACATAGTCCAAGCTCTTTACTACCCCAATTCTGGTTGGGAAATCAATTTTGAGGGGAAAAAAAAAGCAAACAACTTTGGACTAAATGAGAACTGCAAATGACAATAACTCTTTGGATAATGAACACATTTATTCAATAAATGTTAATTAAGCACATCACTACATGTAGGCCTTCAGGGAGACACTAAGATAATTGATCTACAGGTCCTAAACTTCTAGAGCTTATACACTGATAGAGAAGGTAGGAGATGTGCAGGCAACTTTAAATATAAAACAAGAAAAGAAAGTAAGCTACTGTCAAGTTCCTAGAAAGAAGCAAAAAACAATTTGCCCTCAACATGCACTAATATGGAAAAAGCTGCCAGTCTCACTCACGTCAGTCATTGCACCCACACCTATATATAGATGTCACAATTGTCTTCAGAAACAAATCACAACCGGACTATAAAACCAACAGTTAGTGCTGTTGCTTACCATGACATCTTTTCCCATCAGGAAGCAGGATGAACCCTCTGGGGCATGTGCAGTAAAACGATCCAGGGATGTTTTCACACCCAAGAGTACACCCATGGTTCCAAAATGCACATTCATTGACATCTGACCAAAAAAAATTAAATCAAATCAATATCACATTTTGTACTTTATAATCAATTTATAGTTTTTATGAATATGTTAATAAATCATTAGTATGAAATTCATTTAGTAATTTGTATTTAGGCACAGTAACTTTCCATGGAAAAGATAGATTCTGCTGTATGAAATAAATGAAACAATCCAAAAACCATGGAAATATTGCATATTAGATCACATTCTCTCCTTTCAACTGTTAACTTAGTTCTCAGAATCCCCCTTGGAATGAGGTGACAAATGTCACCAAGCTAAAGCAACACACTGTTTAATGTAAATCTAGAAATGGCTCCTTGGCGAGGGTGGGTTTTCAGTGGTTACTGTAGGTTAGCAGTGTCCTAATATGACTCCAAGGTTTGAGAAGTTGTGCAGTGTCTGACAAGCACATACATCCCATTAGTCTGTAACTGTGGTTATTTAAGAATGAAATTAGATGTTATTTTCTCTTTCAAGTCATGTAGATTATTTTTCAAATAGCTACTGAGTTGTTAAGATACAAATATTTATTAAGTTGTTTGGATCCAATTACTTAATAAGTGGAATTGTTAGGTATTTCTTTCGATCAAGGGTTTCCATGAAAAAGTCACTGAGATGCAAAAGGCTCCATAAACTGAGAAACTCTGGGAATCTCTGTCGTAAGATAACAGGATGTTCCCAACTCAGACCTTTCACCTATCCTACAATCCTGGGCACTGTGTTGCAGAGATTAGAAGCTTCCTGTTATGACCACTGACATTTACTGTGCCACTATCACCACACACCTTACTGAGGTTTTGTCTGAAAGCCCAGATCTCATGTGTTTCTAATTCCTCACCCATCTCAGCCTGTCCTATGTCAAGAATTAAGAGATCTGATCTAGGATTCCCTTGGAGGTCCCTTTCCAACTTAGTTCTAGGATATCTTCTGAGAGCACACATCTTGAGACACAACCACTAAGCTGATTCTCTTCCTCAGTAAACCACCTACAAACTCCAAGATGACATTTCTAACATCTATCAACTTGAGACTAGAACATCAAAACTGGAGTAGACTCTAGAAAGCCCATGGGGGAACATAGGGACCCTAGGAGTGTCTACAAGAACTCAGGACCTCTGTGTGTTTTTAGACTTTGAAAATGAGCCATCTAAGTTTCAAAGGTGTCGTTGTCTGTCCTTCATTCTCGAAGAGGACCATGCCATCAGGAAGGTGATGCCATGACTTGCGAGTGAATTGGATTTAAGTGAGGCAGGGCTGTGCAAAGTCATCAGCCTCACTTAAATCCTCCGGAGCCACCTGGGTCCAGTGGCAAGATATAGATCAGGACAACTGGAGATGGCCCCCAAGTTTCAAGGTTATAGAAATAATAATAGCAAACATTTGTATGGTGCTTTAAAGTTTGCAAAATGCTTTAGAAATATTTCATTGGATTTTATACTCATGACATCCTCTGAGGTAGGTACTCTTAGTCTCATTTTTCAGATGAGGAAATTGAGGCTTAAAGAGATTAGGTGGCTTGCCTAGCATCGTATACCTAGCAAGTATCTGAAGCAGGATATGAATTCAGATCTCCTGCATTCCAAATCTCTATCCACAATGCCAAATAAATTCTTTATGGAATTAGAAGAGACAAAATGTAACTGCTTTTAAAATCCCAAATTTAAATTTGGTTTAGATTGGTCTCAGATTAGAGGTTCTTGGATGATCTCTGAATAATGGGAAAACCCATCCAACCAGACTGGTTTACCCTGTTTCAAATAAAGATTCAGTGCATTACCTTCACAATACCTCCCATCTTGGCTTAATGTGTAACCTTCAGCACATTTGCATCGATGGGACTTGGAGTCTTGCCCACACACGCTGATCCTGCTACAGTCACCTTTCCTGAAGTTGCATGATTCCTGCTCTAAAAGAGAAGGATAGTTATTTAGGATGGAGATGAGTTCTGACACACTTCATGCTTTATTCCTTCATAGTCCTTAAAGAGGTTAATCTCCCACTGACGTCAATTGAAGCAACTGCCTTGGCAAGCATTGACACACCCCTGCGATATCCTGGATTCCTGAGTTCTAAAGTCTATTTGCTTCTCTAAAAGTATAAAAGAACACACCTTTCACAAGGAGCCCTGGGTACCTGATTTCACCTGGTTGTTGTTGGTTTTTCTTTAAGAAAGAAATAGTAGACATTTATATATCTTGAGATTCTAAAGCACTTTTTACATACATTATCTCATTTAATCCTGACAATATCCTTATAACACAAGTGCTATTATAATCACCACCATTTTACAGATGAGAAAACTGAGGCTTAGGGAGTTTATCATCACACAATTAGTAAATAAAAGAGGAAAGATTAGAAAAGGTCTGTCCTCTGACTCCAAGTCCAGCAATCTTTCCACCACATCACCCTACCAAAGACACCACACCAGTTCTTCCCTTATTATCCTCATCTGCTTTTATTCAGAAATAGACACAGAACTGAACATCCTCACTATACTATAAACGTCTAATTCTGTGTTCAGTTTAATGTAGATTTAACAAAGTTCTAGTATTTGGAGAGATACAAAGCTGAAAAATGAGGGTCCCTACCCTCCCTCAAGTCTAAAACTACACAATCTACTGAAATAATATGTACAAAAATACATATAATATAGTCAATCTGATAGAGGCAAAGGAGATAGCAAACCTGGGAAGACATGTATGAGCTGATGATGCAGAGTGAAGTGAACAAAACCAGCAGAACAATTTATACAACAACATTCTTGTAGCAACAACAACAGCTTTGAAATACTTAAGAACTCTGATAGGGGCAGCTAGGTGGTGCTGGGGCATGTAGGTGGCGCAGTGAGTAGAGCACCCAGCCTGGGAGTCAGGAGGACCTGAGTTCAAATCTGGCCTCAGACACTTGACACATTTACTAGCTGTGTGACCTTGGGCAAGTCACTTAACCCCAATTGCCCAGCCTTCCCCCTAGCAAAAAAAAAAAAAAAAGAACTCTGATAAACACAGTGACCAACCACATCTCCAGAAGTCCAGTGATGAAGCTTGCTACCCACCTTCTGACCCAGAGGATGGACTCAAGATGCAGAATGAGACATACGTTTTTGGACATGGACAATTTGGGAATTTGTTTTTCTTGATTAAGCATAATTGTTTCATGGAGTTTGGTTTAGTTTGGTTTTGTTTTTTTTTATCAGGATGGGGGAGGTTGGAGGGAGAGAAAATAAAATGCTTGAAAACTGAAAAAAAAATAGGCAAGCAGGTGGCCCAGTGGATAGAGCACTGGGCTTGGAATCAGGAAGGCTCATGTTCGTGAGTTCAAATCTAGCCTCAGACACTCGCTAGCTGTGTGACCCTGGGCAAATCGCTTAATTCTGTTTGCCTCCATTTCTTCATCTGTAAAATCAACTGGAGAAGGAAATGGCAAACCACTCCAGTATCTCTGCCAAGAAAACCCTAAATGGAGTCACAAAGAGTCAGATACAACTGAAATGACTGAACAACAATTTTTTAAATTGAAGGGCTCTTGTAAAGGGGAATAGAACAACAGCTGAGGAGATGATGGAGGTGACACCTGGGCAAAGAAGAAAGAGACTTCAACAGCAGAGAACACAGGATCATGAAATCTAGAACCAGAGAGGAACTCATTGGTTCATCTTATCAGCTCCTGATATTATAAATGAGGAAATACAATTCATTCAACAAACTTTTATTAAGCTCTTACCATATGCAAGGCACTGTGGAAGTCACTTAATGAAAATGAAACTAAAAGTCCCTCCTTCAGTAGTTTATATTCCCTTAGAATACAAAATGCACACAGGTAAGCAAATATATGGCAATTTCAGGATGGAAAAAGCAGATAACTTGTATGGAGCAGAATAATAGGAACTAATAGCAGAAAATTATATGGGAGTTGGATTTCAGAGAGCTGTGTCAAGCTAAAGAGTTTGTGACTTATCATAGAGACAATATGGAGTCAGTCAAGATTTTTAAGCAAGAAAGTGATGTGGTCAGACCTGTGGCTAGTGAACAGTAATGTGGCAGCTGTGTGGGACCAATTAGAATGCTATGGCAATAGTCCAGGCAAGAGGTGATGAGGCCCTAAACTAAAATGGTGGTTACCTATGTGAGTAAAGAGAAGGAGACTGATGCAAGAGATATTGAGGAGATATATTAATCTATTTAAAAACTGACTTGGTAGAGAAATGAGGAGAAGGAAAGTCAAGATTGACTTTTGGTTGCTAGTTTGGTTGGCTGGAAGAATAGTAGCACCCACAACGGGAATAGGGAAACTTGGAGAAGGGAGAGGTTTAGGGAGCAAGGCAATTATTTCTATTTTAAATACATTGAGTTCAAAATATCAAAGAGATATGAAGGCAGATGTGTCCAGCACATGGTTGGCAGTGCAGGGTGGGGTTCAGGAGAGAGATTAAGGCTGGACATGTAGGTTTTCTTTCACTCATCTGCTTGGAGATGATCATTGAAACAGTAGAAGCTGATGAGATCCCCAAGAGACAGAAAAGAGATGTCCCCATCCTTGGTGAATGGGAGACAGAAGACACATCAGTAAAGAAGACTGAGTAGATTCAAAGGGGTATGTTAGTAGGCAGTGTCTAATGCTGCAGAAAGATCAAAAGAAAGACAATCGAGAAAAATCATGAATTTTAGAGCTTAAGAGATTGTTGGTAACCCAAGAGAGAACAGTTTCTGTCATGCGATGGAAACCAAATTGCAAGAAGTTCAGGAGTGAGTGGGAGAAGCAATGAGCATAAATAACTTTCTCAGATTTTTGCTGTGAAATTTGCTGTGAAGACGAGATACTGAGAATGAGAGAGAGTAAATGATCAAAAGGGCAAACTCTCCAAAAAGATGGGACAAAATGGCATAGGGAGCATAAGAGGAGAGGTTGACCTTGGCAAGAACGACCACCATCTTCAGAGGTGAGAGCAGAAGAGGAGACAATGGGGAATGATGATGAGGTGACTTGAGGTGAATAATTAGAAAGAAAAACAGATGGACTCAATTTTTTCAGTAAGGTAGAAGGCTGAGTCTTTGGCAAGAGAGAGGGGGAAAGAGTAGTATAGAAGGAGTGTAGGGAGAAAAGAGAAGGCTTGGAATAATCAACATGAAGTGTGTATAGAGCATCAACTAGGGAAGAATAAAAGAATTGCTGTGCAGCAGCCAGGTAAGGGCTCAGTTGAGGTTAAATAACAAATTTGTAATGGACAGAGGACTTATGGTTTTCTCTAGTAACATTTGTTGTTGTTTTTGTTCTTGTTTGTCCTTCTTCTCGAAGAGGACCATGGCATCAGGGAAATGTCAACTTGCAGTTGACTTTGATTTGAGCGAGGGAGGGCTGTACAAGGTCACCAGCCTCACTTTCTCCTCCAGAGCCATCTGGGTCCAGTGACTAGATACTCATCAGGACAACTGGAGATGGCCCAGAATGCAATGGGAGACTCTGGCACTTTTAGGCTAAGGCCTTTCATGTACTCACTTAGAGTAAGGTAATGCCCATTCAGTGAATAGGCCTCTTTAAGAAGTGAGTCAACATTTAATAGCTAGGAGGAGTGGAAAAGATTGATAGTAGCGGTAATCCAGGCCTGACTTTGGCAAAGCAGAAGTAGCAACAGAACAAAACCATAAGGTATTCAAGAGTAGAGGACAGTATATTATTGAACTGGTCGACCATAAGGTCAAGGCTGAAGTGAGGAAATGGAAGCCTAAGGAATTTAAATAACTTGACCAAGTTACAACTTGACCAAGTTATATGTCCTAAGTTATAAAAACAGGATTGAAACCTAGGTCATCTGACTCAAAAGTCATAGCTCTTGCAGCCCTACTGAAATATAAGATCAAGAAGTAACCAATCGGCCACAAAAAGTCACAAAACTAAGAAAGCCATTTCTTAGGCATCATAAATGGGAAGAATTATGCTACATTTAACTTCATTAGGTCCACTACTTTAAAGATATCATCTTTAAGACTTACGAAATACTGTAGCCATATGTCTTATCCCTTAATTCCTAAGAGTTTCTGGCTTGCAGGATGTCCCTGTGTTAGCAAAGTATTTCAGGTAAAGGAATAAAATCAGCTCATGAAGATGGCTTTTCAATTAAACAAATGCATGAGTGAGTTCTCTAAGTTTACCAAATTTATGGCATCAAAATTGTCCAATATTCTTTCACTTAATTAGCCTGGCCACAAAGTAAAACATCAAGCACCATGATTTCTATTTCCTGTTGTCATTTTTGCTGCTGTTTGGGGTGAGGGAGATGTTCCCAGATGGTATCTTGTGTGTTTTCCATATTATTCTATTTTCTCCCCAATTTTAGTGTTGACAGTGTTATTGTTCCACATTTATATACGTAGGCTTATACAGGGCAAAGTAAGCTCCTGAAGGTCAGGAAGTATTTCACTTCTGTCTTCACATGCCCAGTGCCAAACACAGTGCCTGGCACATGGAAGGGACTTAATAAATGCTTGCTGATTGATTGAAATGATAAGAAAAAACACTAAGGCAATTAGTAATTTCTGCCAGGACCCAAGCAGTCCTGGCCAATCCTAAGCAATTCAGGTCTGAGGAGGGTGTTTCTGCAGAACACAATTTTCAAATATTATTCAGTTTATGTCCAGAGAAGTGGGATTGGTATAGCAAATGGAGTCACAAGAGATATAATATTAGAACCAAGGTCCTGGCTGGCAGAAAAACTGTGACTTCCAGGAATGAGGTCTAGAGGATGCTACATTTAAAATTTCCTGAAGACAATGCAGCCATCTCTCCTCTTCCTATTTAATTCTATGACTAATAACGTTGTACTATCTATCCAAGACATATGTGTGTGCAGGTGTGTATTGATGAATAAGCTCACTGTAATGATTTTATCTATCATCACCTCCAACACAGGCATCCTCTTTTAAGCATTTGTATTAATACTGCTATTTTCTCCGTCTTTGCTCTCTTTTGCATCATTCAGACCTCCTCCATAAGGCCTTTCCCAAGTCTCAGCTTCTTTGAGGCAATGCTTATTCAATGACTAAGTCTTTGATGACTCTGGAGGAAAGGACGAGGCTGAAGGTTTTTCTGCAGTTCTGCCTCATTCCAATCCAATCCATGGGCAAATCAAGACATCACCCTCATGATGTCACTCGTCTTCGAGAACAAACAGCAACAACAACCTCCCTTAGGAGCACATCTGGGGCTAGGTTTGAGTTTAAGTGTAAAGTAGCTTTACTGTCTTTGAGAATGAAAAAGATTTTTCAGAATTTCTCCACTCTTCTTCTTGTATGTTGTCCCCTTACGTTTTCATTCTTCAACGTTCCTGAGACGACTTTGCTTAGTCGAGTCTCTTTCAAAGCTTTCTCTAAATTGCTTTTACGGCTTCACTCTCTTTTATGGAGTGGCTTTGCTTAGAATTATCTATCATCCCCCTATGGAATATTCTACAAATTAGTTTACAATCAAAACCAGGGTACCCTTGGCTGCCATATTTCCCTGCTTGGCAAGTAAGTCAAATGTTTTCTAACTAAGAGACTTTTTAGGATCGTTTGGTCTCCTTGTTTTGGCACTTGATTTATATTAGTCAGACTTCTAACTGAAATTATCGTAGTCTGCATCTATATTATTTCTTCTAACCACATCCCATTTTTATTATCAATATCTAGTTTAAATAATCCAAGATAGAATATTGTAATTGTATACCATATCTTTTTAGTATTTTTATTGTTTCTTCTAGCATTGTACTAACTTGTACTTAAACAAATCAGTGCTCTGTACTCAGCTGATTCAGGGGTGACTTACGTCTCACTAACAAATCATTTAATGTTCTTAAAATATCACCAATTACATTTTTAAATGTTACTCAGTGATCATCATATCCAACCGTTTCTTTTCTTGAAGAATCTATTCAGGGTATACAGGCATGAGATTTTTGTGTTGTCTACAAATCTGTGGCCTCATATTCTTTATTCCTTATCCATATTTTACAATTTTTTCTCATTAGTCTTATTCCCATTTTTGCCAACAAATATCAAGGTTTACATTGACTTACTTGCAGAGTGTTATCAAGGTAACATAGAATTTTCCTACCTCTTTCTCCTCTACCTCTTCCTCTTCTATAATAGATATTCATAAATAAGCTGAAATTATTTTCATTGTGAGGTTTTTGCATTTATCTTGGGACTTACCACGGGACCAGATCAAAACATGTCCCATAAAATGACATTCCTTGCTGCTTCATATGAGATAAAACCACTCTGCCAACTCCTTTATCTGCCATTTCAAGGAAAACCAGTGGGCCACTTCCTTCCTTCCTTCTTTCTTTCTTTCTTCATGGTAGAACAGCAGAAACGGGGGCCGAGGCACACAGAATCACACAGTTCTTGGATCATCTATAAACTCTAACTTTGCATTGGTACTTTCAATGTGATATTCTGCTGCTGACAACTATAAAGGTGATGGAATGCTGTTGGGGATTTTTTTATCGATTGTTGCTGTTCAATTATGTCCTACTCTTTGTGACCCCCATTTGGGGTTTTCTTGCAAAGATACTGAGTGGTTTGCCATTTCCTTCTCCTGTTCATTTTATAGATGAGGAAACTGAGGCAACCAGGGTTAAGTGACTTATCCAGGGTCACACAGTACGTGTCTAAGGTCACATCTGAACTCAGTTGTCCCTGACTCCAGGCCTGGTGCTTTATCCACTGTGCCACCTATCATAAATATATCATAAATATCATTTTATCAATCATAAATATAATTCAAATTAGAATACAGTAGGTGCATATTAGGAGAGCAGAAACAGCAGTTTATAACCCTTCCAGTTTGGCAGATATGGGATTGTTTGCTTGGTCAAATGTGTTTCTTAAAGTTTTTGGAGAAAGTATACAACTATCAACCAAATTTTTTTTCTCATCTTTTTATACCCATAATTGTCTCTTCTCACATTGATTCTACTGTTCACTTTTAATCAAGTTTACTTAAACCACCAAATACTTTGTTTGACTACTTAGTTACAAAATGAAAGTAGAAAAGAATTCTTATCTCTTGAAAACGACCTAGACACTCTTACCCTTCTTCATTTGATTTGCTATAGTCTTTCCTGGCTAAAATCTCTGTTGGTTCTCCGACTTGCTTTGAATTTCTTATGCTTTTTGATCTCTTGATATAATCTTTCAACCCAGCTGAGAAAGCTAAATCAATCTCTCCAACTTTCTCAGGTGCCTTTAGAATGTGACCTAAGACCTCTTTTAGGATTTGTATTGAATAGATTCTCCTAAGATCTTTATTCGGGAAGGTTTGTTTCTTGTTGACAATTTACTTAAACCCGAAAGTGCTTTATTTACAATTGCACTGCTGGTCATCTATTCATCTTACTTCTGTATACCTAATTTTGATGGTCTCGCAATTCTCCCCATTGACAGACTGTTATCCCTCTATAGCTTAATAAATGATCTTGGAGTGATTCTGTGGTCAAAAAATTCACCAGACTGTGGTTGACTTGGCAATCGTACTGCTGAACTTAAGCTGATTCTCAGACTCATATACTTAAATACACATACATGCACATATATACATAAAGATATAGAGATATATAAATTATACATAATCATATGTTACATATTACACAAAATGTTGTTATATGAAAATCTATGAATTACAAACATATAACCATATAACACATTCTATTTTTTCACGTGTATATATCCATATATACACAGTTCATGTTCTTTGTCTTTCTTTTATCTATAGCTCTTAGCCCCTGACACATAATAAGTGCCTATAAATGCTTGTTGTTGATAATGATGATGATGACAGTGATGATATATCTTAAGCCCTCTGGGCTACGGAGGAGGAGAGGAGATCCCCAGCAAAGGGGATCTCTCCTTCCATCCTTCCCAATTCTGATGACCCAAAACCCATCTAGATGCCAAAGGACCTAGAGCAGGGGCGGGGAACCTGCAGCCTCAAGGCCACACGTGGCCTTCTAGGTCCTCAAGTGTTGCCCTTTGACTGAATCCAAACTTGACAGAACAAATGCTCTTAATAAAAGGATTTGTTCTGTAAAATTTGGACTCAGTCAAAAGGCCGCACCCAAGGACCTAGAAGGCCACATGTGACCTCGAGGTTGCAAGTTCCCCAATCCTGACCTAGACGATCAAGTGTTTAAGGGGGACCTTCTCCCCTAATGTCTTTCCAATGATCCCTTCCTCTTCCCTCATCCTGGTTAAACACCAACTTACTCCCATACCCATCCCTATAGAAGGGAACCCAGAATCCTCACTCCACTCATACCCTCAGTTCCATTCCTCTCTTCTCCAAGGTGGTGGCCTATACTATCTGCATCCCGAATATCTTCCAGACCTTATCATCTGCCTCGCAGCCAAACCCTTCTACATGTGTATATGTGTTGTCTCTCCTAATTAGAATGTGAGCTCCTTGAGAACCGGAACTATCTCAGTTTTCCATGTTTATTCCTGGCACTTTGGCATCCTTAACAAAAGCTTTTCCATTCATTCATTTCTATAGCTATAGCAACAGAGAGAAAAATTATCTATATATTATAATAATCATTTATGTATGTGTGTATATACAAATGTACACATGTATTTGGAGGTGTGTGTATATATATGTGTATGTATGTGTGAATGCATATGTGAATGTATGTGTGTACATATGTATGTATTCACCAGGCCCATACTTGAATTCTTTTTTCTCTTGAGTAGTACTATCCAGAACCTGAGTCTTGAATGGCTTTACCTTCTAAAAGCCAGACTTCCCTTTATGCCAAACTCAAATAGAAATGGATCCCTAATGTCAACATATCAATTTAGAAAAACAATTAACATTAATTATGTTGCATTGTGGCCACTAGGTGGCGCAGTGGATAGATAGCCAGCCTCGGAGTCTGGAGGACCTGAGTTCAAATGTGACCTCAGATACTTAAAGGCTGTGTGACCCTGGGCAAGTCCCTTACCCCTGTTTGCCTCAGTTCCCTCACCTGTACAACAAGCTAGAGAAGGAATGGAAAACCACTCCAGTATCTTTGCCAAGAAAACCCAAATGGGGTCATGAAGAGTCAGAACAACTAAACAATAATGAATGCTGCATTGTATTTTTATTTATTTTGTCAAACATCTCCCTATTACATTTTAATCTGGTTCACCTGATCATTTTGAATTTGACACTTCTGCTTTACACCATAATGAGGTATGGGTGTGAGACTTCGGTAGACTTTAGTTGATATACAGCTTTAGATTTAAGTTATCAAAAACTTACTTAAATCATGTACAAAACAACACGTCAGGACTTCAGATGGATGGATGAAACAAACACTTGCTTAATTTCATTACGCTTTCTATTACCCAAATATGACTAGTCCTTACTTTTGGTTTTTTTTGTTTGTTTTTTGGCGAGGCAATTGGAATTAAGTGACTTCCCCAGGGTCACACAGCTAGTAAGTGTCAAGTGTCTGAGGCCAGATTGAACTGAGGCTCTCCCAACTCCAGGTTCTCCCTTAGTCCTTACTTTTATGGTGATAATTAGATGTTCTTAAACTTCCTTTCACTGGCATACATGCTCTGCATCTTCAACTAAGCCATATGCTGCTTGAGGATAGAAAGCTTGTACTCTATTAATTTTGGATACCTCTACAATGCCTAGTACAGTGTTCCACAAAGTGGTCCATGCAGAAAGTCGAGATCCTAAGACAAAGAGATGAAAATTTCCCTAGAGGTCACCTAATCTAACCCTTCCATTTTACATATAAGGAAACTGAGGTCCTAGCAGTGAAACAATTTTCCTAAGATCATACAAATAGCAAACAGATCCTAGATTCCTGCTAACATCCTCTGACCTGAGTCAGTGTACTTTCTACCTCATCATAAAATATGTGCTCTCTTTCCAGAGCCTTTATTTACCAACTTACTATGTGGCCTTCCACACTTGCATTTTCTTTGACAAATTTCCTTCATCTGCATAATGGCAGGGATTGTTATCTGTTAACTTATTACCACATCTTGAGATTCCCAAACATATTCTCAAAACTTTTAAGGGGGGAAAAGTGACCAGCTATGATCAAAAAGAAAGAAAACTGTTTTGTTTATTTGTTTTTAGGGAGATAACTCAATATATACAATTTAGAGCAAGAATAGATGTTAGGATGTTAGTGAGTAGAGCACCGGCCCTGGAGTCAGGAGGGCCTGAGTTCAAATTTTGACACATTTACTAGCTGTGTGTCCTTGGGCAAGTCACTTAACCCCAATTGCCCTGTCTTCTCCCCTCAAAAAACAAACAAACAAAAAAGAATGAATGTAAGAGATGGACTTCAGTCTCTTTACTTCACAGATGAGGACACTGATGCCCAGACAGGTTATATGATTTTCAAAAGTCACAAAGCTAGTTAGCGGCAGAAGCGAGGCTAAGCCCAAGTATCCTGAGAGGCTATCTGGTGCTCTCTCCAGTTCCTTAGGCTGCTGAAAGTATTCAGTTCTATTGATAAATGATTTTAAACCAATCTTTAACCATTGTTTTGTGCCTACGTGATACCGAGCTAGATAGGAAGTAACCACTAGCTCATCCTAAGATGGTATGTGCTGACGCTGTGAAGACCTACTTCCTCCTGCGAAGACCATTATAGCAGATTATGGATCATAGATTTAGAATTAGAAGGTATCTTACAGGCCATTGAAACCAACCCACTCATTTTACAAATGAAGAGATGGAGGTTCAGAGTGGTTAAGTTAGCAACCCAAGTCAGTAAGGCAGGATTCAAACCCAGATCTTCCTGATTCTCATTACAGAGCTCTGATCATTAAGCCACGTTGCCATGTATGACTTTGTTTATTGTTGTTGTTGTTGTTTCATCTTTCTTTTCCTTTGCTCTTCTCTCTGGTCTCAGAACGGGACAATTAGCATTCAAAACACAGTCATAGACAGACTTCTTGTGATTCCCTTCCTCCTGAGAGCTCATCAACTCATTCCACAAAATTTAATTTCCTTATCAGCCCTCTTTTCAACTCATTACCCACATCTGCTGAACACACCCGCTCACACTCTTTGCTACACTTAAGCAAACCTAAAGATTTCATTCTGTTCCTTCAAATCATTACACACACTATGCTTTCCAGTAGGACACCCTCCCTGTTCTTCTCCACCAAATCATCCCCAGCCCAGATGGGTCTGTGCAAAATTCATCTCCCAGCAAAGCCTTTCCAGACTCTTCCCAAGAGGATTCAGGCAGACTTGTCATCTTAATAACAATTCAAATTGGTCATTATTCCCACCCAATACTTTTGCATTAGCAATATCCATCTCTGTGTGCTTATAGTTGACTGTGAAGATATCTCACGTGTTTATGTGTCTGCTGGGTCCATCACTCTTATGGTAGCTTCCTAAATCATAGGTCTTGCAACTCTGAAGGACTTATGGTGAAAAACGCTATCCATCCCCAGAGAAAGAACTGATGGTGTCTGAATACAAATTGAAGCATAATTTTTTCTTTCTTTTTTTTTTCTTGAGGTTTTTTTTTGTCTATGTTTTCTTTTACAACATGACTATTATGGAAGTGTCTTGCATGACTACACATGTATAAACCTATATGAATTGCTTGCCTTCTCAATGAAGGGGGCTGGGGAGGGAGAAAGAGAGAGAATTTGGAACTCAAAGTTTTAAAAATGAATGTTAAAATTGTCTTTATGTGTAACTGGGGAAAAATAAAATATTAAATAAATACCAAAGATAAATAAAAATAAATCATAGGTCTTAAATGGTCACAGGTCAAGTGCAAGCCCTTCGTTTTATAGAACAAGAAATTCAGGCCAAAGAAAATTAAGTGACTTGACCAAGTCACACAAGTAGTAAGCTTCAGAAGCATGATTTGTTGTTTTCTCCACAACTTTCCAAAATTTAGAGTCTTATTTTTCTTCCTTGATATTAAAAATTATTTAAAAAGTAAAAGAATCTCTATCTTGCCCTATAGTCATGATACGCCTGTAGTTGGCTCACTGAAGGGAGCACTGAATCTGCAATCAGGAAGACCTGAGTTCCAATGCAGCCTTACTTACTAGCTGTGAGACCTTGGTTAAGTCACATAACTTTGTCTGCCTCAGGTTCCTTATCTGTAAAACGTGAATAAAAATAGCACCTACCCTCCCTGGGTTATTGTGAGGATCAAATGAAATAATATTTGTAAAGAACTTTGAAACCTTAAAGCACTAATGAGTATTCTCATCATTTATCCAGCATTCAATTGTTTGGCAATATCCCCTATGGCAAACAGAGCTGAAAGACAGGAAGTAAACAAAGAATAGCTGAAACAGATAAAGCAAAATCTTCAACCCTAAATGCGCTAATTCGTGTAACTCAACTTCACCTCAAGCTCTTTCTTCAGGTCTTATTCAGATATAATTCTAATATCCTGGGCAGGGGAGAGAGAATGGAGGATCTGGTTTCTCTGTCCACAGACCATGAGAAATAACAAATTAGAAGAAGGGAGAGCTACAGGTAGAAATGGTTGACGGAATAACAGCTTAAAGCCTTATACTAGGGCTAAGACAGAAAAATTATAGAGCGTGCATTCAAAAAGCATAGTTTTCTAAAGCTTTTTAGAGTGTAAAGGGCAAAACCCCGCTAGGGGCTCCTCCAGCCCTAGTTAAATAGGCCTTGTTGAGATCACTGTATTACAAGGCACGATAATAACAGGATTACTCATAATGACATTAGGCATGGTATTAATAATGATGACCCTAGACTATCAGAGAAGATTAATCACAGAAGGTTTAATTATTTTCCACTTTATTCCTCAGGTCTCTGGGGTTCACTGAATACTCAAAGTTTTTTTCTTTTTTCAGATCTCCCAGCTTACTATATAACAAGTGTTTGGGAACCAACTTGGAAACGCCCATTGTCTTTTATTGAGCGTGATGCTTGTCTATACCAACATTGTTTAGACAGTAAGCTTTTGAGAGTAGAATGTAGATTCTGTGAAAGAAAAGGCTGTCTCACTTTTATCTTGTATCCCCAGGACCTAGCACAGTGTCTCACACATATCTGGCACTTAACTGATAATTGTTGATTTATTGACTGTGATATAAAGTCATAATTTAACATGTCAAATGTTTCCATGTTGAACAACTAGAGAATTTCTGATCCTGATGCTTAAACGTTTTCCTCTCGTATCTAACAGAAATGTGTAAGATATCCATTTATTTTTGACAAATGAATTTTGATTATGGTAATTCAGTGTTATAACTGAATTGTTTTCCAGAATTGTATTTTAATTGTGTAGTTTCCATTAAAACAACTGAAAATAGCATGTATGTAGTATGCCAACAAAGTTCTTATGACTACAGCTCTGGTCCCCCTTTTGGTAAATGTCCTGTAAATCTGATTTATTTCTAACCTTATCTACCATCATTGCACTGAAAACTTAGCCAGAAACAAAGTTCCATGTGAGTTAACCAAGTTCCTCTCTATGTTTTATATGAAAATTCCAAGTCTGGCCTGTCATGACTTCCTGAAGCCAGGTAGTAAACATTGCCACATCTCTAGATTTCCTTCCTGAGTGTTTGCAGTGGTAAAAAAAAAAAAAAACCCTCTATAACAGAGTGTATATGCAATAGTGTGTGTGTAAATAGTTACAGTGATCACCATATTTCTACCCAATCATATCACAATCAGGAGCACAAAATATATTTTATATTTGTATTTATATTTTGTGTTTACATACTCAGCGCAGTATCTGGCATACAATAGAGGCTGAAATATTTGTTTGTTCATTTACCAATTGAAAATACATTTCCTCCAGTGGGACCTGACTACCTATAACTCACAGATTGGGGGAAAAAACATTATTGCTGACCCATCCTAACTCTTACTCATGTTCTTCTCTCCCTCTAATAACCTTTCTTTCCCTCCCTGGCCCAACTCCACATAGGGTTGTTGTTAAGGTAAAATTCATAGACAAATCTACAGAATGTAAGCACTTGTAAAACAGGAACTATTCTGTATTTGTATTAGTGCCTAGCACAATGCCCATCACACTGCAGGTGCTTAATAAAGGACTGTTGAGTGGATGATTAATTAATTGATTTAGATTTGGAAGGTATTGTGGGGATTAGTCTAACTCATTTCTTCAGATGAGGTAAAGAAGAGCCACAGTGATTGTGTGACATACTTAAGCTAATAAGGTTATGAAAACAAAAGTATTGTGTAAATACAAGTCATTCTTTTAAGCACTTCCAGCTGGGCTAGAAACAATATTCAGAAGCCTAGCTTTCTTTAAAAACAAAAATGTCTGAGAAGCAAAATTTTAGAACCGGGTCTAGGTGACTTACCAGAATCCTGAGTGTCATTTCTTGCTGTAGGCTGCAGAAGTTTGTGTACTATTTTTATTTCAGTTGGTGGGAGAAATGATGGCTTAAGGCTAATTTTAACCATTTTCTCCCCTGTGTGTTTGTTGGCTCTCCAGATGGTACTCGTATTCCATTCTGAATAGTATATATCTTCAACAAAGAGAGACATTCCAAAATAATGGTACCTACAGAAGAAAGAAAGGGGAAAGGTGAAGACGAGATGGTTGTTCCCTTCCATGGCTTCATTAATGTTTGTTTCACTTCAAAATAGATTGAAATTTAATTACTAATGTTCCTATTTATTATTTTGAATTTTCTCTGTACAGGCATACATATAACACACTAATAAAATATATTAAGGGTTTTTAAAATGTTTTCCTGACAACAACTTTGTGAAGTAGGTAATATAAGTGTTTGTTGTCATTCAGTCATGTTTGACTCTTCCTTACCCCATTTGAGATTTTCTTGGCAGAGACACTGGATTGGTTTGCCATTTCCTTCTCTAGCTCATTTTATAGATGAGGAAACTAAGGCAAAGAGGGTTAAGAGACTCACCCAGGGTCACACAGCTAGGAAGTGTCTGAGGCCAGATTTGAAGTCGGGAAGATGTCTTCCTGACTCCAGGCCCTACACCCTATCCACTGCACCACCTAGCTGGCCCCAGCTTATTTATTACATTGATGTATATAGTTGTAGAGAGTAGGGTTGCTTATCTGCTACTGGAACATTTCTGGTCCCTTCTCTCTTCTGGAAGGTGAAATTGAATCTTTCCTAGGCCTTGACCACCTCCTCCCTGGTGGAGTGGGAAGGGGGAAGCGACGTCAGAGTGTGATCTTTTCTTTCCTCTCTACCCTTCTCCTCTCTGGAGATTTAATCAACCTTATCTTTTAAAGATACTTTTAGCCTAAAATTAATATAATGGAAGCTAGACGAGGCCACTCAGCCTGAAGTCAGGAAGACCTGAGTTCAAATATGGCCTCAGACACCAGCTGGGTGACCCTGGGCAAGTCACTTAACTCTGCCTCAGTTTCCTCATCTGTAAAATGAGCTGGAGAAGGAAATGGCAAACCACTCCAGTATCTTTTCCAAGAAAACCCTAAATGAGGTCACAAAGAATCAGACATGACTAAAATGACTAAACAACACAAGATAATGTCCCTCTTCTCAGTAGGGACTAATTATACAATACAAGCCTTCATATCTGAACCCAGGTTTCATTATATAGGAAGTAAAATTAGTATAAAGGAAATATTTAAAGGAAGGGAGAAGAGTACTACTTACTTGAGAGGCATGGGGAGGAGAGGTTGAGGAAATAGAAGGCCTTTTAGAACTTTCCTCAGTACTTAAGGTTGTTGTGTTGTGTTGTGGTTGTGTGTGTGTGTGTTTTTTTTTGTCTTTGGTTCTCCAAGAGGACCATGACATCAGGAAGATGATGCCATGATTTGCAAATGAATTGGATTTAAGTGAGGGAGAGCTGTGCAAAGTCACCAGTCTCACTATCTCCTCAGGAGCCATCTGGGTCCAGTGGCCAGATATAATTACAATCCCCAGCTCTCGTCTAAATTCTTTCCCCAACTTGCTGCTAGGACCCAAGAGTTCACCTGAATCTCTGCCTTCTCTGCAGCAGTTCAGCCTTTCCTCTCTGACCATTCCCCCTGGGCTACTGCTTCTCTGCCGCTCAGCTCATTGAGCACTGGACAAGCTGCATTCCCCACTGCTGCTGCTCATTCCTTCTTCTCAGCTTGCTGTCACTTACCTGTCGCTGTCTTTTTCAAAACTCCCAGGCACAACTCATATCCTCCTTCTGGCACAAAGATCATCCTAGTCCAGATTGCTCTCAGGGATGAGAGAGCACGACCTAAAAATCCCAGAATGCCAAGCAATTCTCATACCTCTATTACATTCAGATGCAACAAAAGAGGCTTCCCAAAGCCAAAGAATGAGTACATGCTAAAGCTATGTCTGCAGCTCAAGTCCTCTGATGGCAAGTCTACACCTTATTTCACTCAGTACTCAGAGTCTGACCAATCCAGTGTTCAAGATCTGATGTCCTCATTATCTGCCACCCATCAAAAAGCTGTGTTGAGTGGAGAGGAATGGAAGTGCAAGAGAAAAGGGATATAGGTGAATTCCTATGTTTGATAGCTACTCACTTTAATCTCCTACCTCCTACCATAGCATGTACCATTTGAAAGATAGTGGAGAGGTTGCAGGACTTAGTAGTCAGAAAGGTGTGAGTTCTAATCCTGCCTCAGATATTGACCTAGTAAAGTCCCTTAACCTCTTGGCTTCTGTTTCCTCAACTGGAAAATGCAGGCAATGATAGTACCTACTTCACAGGATCATTGGGAGGATAAAATGAGTTAATATTTGTAAAGCACTATATAAATTCTAGCTACTATTATCATTTAGTCACAAAATATTGAAAATATTTTGCTAAAGCAAATGCCCATCATTTGAGAAATAGCTAAACAAGCTGGAATCCATGAATAGGATAAACATAGTTGTGCTGTAAGAAAAGATGAATATGAAGACTATGGACAGGCACTATGAAAAAAATTGTGAATTTCTACACAATGACATAAGGAGAACCAGGAAAACAATAATACACTGAGTAGATGGAAACAATTTTAAAAATCAAAACTAAATTCTGTGTAATTATAATTTTGTCCTGAAAAAAAGAGATTTGAGAATGTATCTCCCTTCCTTTTCTGCAGCGGTAGAAGACTGCCAGCTGATGTGCTGATCAGTTTTGGTGAGCTATTTTTTTTCTCTTCTTTTATTCTCTCTCACATAGAATGGTTCTCTGGGCTAGAGAGGTCAGGAGGATATATTGAGAAATGAAAGCGAGATTAAAAACAAAAGATGTCAATAAAATTACTTTTTTGTTCCATAAAGCACTAATTCTAATACCTACCAAAGTAGCAAATGCAGAAGCAACTAGTCTTTTTATGGGGGGGGGGGGCACGGCTAATTTATTTTTAGTTTTCAACATTCGCTTCCATAAGATCTTGAGTTTTAAATTTTTTTCCCCTTCCCCAAGATAGCATGCAATCTGATATAGGCTCTACATATACATTCATATTAAACATGTTTCCACATTAGTCATACAACTGGTCTTTTTGATAGGACGGTAAGTAATATTCTAATCCCTTTAAATCAAAACTTACCGTGTAAAATTATTCAAGAAGTGAACAGAGCCCCCATCATAATCACATGAGCCAACTCGAAGGTCACTCTCTTCACTGCCATACTGAATCCAAAAGAGTCTCTGGCCAATGATGTCCAGTGAGATCATTTTAATTGTTTGTAATCTCTGCATTAGAACCTTCACGTCTGTCCCATTTAGATTCGCTCTGTTTATAGTGCCAGTAATATTATCTGACACCCAAAATATAAACCTGAATAGGAAACAAAAGAAAACAGAGTTTGGAGAGCTATCCTAGACAATTTCAGGGATTGCCAACCTTTAGGCTGTGTCTATACACAAAAGGTGTAACCACTTTTGGCAAAAATTCAGTTAATAAAATGTCGGTTCAAATGAAATGGTCAAACCAGTCTTTCTTCCTCATAAAGGAATGTCTATGTGTGCAACCTCTACCCTCTGAAGGCAACTGAAAGTCCAATTCCTAACATTCTTTCCTCAGTACCTAACAGTTGCTCCTTAAACTCCTTACGATAAACTTTTTCTTTTCTTACTTTTCTGAAAATAAATTCTTTCTTAGAATATATACTGCTCAAGCTTAAAGGGACTTTAGGGTCCGTTGGGATCCATCCCAAGCCCCTCATCTTATAGATCAGATAGGTTGGTCATTGTTCTCAAAGAGGATCAAAATGACATCACTATGTCAGGGTCAAGGTATGGTTTGTCTGACTGTGGTTGATCAGATCAATGTGGGCTCGGAAAGCTCTGTTTTCACAGGTCAGGCACAAATAGTCCATGTGAACATTTGGAGTGGCAATGTCTCTAAATGTGTGCATCTCACATATCTTTTGAGCTACTATCATTCTGCTTTGCTCATAGAGCACAGAGAGATTAACCATGTAAAACAAACCTCATCATCTCCTCCCAAGGCACCAGGATCCTTCCAGCTACTCAGGGACATAATCTCTATGTCATCTTTGGCTCTTCGCCTCATCTTCATCCTACATGTCCAACTAGTCAACATACTTTCTGCCTTCATTGCATCTCACCCCTTCTCTGAACCCTTTTATTCTATTAACCATGCTCAGATCCTCGTCACTTCTCAGACCTAACAGATTATTCTCCCTGGCTTGCATCTATTCTTCTTCAACAAATACCTGAATATTCATCTACTGAACCAGTATGGTCAAGCCACTTTTAAAATGCCACTTCAGTGGCATTCCATTTTTTACGGGATAAAATATAAATGTTTGATCTTATGATTCAAGGCTATATACCATCTGATTCTAACTTTGTCTATCACTTACTTCATTTTTTTTAATTTTTTTTATCACCTACTTTAGAGGCATGATACTTTAGAAGAGAGTCAACACAGTACTGTGGAAAGTATGCTAGATTCAAGTCCTCTCATTCATTCTTAATCTTCTATACAACATGACTAATGTGAAAATATGTTTAATAGGAATGTATATGTAGAGCCTATATCAGATTGTCTACCATCTTGGGGAGCAGGGAGGGGAGGGAGGGGGAGAAAATTTAGAACACAAAATCTTATGGAAGTGAATGCTGAAAACTAAAAATAAATAAATCAACTAAAAAAAAAAGTATACCAGATTCAGAGTCAGAACACCTGGATTCAAAACCCAGCTCTGCTATAGAAAGGAGCCTATATGACCTTGGGCAAGTCACTTAACTTTTTTAGACCTCAGTTTCCTCATCAGAAAAATGAGGGCATTGAACTAGATAGAGCATGAGGCTCCTTCCAAATCTAAAGCTATGATCTTATGATCCTGCCTTTCCAGTTCTGTATCTCTTGCTCCTACTCTTTCTTGTATTTAATGAACATTCTGACCAAAGGAAAGTATTATCCATTCTCCTGTTTTGTCCTGCACTCTTCCTTCTTGTGTCTCTTCTCATGTTCTCCCCTTTGCCTTGAATAGACTCCCCTTTATCTCCCGCTCCATCTTTTAGCATCTTTCTTTTTTCTCACCAGAAAACTCAGGTGCTACCTTCTCTGTGAAGTAAAAATGATTCTCCCCTTTCAAAAATTTATCATAGTCCTTTGACCAGATCATCTCAAAATCACACTTATCTCATTCTTTCTGATATCATCATATATTTTATTGTTTATATATGTGTCTTTTTCCTTATTAGGGTCCTTGAGAGTAAAGTCAATCGTTTTAATTAACAATAATAATTTAAATTTCTATTTTAATATACATTTCTACAAAATCTACATTTCTTATTTTAAGACTTACTAATGTCAAGGTAGGATTGAAACCACTCTATCCCATTTTATCTCTGATACCTTAACTAAGTGAAAATGTCCCAGTATATCAGAAGACTAAGACAGAAGACTAAGTACAAAGATTTTAGGAAGAAGAATTTTTTTTTAATTTTAAAAAATTTTAATTTAAAAAAAAAAAGTATAGAATTCCTATCACCGTTGGATAAAATGAAATGACACCAGACAGGAAGCCTGTCTGATGGGATGGGAAACTTGATCTGTGTCTCCAAGGATCAGCTATAAGTTATCAAGTGAACTGAAAAAGGAAGGCTTTCTTAGGTGGCATGGCTTTCATTACTGAGGAAAAAACCACTTGCGATAGTGGGTAGGGGAGAGGCCTAGGCTTTAGCTTTGGCTAGGTCTCTTCACTCCACAACACTCCCTTGACCAGAGAAGAACCTTCCAGCTTTGAAGGTTCAGAGTATGTTGGACTTCTAATCTTCCCATTGGTGTCCTAAATGGTGTCCATAAATCAGCTCATTCCACACTCTGTATCATCCAGGAGCCAAGGATAAACTAGATTCACAGCTGCACAAGAAGGCTAGGAAAGAAAGCATACCCATGCCTGGGTCTTTTTTTTATGAAAATGTATAATCGCTGCGCAAGTAAGTTCAATAGGGGCAGCTAGGTGGCACAGTGGATAGAGTGCCAGCCCCGGAGTCAGAAGGACCTGAGTTAAAATCTGACCTCAGACACTTGATACTAGTTGTATGACTCTGGGCAAGACACTTAGCCCCAACTGTCTCACAAAAAAACAAACAAAAAAAAACCCAAGTAAGTTCAACTTTTCAATCACACCATCAAGAAGCCACCTTACCACTTTTCTAGCAAACTAATACAACTCTCCCTAAATCGTTCTATTAAAAATGAATGATGCCAGTGAACTTTCCCTCACATTTTAAAGACTATAATTATATCAGAAAACAGCAGGAATTTTACCTTTTTACCGGATCAAGAACAATATTTTTAGGATAATTTAATTCTTTCAAGAGGACACGAGAATTGTTTCCTTTCATATCTGTAGCTTCAATTGTTCCTTTCCGTTGATTGGACCAAACCATTTCTTCATGTATCCAATCTATTGCCATTCCTGAAACCCCTTTCTCCACATGGCACAGAATCTGTGGAATAAAAACTTTAATTGAGCTATTAACCTTTCTTTATGACCAGCAAGATACTTCTTTGAAAATATCTGTCATTTTAAGCATCTGTCACCATTTACTATTCTATTCTTTAACTTCCTATTATAATTAAACTGCTTTGAATAAAATGAATAATCCCTGAGTTGCTATTATTATTTTTGTCTTTTCAAAATTACCATCCAGAGTGAATCTCCAAAATGATACTTCTGAATTTACATGTGCCTATTTCTTGGCCCACTATTTGCTATTATAGCTCTTCTGAAGTATAAAGGTTCTCAAAATATGCTGTGTTGTTAAGCAAAATTGTCTCATTAGCATGGCTTTTGTTTCTTTTGAGTGGAAGTACTTTCAGCTGTTAAGTGCTAAGCCCCAGGTCCAGGGCCCTGTCAGGTGTGAAACCTG
>CM053623.1:280520353-280554174 GCA_028646595.1 Phalanger gymnotis
ACAGACATGCATATTCCCTTCAGCCACCCAAATATTGAAGTCTCATGAGTCCTACACATCATCTTTCCATGTAGAAATGTAAACAAAACAGTTCAACTTTAGTAAGTCCCTTGCAATTTCTTTTTCTTGATTACCTTTTCATTCACTTCATCTCTTGATTGGTAAGTAGGAGACAGAGAAGCAAAGGGAGAGGAGAGAAGAGAAGAGGGAGGGAAACTCAAGGCCTCAGTCCTGGGACATCTCAGAAGCACCTGACTAAGCCCAATCCTGGTTTACCCCCATCTCTTCTGTCCTTCTGGAGACCTTAAATGCATCTCTTCTTGTCAGTGAAAAGGTATCTACTCATCTGCTGTTGGTCTTGGGGTGGCCAGACTTCTACTGTGACCATTGCTTTTCTGATATTTCATAGTCAAAGAAAGAATGGGTTAAGACTATATGGAACTTTTGTTGCTGAGATTTAAAGTAATTAGCTCCCCTTCTAGATTTCAGGGCACAAGAGCAGACCTTTAGAAATTTTGTATAGGAGGAAACTCTCCATTTGCCCTCCTCATTGTAGGAGAAGGTGAATTGTCAAATCCATGCAACAAGGGCTTCCCTAGAAAGCACTCACTTCTCCAGACTAAGATCTGCACATTACCACAAGCTTCTTGAGGTCAGAAATGATATGTACTATGTTCTTCTAAGTGACTAAAATAATGTTATATACCTTCTGGGCACTCAATAAGTGGCAGTATAGCATAGTGGATAGAGAGCTGGCATGGAAGGCAAGACCTTAGTTCTGGCCATGGGACCCTGGGCAGGGTAGTCAGTCAATCACCCAACATTTATTAAGCACCTGCTTAATAAATAATAATAAATAAATAATGAAAGGAAGGGAAGGGAAGGGAAGGGAAGGGAAGGGAAGGGAAGGGAAGGGAAGGGAATGAGGAACAGAGAGAAGGAGGGATGGAGGAAAAAGGGAAGAAAAGGGGGAAAAGACACTTCAGTGGAAGCTTCTAAAAATGCAGCATTTGATGCAAAAAAGTATATTCCTTTCAAGTGAGAGATATAATGCAAAAAAGCCCAGTGGCTCCATAGAATACTTCCATATCATAAAGAGATAATAGGAGCTCTGGTGCCCTTGCCAGAGGAGTTTCATTCCTTAAGACTGGAATGATCTTGAATGATTTCTCTAGTTTTACAAAATGAAGCGAATGTGGTTCAGTTCTTCATTCTTATCCCCTTTTGGGAACTACTGTACTTAGAAACGTGCAGACCTGTTTCTCTAAGAATCACAGTGAGGACTTTAGTTCCAGTGTATATGTCAGTGATGTAGGATAGGACTAACTGAAAGAGGGAGAGAGGGAGGAGACAGAGAGAGATAGAAAGAGAGAGACAGAGACAGAGAGACAGAGAGAGAGAGAGAGAAACAGACAGAGAGACAGAGACAGAGTCAGAGACAGAGGCAGAGAGAAGGGAAGGAGAGGGGAGGGGAGGGAAGGGAAGGGAAGGGAAGGGAAGCAGAGGAGAGAGGGAAGAAGGAAGAGAGAGACAGAGGAGAAAGGAGAAGGAGAGAGGAGGAAAAAGAACAGTGGGGGGACAGAGGGAGGAAAAGAGAGAGAGAGAAGAAACCAAGTGACAGAGAAGGTGCCCAATAAATCTGAATCTAAATCCTAATTCCATAAAAGAGTCTCTGAATTAAATTTATAAAACTGTTTCAATTCATGAGTCAATAAATATTTGTTAAATACCTACTATTGCCAAGCGCTATACTGGCTGTACTGGGGTTATAAATAGATAAGTTAATCTCTGTCCTCATGGTGTTTATATTCTACTACAGGAATGCAACATATTCATAGATAAGTTAATATAGGAAACAAACAAAATCAATACAAAGTAATTATGGTGGGCAATAGGGCACTAAAAAGTGGGGGAATCAGGAAAAAACTACTGAAGGAAGTGTCACTTGGGTTGAACCTGGACAGCTAAGACTTCCAAAAGGGGGAGGTGAGGAGGGAGAGTATCCCAAGTATGAGATCAGCCTCAGAAAAGGCCTGGAGGCCAGAAACAGAACATCATGGACAGGGAAAAGCAAGTGGGCCAGTTTGGCTAAAGTGTAGAATGTGCGAGGGGAAGTAACACCATATCCCCCTGCCAAGGCAAGCTGGAGCCAGACTTTGAAGAACTTTAAATGGCTTTCCCTGCTAGAAAATGAAAACAATCATTTTTGCCTCCATTCAGGTCAGTTGTAAACATTTATTTTATCCTTGTGCAAGAGACTCTTGCATGTTTTAGTGTTTGCAAAGGATAAGAGCCAGGCCCAACTGCTACAAATAAAGAAGATCCTGAATGAGTCCCCAAAATGTGACAATTCTGGAAGAGATTCTCCCATAGCCCAAATGACCCAATGACACTTTAGGGAACTTTCTCCCTTCCTAAGCTTATGGTCCCCACCAAGGAAGACATGTATATATGGTTACCTGTGGATTACTGAAACCAACCCCTCACTTGAAAATTTGATGTGCACAGTATTACAGAAGAAAGTCTTATTAAAAGGAGGAAAACCTAATAAAGACACTTGAATGAGCAACCATTAATCCTAAAGATATAAGAAAATCCCCCAATGGAGGGCTTCTGTGATAGAGATCTCCCCTAGCCTGACCAAAAGGCTTCCTCACTGCCAGCCAAAATCGGGAGGGATTCGGTTTTCCTCCCCCTCCACCATTAAATTTCCAACATTTTGCATGAAACTCCCAGACCCATAGGGCAGTCTTCCTATCCGCCAGTCCCCTAAGATTTTACTATCTATATACAAAAAGCTTTGAAAGTAAAAAGTATATACACTCGAGTTTCATGCTGTTCACTGGATTCATATTAGAGAACTAAATTAAATGAGAAATTTTCCCCTAACTTGGTCCCTCTAGTAATACAAGAATTAGCCTCCTTGAGCAAGTTCCAAGATAGATTTAATAATAATGACAGCTGCAATTTACAGAGCACTTTAATTAAGGTCTTCAAAGCATTTTGCAAATAGTATCTCATTTGCTCCTTACAACAACCCTAGTAGGTAGGTACTATTATTATCCACATTTTGTGGTTGTTGTTCAGTCATTTTCAGTCATGGAACCCCATTTGGCACCCCATTTGGGGTTTTCTTGGCACAGATACTGGAGTGGTTTGCCATTTCTTTCCCTGGCTCACTTTGCAAATGAGGAAACTGAGGCAAGCAGGGTTAAATGACTTGACCAACTATTAAGTGTCAGAGGCTGTATTTGAACTCAGGCCTTCCTGATTCCAGGTCCAGCATTGTATCCACCATACCACCTACATGACTTGTATCTAGTACCATGCTGGGAGCCATCTCCAGTCATCCCAATCTATATCTTGCCACTGGACCCAGATGGCTCCGGAGGAGAAAATGAGGCTGCTCGCCTTGCACAGCCCTCCCTCACTTAAATCCAATTCACTTGCAAGTCATGGAATCATGTTCCTGATGTCCTGGTTCTCTTTGAGAATGAAGGACAAACAACGATAATACCATGCTATTATATCAGGTTATACTGTATAAAAGTTCCAGAATATTAAGTAAGAAAATGTCATAAAATGGTAGAAATTGTCCAAAGAGACGTTCAATTAACTAATTATCTTTCAAGGTCTCTGAATTATGCTGTTTTGTAGAGCCATTAACCTGACATTAAGGTTTTACATGCAGAAGGTAATCTCCTGTATTATGAGAACATGGTTAAAATATCCCACCATCACCACTCCCAGCAGCCACCTGCCATTAAAATATCGTTCATGTTTCCCTTCAAGACTAGCAGAGCAAAGCACTTTTCCAAGCTTTCAAGCATGAGAAAAATAGTCCCAGCTGTTCTAAAACCCCAAAATGCTGCTGGATTTGCTCTTCCAGATTGCTATAACTGATAGGCAAATTTCAGCTATGCTGACAAAGTGAATTCCGCATTAAGAAGGTAAGGAGTGGTGTAATTCCACCAAACTCAATTAAAATGCATATCTGCACAAAAGCTCTACTTCTGAGCTAGAAGGGCAGCTAAGTGGCACAATGGACATAATATGGTACCTGGAATCAGAAAGACTCATCTTCCTGAATCCAAGTCTGGCCTCAGACACTTACTAGCTGTGTGACCCTGCGTAAGTCACTTAACCCTGTTTGCCTCTGTTCCTCATCTGTAAAATGGGCTGGAGAGGAAAATGGCAAACCACTCCAGTATCTTTGCCAAGAAAACCTCAAGTCGGGTTACAAAGAGTTAGACGTGATTGAAATAACAACTAACCTACAAGGGCTTTGAGCCACAAATTGTGCCAGCTATCTGATGACTAGGCTAAGACAGAGAATCTCATTCCCAGAATGTCAGTCATGGGACAATGAATTTCTTAGCCAAAGTGGTACATAAAACAGGTAAAACTGAAAAGGGTCTCTCTAGACTATGAGCCCTCCCCTACTTCTTTTGCTTCTCAGGAAACAGCTGGAGACTTCCAGGATAAAGAGCAGAGGGTGCAAATGTGCCCTGAGAACATGCAAGTTGTGTGACCCTGGAGTAATCACTGAACAAACAATCCTCAAAGATAACGAGTAACAGGAAAGGTACAGCTCTAAATTGGTAGCCCAAGTTCTTCATGGGAACTTCCTTCACCAACGAAACCACAGGTCCATAATAATACATTACAGAAAAAGAGAAAATGAGCAATTCTAGGAAAAGGAAGAAAGGATAGAAGTGAAGGAATGAAGGAAAAGTAAAAGGAGGAAGAAGAAAGATGACAGGCAACAAGATAGCAATGGCATGTAATACTCTGTGACAATAATTATCTCATGTTAAGCCTGGGGTGATACAATGTCTTCTAAAATCCATGTGGTTCCCTGCTCAACGCCTTTAGGGAGTTTATTTTGGACAAAAAGGTGAGTTCAGCCACAATCGCCCTCAGACCCCAATTAGGACAATTCTTAACATTTGGGCAGAGGTTGGGCTCTCTACCTAATTTTACATTTATCTTGATCTTAACCCCTGGCCTCTGTGGTTGAGGCAAAAATTCAGTTAACCAGGAACATTTAGGTAAGGAAACAACAGACTATGTTATTGTCCACAGGTACTTCTGTGGATAGATAGGCACTGGGAGGGAAAGTTGAGGAAAAAGCTGACATTTTCTCTAGACTTGCTTCAACTTGGATCTGCTGCTATGAGATGCCTATAATAGAGTCATTGACTCTCCTCAACATCTCCTTTCTCTGATACAGCTCAGTTCTAGCTTTGATCCTCAGGGATGCCATACTTGGTCCAAACCAGCCTTTCTCAACTCACATTATAATTTATAGATGATCCCTGGGGTAGAGCCAAGTTTCCTTGGCCTATGCAAACACAGTTCTCAGGCAAAGCCATTACAGTTGGAAGGATATTTCCGTTAGGATAAGACCTGTGAGACTGATTGATTGGGCAGCTTATCATTTTCTTGGGGGGTGAGGATGAGGAGAGTAAGTAAATCTTACAGATAGAAGGAGCGTTGTGAGACAGGAAGTGGGAGCTACTTTTGAGGTTTCTACAGCTATGTGAAATAGTGTTCAAGCTAATTAAGAGCTTGAACCCTGACCATCGGATTCTGGACTATCAAAAAAGAGGGTAAAAAGAAAGGCCTGTCTGCTCGATGAATCTGCAGCTGTCTCTGTTAGGCGATTTCAGGATTAATTCATGAATTACACCGACAAAGAACGACAACAAACATATATAATGCTGTGACTTAAGCCAACCTATCAATGGATCAGGCAGACTAAATCAAGACAAAAAAACAATCAGGCAGGAGAGCAACAGAATTGATGAGTTAAATTCATAATGACTGGGGCCAGAGGGCCAAAGAGACACTCAGGAATTTTCCCAGTGTCCTGTGGTGTTTCCATTTTTAGATCTAAGAAAGAGAATAATGCTGGTCCTTTATCCCTACGTCTCAGACTACTGACCTGGAATCGTGAGAAACTGTCCAGTTTCCTTGCAGAAGGAGTCTGCCCACATAAACTACAACCAAATTGACTTTGTAGCATACTGACTAGAATGGTTAAGACCACCAAGTCAGTTCTAACATCAAGACATCCTATTTGGCTTCATGACATCATGCTCAGAGAGCCAATCTGAAAATATATGTCTCAAGTATAACGACATACAAGCCACTCAACAACAGTCTGCTTCTTAGTCAATTAAAAGTGGTTTTTCAGTTGTGTCCAATCCTTCATGACCCCATTGGGGATTTTCTTGACAAAGATACTGGAGCAGTTTGACATTCCTTCTCTAGATCACTTTACAGACGAGGAAACTGAGGCAAACAGACTCGCTCAGGGTTACACATCTAGTAAAGTGTCTGAATCCGCATTTGAACTCAGGAAGATGAGTCTTCCTGACTCCAGGCCCAGCACTCTATCCACTGTGCCACATTTATTAAGCAGCCACTATGTTCCAGATATTGCACTAGGCAATAGGGATACAGAGACAAAAATTAAATCGCCCCTGCCCTTGAGGACCTTATAGTCAGGAAGACAACAGTTACACTTATAAGGACATATAACAAGTAATGACAATAACTAGTATTTATGTAGCATTTTAAGATTTACAAAGAGCTTTACAAATATTATCTCATCTTCACAAAAACCCTGGGAGGTAGTGCTATTATTATTCCCCACTTTACAGATGATGAAACTGAGGCAGGGTTAGTGATTTGCCCAGGGTTACGTAGCTAATAAGTATCCAGGGTCAGATTTGAACTCAGGTTGTCTCAACTCCCAGGTCCAATGCTCTATCCCTCATACCACCACGGTGCCTATCAAAATAGATTTGTTTTACTAGTGGGGAGGACAACAGGAAAGCCCTCCTGTAGAAGATATTGTCTGATTTCAGCTTTGAGGTAAATGAGGTATTCTTAGAGTGAAGAGATGAGAAGGGACCAAATTCTAGGTACAGGTGACTGCCTGGGGAAAGACGGGGAGAGAAGAGATGGAATATTATGGGTGAAGAACAGCAAGCCAGCCACTAAGTCATGGAAAATCATTCTCTGACATATGAAAAATTCAGGTTAGAGAGAAGGCAATGGAAGGCAATGTGGTAGGTGTATCACACATACAACAATGAAGGAATAAACCTGGAAAGACCCATTGGAGCCAGACTATGAAGGGCTTTATTGCCAGAGAAGTTTGCTTTGTGGCCCTAGAGGTAACGGAGAACTAGTTGAGTTTATTGACCAAAACTTTATTGCTTTTGGTCAAAAGAGCTGAGAACAAATATCACTGAAAAAAGTTCTTGGTTACTGAGGCATGTATTGAACCAAAAACAACCAATAACTCAGCTTCTAGAGATAAATGTTTGCTATTTCATTTTCTAAAACAGACCTAGGCTCCTGCCTTTTGAGAGTGATGGAATTATGAAGTCTCAAATAAAAGTCTTCACATGTTCATATTAAATCCCAGTGAGGAATTAAATGTATATTCCAGAGCCCCTGGGTCATGCCAAAGTTATGTTTGTCAATCCTATCAGTTTGTTAATGGAGCCTTATCAGTTTCAAAAGTCTTGAGCTTAATGCATTACATACCAGATATAGCAAATTAACCAGCAGAGAAATTCCTTTCGATAAATAAAGGTAAATTGACAAATAAAGGTAAATTGACAAAGTATGACAATACAGTCGCTCTCTTGAAACTATTGTTTTGTTCTGACCGAGCAACTAAGTGGAAGAGGAGGGTCTCAGAGAAAGGAGAGGGAAGGAGTGATTCACAGAAGCACTTGTCCTTTAGAAAGATTAATACTATTGATACAGAGTAATGGGAAAGTAATGGGGTAGGGGGACTGGGGGACTAGAAAGGCTTTCTGAAGAAGGTGAGTTTGAGCTGATAGATGGAGGAAACCAGAGAAAGTAAAGGGAGGGTGGTGTGGCAGGCATGGGGAATGGGAGACAGAACTTGGGACTGGGGAACAGGCAGTACAAATGCTTGGAGGCAGGAGATGAATGTCCTGTGCAAAGAACAGCAAGTAGGCTGCTGCAACTACCTCCTACCCCAAAGTTCCAACCAAATGATACCCACCCTTTCCATTGTGCCCTCTGGAATGTCCATTCTGTAGGCAACAAACTTCTCTTCGTCCTAAATCTTTTCTTCTCCCAACCCTTCCATCTTCTAGCTATCAGTAAAATTTGACTCCCTTCTGATAACACAACCTCCCTGGCCACCTTTTCAGTGCTACCTGTACCTTGACTCATTCTTCTCAGCTCACTGTTCAAGAAAGGGGACTTGGAATACTCCTGGTTGCCCACTGGCATCTCTATCACTCAGTAACTTCTCCTCCTTTGAAATTCATTCTATTTCTATCTACCACCCAATCAAAGTCCTGATAGCTATTGTCGACATACCCCACCCCCCAGGCCACACCTCTTCCTTCCTCAATGGGTTTGGTATCTGGCTCCTCCCCAACTCCTACCCTTCTACTTGAGGATGTTGACACTCCCTCAAACACCCTAACCACTCAGTTTCTCAACCTACTCACTTCTTATGACTTACTCCTCCATCCTATTTTGGCCACACACAAATCTTGCTATCATCCACAAGAATTCTAAAATCCTCTTATCTGACCACAAAACTATCATCCTATTTCTCTTCTGCTTGTTATGGTTAAACTTAAAAAACCACCACCTATAATAGGTGCCTCCACTTTCTCTCCTCTCCATTCCTTCTTAACTCCTTACAATCCAACTTCTGACCTCATGATTCCACTGAAACTGTCGTCTCCAAAGTTGCCAGTGATCTGCCAGATGCAATGACCTTTTCTCAATCCTCATTCTCTTTAAAATCTCTGCAGCCTTTGTCGCTACTGAATCATTCTCTCCTCTCTAGGTTTTTGGGACATCATTCTCTCTTATTTCTCTTTCTGTCTATCAGACCACTCATTCTCAGTCTCCTTTATTGAATCCTTATTCAGTTCAAGCCCCCTAACTGTGGGTGTGCCACAGGGACACCCACATCTTATCTTGGGTCCTCTTTCCTTCTTCCTCCATATGATTTCATTTCGTGATCTCATCAGCTCTCACGGATTTAATTACCATCTCTATGTTGAATATTTTCAAATCTACCTATCCCATCCCAATCTCTCTGCTGACCTCCAATCTCACATCTCCACATACCTTTCAGACATTTCAGAGTGGATGTCAGTAACTATCTTAAATTCAGCATGTCCAAAATGGAGCTCATTATCATCCGGGGCTACACCATCTTCTCAGTTCCTCAGGCTTGGGACTCTACTCCTTACTGTCTCTTATACCCCACATTCAATCTCTTGCCAATGCCTTTCAATTTCACTTTTGCATTATCTCTCAAATATGTTCCCTTCTCTCCTCTGACATTGCCACCACTCTGGTGCAGGCCTTTATCACCTCCCATTTGGAACTCTACTGGTGGGTCTTCCCACCAGTCTCTCCCCACTCCAATCCATCCTCACTTCAGCCACCAAAGTGATTTTCCTAAAGCACAAGTCCAACCATATCACCCTCTTATTTAATAAAATCCAGTGGTTCTCTATTACTTCCAGAATTAAATATAAAATAGTATTTGGCATTCAAAGCCCCTCATAACCTAGTCTCCTCCTGCCTTTCCAGCCTCCTTACACCCTACTCATTGCTAGTCCTCTTTGACATAGAGATACTGGTTTCCTGGATGTTCCACAAATAAGATACTCCATCTCTCGGCTCTGGGCATTTTCTCTGGCTGCCCCCTATGCCTGGAATGCTCTCTCTTCACATGTCAACCTCCTGGCTTCTCTGGTGTCCTTCAAGTCCTGACTAAAATCCCAACTTCCACAGAAAAGCTTTCTCAAGCCTTTCTAGTGCCTTCCCTATTTTATCTCCTGCTTATTTGTTTGTACATATTAAATTGCTTTCTATCTCCCCTATTAGACTGTGAGGTCCTTGAGGGCAGGAACTGCTTTTGGGCCTCTTTTTACATCCCCAGTGCCTAGCACAGTGCCTGGCACATAGCAAGTGCTTAATGTTTATTTGCTAGCTGACTGACTGATAGAGTAAGTAGAGAGAAGTTAACTGTAAGAAAACTGGAAAGTTAGGCAGGGACTAGGTTGAGATATGCCAGAGGACTTTATATTTGGTCCTAGAAATAATAGGGAGCCCCTGGAGACTACTGAGTAGCATAGTCAGACTTGAGCTTTAGGAAAACAGGGCAGTTAGGTGGCACAATGGATGGAGCAGGAGGAATCAGGAGGACCTAAGTTCAAATCCGGCCTCAGACACTTAACACTTAGCTAGCTTGTGACCCTGGGCAAGTCACTTAACCCAGATTGTCTTACAAAAAAAAAAAAAAAGGAAAACCATTCTGGCAGCTGAATGGGGAATGGATGGGAGTGGAGAAAGAGAGGAGGAAACTGAGGTATGACTTACCAAGGGTCATACAGATGGTACCTATCAGAGGTGGAATTTGAACCCAATTCCTCAGACTCCAGAGTTGGTCCTCTTTTCCACTGTACCACGCACAATTTGTAGTCATATCTATTCATGCTTACCTACTTCTTTCTATGGTCCTAATGGAGGTTTACAGCTAAGTGTTTGCAAACTTCATAGAGATCCTCGGAGAGATCTCTTTCCTTATGTTTTATGTCAAACAGAATCCTTGCCTTGGCAAAGTTTATGAGCATAACCAGAAGGTTTTTAATTAATACATTTTTGAAATTTGTTTCCCCCACACCTTAGAAACACTGCTGATTCTACTAGAAGTCTAAAGGTTTTTTTTGTTTTGTTTTGTTTTAAATTCTAAACAATACCTCTGGAATCTTACTGGTCCAAGGCTCCACCAGAGCTAAATTCCATTAGCATTAATGAGAGTGCTTTTTGCAAGTCCCTAGCATACCAAGGAGAGATTAAATCCTTTTGTGTTGAAAATCCTATAGTGAACAGAATAATTGTGTGCTTCTGGAGCAGAGAGAAAAACACTGGGGGGGAGGCAGACTCTGAGCTAGTTGAGTAAAGGTCCCAAAGTACTCAGAATGCACTCTTTAAGGAAAGAAGTTATGATGATAGGTACTTTTAGAAATTAATAATAATAATAGAAGAGACTAATCAGAGATGCCTTTTTATTTTGAAAAATATCTGGAGCAGTGGGGAGAAGAGTTTTTTAAGGGATTTAAAATTTTTATTAGAGAGCAACTACCCAGCGATTGCCTCCAAGGAATATTTCTCAATGATGCTACAGAGCCTTTCTGTATCCTAGCAACAACTTGCTCACAATAAGAAGGGCTCCAGCAAACGAAATCCACTCACTAAACACAAAGAGGGTCTCCAGGTTGCTCTGAATGCAAGAAGAGGGCAGGACTCTGCTAAAAGGCCTTTTTCTGAGCTTTCTCTCACTGGGGAGGAGGCTTTGCAAATCTGGGTGAGCCATGAATCCCCCGTCACGGGTCTCATCTTAAATGCGGTCCCAGAAAGCTATTCTACTTTGCTACGTGTCCTGAGAAACGCTTGGGAAATTCAGCTCCGGGGAGATATTAGCATGCTAAGCCAGACCTCAGAGAAAGGGAGAGTGTGAAGTTAAGATCAGTAAATGAGAATACTAAACCAACTAGGGGGAGAAGAGGGAGGTCGTGGAGGGGGGGTAAGGAGGGAGGGAGGGTGTGGAGGATGGGTAAGTAAATGCCAGACTTCTAGAAGGTCAGGAGGTGATGAGAATAGAAACTCCTGCTCTGGCATTTGGCAATAGACAACCTCAGTGACCAAGCACACTCCCTGAATAGAGCTCGAGTCTTGGATAGGGAAGCTGAGAAAGTCAACAGGAGCAGGGGCAGGAGAAAGGAAGAATCTTTGATTAGCAGTTCAGTGAAAGGGGAAAAATCACTACACTTTCATATTTTGGTAAAATACTCAGCAGTTAGCAGGACATTCAATAAAACAGAGGAGCATTTTAAGATGTAATGAACAAAAAGAAAAAAACTCACCTTAGACCTAGAGCTAGAAAGAGACTTACAGGCAATCCCTTTATTTCAGATGAGGAAACTGAGGCACATAGAGATCAAATGACTTACTCAGGGTCACACTGCTATTAAATGTCTGAGGCAAGATTCAAACTGAAATTTTTCTGCCTCGGAGTCCAACACTCTATCCACTGAGTCATCTAGCTACCTCTATTCTCCCTAGATGTCCTCTGGGGTCTTTTTCAGTTCTAGATCCATAACCCTATATAGCTTACACACTGCTTTCCTCATAAGGGCGCTGTGGGGTAGGTGGTGCAAATGTTATTATCTTTATTTTACACATATGGAAACTGAGCCAAAAAGACTGGTGCATCCCTGGGTTGGAAAGGACATTAAAGGTCATGAATCTAACCCCTGTTATTTTACATATGAAAATACTGAGGCTAAGAAAGGATGGATGACTTGTCCAAGGTCACGGAAGTAGTAATCAACAGGAGGAAGATTTGAAGACAAACCCTCTGACTTTCCACTATAGTCCCCTGCCTCCCCTTTATAAATGCCTTACTATCCCAATTCTTCTTATTCAAGATGTTTTTCATGGAACATCATGATTTCCTAAACATTTCTAGAGATTTCTAGAAAGCAGATGTATTTTATTTGTATTGATCCCATCATATTTAAGCTCCAAAATCTCAAAAGTTTGAGAACTTCAGATTTCAAGTCACATTTGTCAATTGGTGTGTTAGCATACGCTGATAAGTTAAGAAGACATTCTGGTGACGGATGGTAGATGTGCCACAGTGGGGTATGAGGACTCAAGATCCTGCCACTCATAACTTAGTCCCTCTGTGACCTTAGGCAAGGAAATCACTTGGCTTCCCGAGGACCTCAGGTCTCTTCTAGCACCAGATCAATTATCCTAGAGCCCATTAAGGCTACCAGGGCTTTCCTCATTGCAACCACGCATCCTTGGGAATTACTGATTATCCCAAAAACTCATTTGTACCAGTGCTTTCTAACTTCTCTCTGACCACAGCTTTCATCAGATCTACACAGAGCATTGCCTACCCTCTGCTGATGAGCAATGAAAGGGCCAAAAGTCTATCAGCCAGGGGAAATATGGGTCTGAATACTCCACAGGATGCATAATCAGTCCCCAAACAATCTCATGAAAACTCGATTGTAAATAGGTGTCAAGAAGACTCATCGTCATGAGTTCAAATTCAGCCTGAGACATTTATTAGCTGTGTGACCCTGGCCGAGTCACTTAATCCCATTTGATTTCCTCCTCCGTAAAATGAACGAGAGAAGGAAATGATGAACCACTCCAGTATCTTTGCCAAGAAAGTCCTAAATGGAGCCCCAACCAGACATTACTGAAGCAACCGAACAGCAGCAGCAACAACAACAAATATCATATATTGGTATTATATAATAGTATATCTTACTCCTGGTTCATTAGAAGTTGAGGACTGACCTTAACAATCTGGAAGAATCTCCGGGGCTATAAATCTAAAGTGCTTGAGGGCAGGGACCATTTTGTTCTTATGTCTATGTTTATGCTTATGACACAGCAGTAATTAATAAGTCAATAAATGTAATTTCATTCAAATAATATAAAGTTTAGATGGGAAAGTTTGGATGCTCTAGCAAATGAGTAGCTAAGTAGCAAATAGATAAGAGTTGGGGCTTGGCATCAGTAAGACCTGAGTTCAAATCCAGCCTCAGATCCTTAATAGTTGTATGACCCTGAGTAAGTCATTTAAATCTCTATTTGCCTGTATCAGTGTAAGGCAAGATTCATGACCATGAACATGCCTGAATCGTTCGGAATCGCAAAGTATGAAAAACTCTCTATGTAGAAGGCAGAAGAAGGATAACATTTATTTAGACTCCAGAGGATCAAATCCAAGAACCAATACCCCCAATTCGACATAGTAACAATTATATTCCAAAACCACTAAGCCCACCTCAATGTAGTAACAAGGAAATTATAACACAGTATTATAGCAACGAATCAAGTCATGTGCAATCTTCCCCCCTGCTGGGGCTTCCTGTAAACAATCCCTCATGAATCCTAACTCTCCGCTCAGCACTCTCTTCTGCAGCTCTGCTGATGCTGGTTCTCTCGATGTTCGCTGCTTCAGTGTCTTCCTCTCAGTTCTGCTGCTCTCAGTTCTTTTCTCCCCTTCAATTCTGTTTCCTTTCAATTCTGCTCCTCTTCAATTCTTCACTCTCCTTTTGTACAGTCCTAGCGGGCATCTGATTGGCTAGAATTCAGGTCTCTGATTGGCTGAAATCATCATTGACTAGAACACAATGCACATACCACTGGCTCTGGTCTTAGCAATTCTCCTTAGGGTCCTGAGGGCTTCACACCCACATTGGTTTAACATCTAGTAAGTAGGGGCTTTAGGCCTACAAACAAAGATATAATCATGCTTTCCCACCTAGGCCCACCTGAGACCTATTAAATGGGTAGGGAAGACCTTTGATCACATTAATACTGCATTACCTCAGTTTCCTCAACTGTAAAATGACTATAATAGCAGCACCTTCCCTCTCAGGGTTGTTGTCAAGATCAAATGAGTTAATGTTTATAAAACACTTAGCATAGTGTCTGGAACATAGTAGGCACTGCATAAATGTCAATTCTTTCCCCTTCCCTTCCTAGGACTTTCTCTCTGTCTCTCTGTCTCTCTGTCTCTCTCTCTCTCTGTCTGTCTGTCTGTCTCTCTCTTACATAGAGTAATGTATTTAGAGTCAGAATGCCTGGAGTTACTACCTTCAAGACTTTAAGCAAATCATCTAACTTTTCTAAGCCTCAACTTCCTCATCTAAAAATTCTCATTAAAAAATACTTAGTAAATAGCTACTTTCTATAAGGCATTGTGACTGGCCCTGGGGATACAAACACAAGAAGTAGTTCCCGCGTATAAGTATATTACATTCTACTGGAGAAAGAAAGGGGATTACACTCTACGATGCTGAAGGTCCCTTCTGGTTCTAAATCCTGAGCCTACATTATTCTTTTAAGGATACACTGAGAAATTCAGCTAACTCCCTGATGACACGGAGTGAAGCTCCAACCCCCCAATTAGGAAAAAACTGTCCTTAAAATTAAAACTGTAACAGGAAGTAGAGTAATTACACATGCCAAGAAAACGGATACACAACCTTGGGAATAACTTTTATCCTTGTAATCTTTGTATAAGGCATCATTTTTTTACTTCACTTCGAGTATCTATGTCATTAGGGTAGGTATTCCCATCTCATTGATTCAGACAGAAATCTCTGTATCATTAGAAAAGTTAGATATGACAGACCTCTGGAGAAAATTGAATGGGGCTAGAAAAGAATATACCTTTTTCTCAGTAGTACATGACACCTACATAAAAATTGACCAAGTATTGGGGTATAAAAACCTCAAAATCAAATGTAGAAAGGCAGAAATATCAAATGCATACTTTTCAGATCATAATGCAATAAAAGTTACATTCAATAAAGGGCAGTGGAAAGAGATTAAAAATTAATTGGAAATGAAATAATCCAATCCTAAAGAATAAGTGGGTCAAAGAACAAATCACTGAAACAATTAATAATTTCATTAAAGAGAACGACAACAATGAGACAACATATCAAAATGTATGGGTTGCAGCCAAAGCAGTACTTGAGGGAAATTTTTATTTCTCTAAATTCTTACATCAACAAAATAGAGAAAGAGCAGATCAATGAATTATGCATGCAATGATAAAAAAAAAAAACTAGAAAAATAACAAATTAAAAATCTCCAATTAAGTACCAAACTGGAAATCTTGAAAGCCAAAAGTGAGATTAATAAAACTGAAAGTAAGAAAACTATTAAGCTAATAAATGAAACTAGGAACTGGTTTTATGGGGGGGGGGGACAAAATGAAATAGGCCATTTGGTTAATTTGATTTTTAAAAAAGAAGAAAGCTGGACTTCCAGTATTGAAGATGAAAAGGGTGAATTCCCCACCAATGAAGAAAAAATTAAAGCGATCATTAGGAAATATTTTGCCCAACTATATGCCAACAAATCTGACAATCTAAACAATAAGTATTTACAAAAACATAAGTTGCCCAAATTAACAGAAGAGGAAATAGAATACTTACATAACCCCATCTTAGAAAAAGAAATTGAATAAACTATTAATGAATTCCCCAAGAAAAAATCCCCAGGGCCAGATGGGTGCACAAACGAATTCTACTAAACATTTAAAGAACAAATAATTCCAATGCTATATAAACTATTTTGAAAAAATAGGCAAAGAAAAAGTCTTATCAAATTCCTTTTACAACACAAATATGGTGCTGATACCTAAACAAGGAAAAGCTAAACTAGAAAATGAAAACTATAGAACGGTTTCCTAATGAATATTGATGCAAAAATTTTAGTTAAAATACTAGCAAGGAGACTGCAGCAATATATCACAAGAATCATACACTATAATCAGGTGGGATTCACACCAGAACTGCAGGGCGAACCGTCAGTATAATTGACTATATTAATAACAAAACCAACAGAAATCATATGATTATTTCAATATATGCAAAAAAAGCTTTTGACTAAATACAGCACCCATTCCTATTAAAAACACTAGGAATAAATGGAGATTTCCTCAAAATGATCAGTGTCTATCTAAAACCATCAGCAAGCATTATCTGTAATGGAGATAAGCTAGAAGCCTTCCCAATAAGATAAGGGGTGCAAGAATGCCCATTATCACCACTATTATTCAATATTGTGCTAGAAATGTTAGCTAGAACAATAAGAGAAGGAAAAGAAGTTGAAGTAATTAGAATAGGCAATGAGGAAACAAAACTATCACTCTTTGCAGATGATATGATGGTATTCTTAGAGAATCAACTAATAAACTACTTGAAATAATTAACAACTTTAGCAAAGTTGAAGGATATAAAATAAAGCAACATAAATCATCAGCATTTCTATATATTGCCAACAAAGCTCAACAGCAAGAGATAGAAAGAGAAATTCCATTTAAAATAAATGTAGGCAATATAAAATACTTGGGAGTCTACTTAGCAAGACAAATCCAGGAACTATATGAACATAATTACAAAAGACTTTTTACAAAAGACTTTTCACACAAATAAAGTGAGATCTAAACAACTGAAAAAATATCAGTTGCTCATGGGTAGATCAAGCCAATATAATTAAAAATGACAGTTCTGCCTGAATTAATTTATTCAGTTCCACACCATTTTACAGATCTAGAAAAAATAGCAACAAAATTCATCTGGAAGAACAAAAGGTCAAGAATATCAAGGGAATGTGGCATTTAAAAAGTTCAAGACAAAATTTTGGGGTAATTTGTCATTTTATTAATAATGCTAACATTTTCAATAAAAATTCAGTGGCACTGTTGAATGCCAAAGACAATGGTGGCAGGCTCATGGCTTACATGTCCTTGGAGGACGGGTGTTCCTGAGGGTGGTAATCAACTCTGACTGGTAAACAATTAATGAGAGATGGACTTTACAAAGAGAAGTGAGCTCACTCCAATAAGTGGCAGTAAGTGACCTCATGTCACTCTTGGACAGAGAGACTTTCCCTATATCCAAGAGTACCTCCAATCCTCGGGCAATCTAGACAAAAGAATCTACCTCTACCCAAGCTCGATTGAGTGGAAAATTAGAGATTCTTTATAAGGTTGGGTGTGGGTCTGACCAAGACTGAGAAGAGTTAACTCAATGTCCTTCAAGAGACTATAGAAAAAGGGGGAACTCAGGACCTCTCCAAATCATTGGTTATTAATACTCACTTCTCTCCAGAATTAATGAAAAAAATAATGCAGAGGAAGATGGCCTAGCCATACCAGATCTCAAACTCTGTTATAAAGCAGTAACCATCAAAACTATCTGGTACTGCCTAAGAAAAAGCATGGTGGATCAGTGGAATAGATTAGGTACGCAAGCCACAGTAGTAAACAGCCATAGCAAAGTAATGTTTCATAAACCCAAAGGCCCATTTATCAAATATATGGAGAACTGAGTCAAATTTATAAGAATATAACTCATTCTCCAATTGATAAATGGTCAAAGGATAAGAACAGGCAGTTTTCAATGAAGAAATCAAAGCTTTCTATAATCATGCAGAAAAATGTTCTAAATCACTATTGATTAGAGAAATTCAAATTAAAACAGCTCTGAGGTACCACCTCACACCATCAGAAAAGGAAAATGATGAAGGTTGGTGAACATATGGGAAAATTGGGACACTAATGCATTGTTGGTGGAATTGTGAATTAATCCAACCATTCTGGAAGCAATTTGGAACTATGTACAAAGGGCAAACAAACTGTGTATACCCTTTGATCCAGCAATACCACTACTAGGTCTGTATCCCAAAGAGATAAAGAAAAAGGGGGAGGGGGGAGGACCCACATGTACAAAAACATTTATAAAAACTCTTTTTGTGGTGGCAAAGAATTGGAAATTGAAGGAATGTCCATCAACTGGGGAATGACTGAAAAGATTGTGATATATGAATGTAATGGAGTACTATTGTGCTATAAGAAATGATGAGCAGGCAGAAGATTTCAGAAAAATCTGGAAAGACCTACATGAACTGCTGCAAAGTGAAGTGAGCAGAACCAGGAGAACATTGTACACATTAACAACACCATTGTATGAAGATCAACTATGAATGACTTAGCTCTTCTCAGCAATACAATGATCCAAGACAATTCCAAAGCAGTCATGATGGAAAATGCTATCCACATCCAGAGAAAGAACTAATGGAGTCTGAATGCAGATCATTTTCTTTATTTTTTTTTTGTGGTTCTTTCCTTTTGGCCTGTTTCTTCTTTGACAACATGATTAATATGGAAATGTTTTACATGATTGCACATGCATAACCAATATTAAATTGTTAACAGTCCTAGGGAGGGGGTGGTGAGAAAGGAAAGAAGATAATTTGGAACTCAAACAAATTTTTAAATGAATGTTTAAAATTGTCTATACACATAATTGGGAAAAATAAAATGCTATTAAAAAAAAAAACAAAGAAATCTTTATATCACTCAGCAGGCAGCTGGACGGTACTGCAGATAGAGCACCAGGCCTGGAATCAGGAAGACTCGGGCGGAGCCAAGATGGCGGCTGGGAAGCAGTGACTGCTGTGAGCTCCCCACCAAGTCCCTCCAAAAACCTATAAAAAAATGGCTCTGAACCAATTCTAGAGCTGCAGAACCCACAAAGTGGCAGAGAGCAGCAGGGCTCCAGCCCAGGACAGCCTGGATGGTCTCTGGGTAAGGTCTGTCCCACACGGAGCTCCCAGCCCCCAGTTGAGGGGAGCAGAGCTGAGCCCAGTGCGCACAGCGCGAACAGACCAGACGTGGACCTACCAGACCAGGGGATGAGTGGAGAGTGCCCTGGCATCCTGAATTACTGAGCTGTGGCATCCACCAGACCTCTCAACCCACAAAGAGCAAAGACATCAGAGAAGGTTAGTGGGAAAACCTGCGGGATTGAGTTTGGGTTCGGCCACTGCCCCTGGGGCAGCGGAGGTGGGGCAGCTTTGAAACTACAGCTGCAGTTGCTTCTGGCCCCAGGCCCACCTGGTGGGAGGAATTAAGTGGCTGATCAGAGCACGAGTGAAGAGCCTGCTGAAGATTTAAGCCCAGTCATGGTTGGGGGTTCTTGGGGAAGGAGGAGTGCTGGTGAGGCAGTGCATTCGCCCAAGCGTGGAATGTAGAACTCTTTAGTCTATAAGCAGCCATACCCCGTTGAAAAACTCAAAGGTTTTATTAAATTGGATGGGAACATGGCCAGGCATCGAAAACACACCCAAATTCAGTCACAGACTCTGGAATCCTTCTTTGGTGACAAAGAAGACCAAAACATACAGTCCGATGAAGTTAACAAAGTCATAGACCCTACAACAAAAACCTCCAAGAAAAACATGAACTGGTCTCAGGCCATGGAAGAACTCAAAAAGGATTTAGAAAAGCAAGTTAGAGAAGTAGTGGAATCAGGAAGACTCATCTTTCTGAATTTAAATCCAGCCTCAGACACTTAACTAGCTGAACGACCCTGGGCAAGTCACTTAACCCTGTTTGCCTCAGTTTCCTCAGCTATAAAATGAGCTGGAGAAGGAAATGGCAAACCACTCCAATAGCTTTGCCAAGAAAATCCCAAATGGATTCATGAAGCGTTGGACGTGACTGAAGACAACCGAACAAAAATCACTTAGAAGAATATAAATTGCTCGAAAGTTTGTTGTTACTATATCTCCAGCACCCAGTACAGTGCTGGAGATATCTTGTCTTCAAATACCATCATGTACCTAACAAACACTGATTGGTCGAGAACATAAAATTCATCATCTTATAGTCAACTTGGCAATGAGTCTTAGCTAGGCTGGTCCTCCAAGAACAGATATATTGTCCATAACTAGGTCCATATTCAAACACTTTCCAACTTGGTAGGGACTATCACAACCTGGACTCCTGTGTCATAGCCTTCAAAAACTGAGGACTACTTCCAAGCCATAATGAGTCGGCAGAGAAGGAGTTTAGTAGATATACATAACATCTTTTCTTTTTCTTTTCTTACTATGGACACAAACTTAACAAGATTACAGACCTCTCAGAAAGCTCTTTCAGTGAAGCATCCAAATGTTCGATGTTGAATAGAAATAGATTTTTCAACATGCATTTTCCAAAATTATGATCACTCTTGTAATAGGTGTTACAGATTTAATTTCTGCTGCTGAATAATAATAGTTAATATAACAATATGAATTAATGTTCAATATGAAATTATATATATATATATATGAACTATTATTGTTGTTTTAGGAAAGAATTGGCATTTGGCTAGTTTTTTCAAGGGAATTGGAATTTCCTGGGAAGGTCGAGGCTTTGTTCATTCCTGACTTTCAACTTGGAAAATGGAAGATACACACATACATATGTATATATGTGTATGTATGTATGTATATGTGTGTATATACATGTACATACACATATATGCAAATATATCTGTATTTTTATTATGCACATATATATACCACATATATGTATGTAATATATACATACATATACATTTAACTTCTATTTGCCTCAGTTTGCTCAACTATAAAATGGAAATAACTATTTCCTTCCCCTCAAATGAGATAATATTTATAAAGTGTTTAGCACAATGCCTAGCGCATAGTAGGTGCTATATAAATGTTAGCCATCATCATTATTACTCTTATTATCTTTTATTGTTATTATTATTTTAGTGTTTGAAAGCTTACAAAGCTCCTTCCTCAAAACACCCCTGTGAAGTATACGATGTTATTTTCATTTTGCTGATGAGTAAACTGAGGACAACAGAAATTAAATCACTTGCATGTAGATACGTGGCAGAGCCAAGACACCCATCTCTGGGGTGCTGCAGCTCCTGTGTATTCTTTGCTTTACTTGAGCTTTTACTTTACTTGAGCTTTACTTTACTTGAGACATACTGTCTCAAGTTACTGAAGGAAACCTCCAATTTCTCCTATCATTTCATCTAGAGCTCTCTCCTTAGCTCTCATTATTACCTATGTCTTCCTCTTTCTGTTAGATTGTGGGCTCTTGGAAGTCAGAGATCATATCCATTTCACTTCTGAATCCTCAACACTTTACATGGGGGCGTGGACATAGCAGATGTTGTTGTTGTTGTGGTTGTGGTTGTGGTTGTGGTTGAACCTGAAAAACTAGATGCAAAAGTGACCCTGGAAGATGAAAGAGCTCTCTCTCTCTCCCTGCTCCCTTAAAATACGTATCATCATTTTCAAGGGATGGAGGCAGTAGGGATAAAATTATGATCCCTCTATTAATAGACCTGCACTACTGAATGGCATTTTATTACTACTGGAGTCCTACTAGAACATTCCCCAAATTGGCTTCTTACATCAAAGCTATCTGAGTAATTAAGTTTTTTTAAGTGTTGTCAGTTTCAATACTATATTTTCACATAGCACTTAATGTTGATTTGAAACTATTAGTTTTAGCTATGACAAAGAAACCAAGCCAAATTGGAGAAGTTTTTACATTCTTTCATTACTATTCTTTATGATTAAGAAATCATCCTGGTAGTTTCCTTTCAGTCATAACAAAAATTCATTTTTTCCCCATCATTCTCACTGAAATACCAAATAGGGTTTAGCATACAATGCTTGGGTAATCTCATCTAGCCTTGAAGCTGACTAAGCCCTAGCCAGTGCTTAAAGGTCAGAATGTTCATAGTTTATCGCTAAAAGTTACATTCCCTACTTTTTCTGCTGCCCATGTATTTCTTCAGTAGCCTCAACTCTCAGGCTCAACTATGAGCATTCATTTCTTTCTCACTAAAACAGGTATAGACATCCATCAGGAACAGTTCTTTCCTTGGGAGATTTTTCTCCTCAAGGCAGACCGACTTAAAAGTTAGTTACCAGAAGTTTTCTGCACTTTGGATCAAACTAAAGTGTTAATAGGATACCCAATTGATTCAAAATAGAACATAATTCTTCAATCTCATTTCTAATCATACCTAGTTTGGCATTTGACTAAGGTATAGATTTGGACCGGTTTAACCAGCTCTTGTCAGATAACAAAGTATTCTTTCTGTTGGATCAAGATAGGTTCTTAGGAAACACTTTTAATTCCAGGATAGAGGTGTGGCAAGCAGAATTTCTTAAAAGAACCAGCAGCCATAAATCCATTGGAAAGGAGAAAGGAATACTATACTATAAAATGCCAGGGCGTGACCCCAGGCATTTATCAGCTAACTTGAGATGGGTAAGTGTAAAGCAAAGGATTTAAACTGGTGACCTTTAAGGAATGAAGTAGCAAAGAGACATAAAGTCATGAAATGGCATCCAGACATTCCACTCACCCAGCACTGTGCAAATAAGGCACCATATGGTCCAACTCTGCCATCATCGTGTGCAGACCAAGATACGTAGCTGAGCATTTATATAGCATGTTGCACTTATCAAGAGCAGCAGCCATTGTAGGGATGGGAAGGACTTCCAGCATGACATAGCAAGACTGGCTGGGAACCCCAGAATAGAGCACTCCCTCTGCCTCAAGTTATTGTCAGCACTTAGGTGTCACTCTTCTGATCCCAAAGCACTCCCAGGAGCCTGCCTCCACAGTGCAAGCAGTACCCTCACTACTGAGGAGCCAGGTTGGGTCTTCAGAAATGTCTCTACAGGCTATTAGCAGGACATCTGCCTATCCTATGGCAGCTGCCATAGGTCTAATTTCTTAACCATCTCCTTTCCATTATCCCAGCTTCAGAGCAAACGAAAGAGCTAAAAAAGCAAGCTTGGGAGTCAGAGGACTTAAGTTCAAATCCCTGCTCTTTCACGTATTATTGCCTGAGTGATCTTAGGCAAGTTACTTGCTCTACATGGGTCTCAATTTCCTCTGTTAAAATGAGGAGGGAGGATTGGACTAGATATCCTTTATGATTCTTATTTAACCTTTCTGTGACTCAGTTTCTTCATCTGCAAGATGAAGCAGTTGGACTAGATATCTTGTATGATCCTTATTAAGTTTACTGAGCCTTGGTTTCTTCATCTGCCAAATGAGGGGGTTGGACAGGATGATTTCTATGGTCCTCACTTAACCTTTCTGTGCCTTAGTTTTTTTTTTCATCTGTAAAATAAGGAGTTAGGTTCAATGACCTCTAAGATACCATCTAGCCAAATCCAAAATGTTGCTCCCTTTGTTGCTAACTGTCACTTGTTCCCCTGTCTAGGAGGCAGAAAGTTGTTTCTCCAGCATTACTCCACTTCTTAGATGCCTAGAGGCTTTGGGGGAGGATTCTAAACTCCTCACTCAAATATCACACTGAATAATGATAGGAGATAAATGCATCCCACCAGCTTCTGACAAGAGCTACACTAAGTCCCTCTTCTTATCCTAGGTCTAGGTTAGTGGGCCAATAAAAGTGGAAAGCTTTTGACTAGCTGCATTAAGTCTCTTCTTTCTTTTCCCTCCACTGCACTCTCTAACTTTTTCCCCAAAGCCCCCCTTTCTTTCTTCATTCTGTCCTCTCCTCCCCACTGTCTCTCAGACAGCAATTCTAAGAAAGAGAAGGGAATGTTCTAATGGTGCATTCCCTCCCGTGGACTGAAATGGATGCCCTATACTAAGCAACAGGCTGGAGACCCACCCAGGCATTAAAGGAAAGAGTAAGGGGGAGAGGACATAAGGATATGTCCATCTAGAATTTCTCTATCTGTATAAAGAAAAGCAGTGATTTTGAGACCACTGTCGAACAATCCCAATTTCCCACCTCCACCCCCACCCTGCCCCATTCATTCTAACCTCCCACCAAAAAAAAATGTTTCTTTAAACCTGATATGAATGTCTCAGACAAAGACCTTAGAGGTCAGTTATTGGCATCTGCTGCAATTTCTGTTTCCTTTTGTCTTAATACGGCATTTAGAAAGCAGATTTTTATTTTTTGTTTACAAAGTTGCACTCCTCAGAGGATTCTGGGAAGATGGCGGAGTAGGTCAGAAAATCCCAAGCTCTCACGATTTACCCTCACAATAGAGATAAAATAGCACCTTGTGCACGATGGTGGGGGGGAGGGTTAAAAATAAATAAGAATAGGGGCACAACCTGGGTCTTCCAGGGACAATCTGAGATGATCAGAAGAAAAATCCCAGGAGGAGGTTTGGTCCCGGTGAAGGGTAAACACCTGCAGGCTCAGGTCTGCTTTAACAAGGAGAAGCAAGCACTGGGGGGTAGCTGGGTTAGTGGGGGTAGCTGGGTTAGGGGGCTGCCTAGGCCCCAGCCTTAGCAACTTTTACCCCAAAGACAGTGAGGGGAGTTGGGCGTTTGAGCCCAGGAAGATTGAGGGAACCTCTGCTGATGAGGAATGCCAGACTCATCTGTGCCTGGAGTGGCATGGTAAGAAGGAACCAGCACACACCAGGTGAGTGCACAAGCAGTGGGGCAGAAAGCCCCTGGCTATGGGCACTTACAGGAGGTTGGAGGTTTGGCTTTGGTTCCAGGTTAGAAGGGAGAACTGAAGATCTGGGGCAAGAGGCACCATCCCCCATACCCCAGGACTAGAGGTGATTACAAAAATTAAGATATTACCACACACACAAAAAAAAAATGCACAGGCAAAGGAGAAAGAATCCAACTATAGAAAGCTATTATGGGAATAGAGAAGACCAAGGTTCATCTTCAGAGGAGAATATTGAAGTGAAGAAGTCCCCAAAGAGTAAAGGCAAATGGTCACCTGCCCAAAAAAGGACTCATAGAAAGTCTAAAAAGACTTTAAAAATCAAATGACAGATGGAGGGAAAACTAAAAAAAAAAAAAAAAGGAGAAAGAGAATAATCTAAGAAAAACAAGATTATGAAAGGAAAGTCAACCAATTAGAAAAGGAGGTCCAGAATCTTAAGGAGGAAAATGACACCTTGAAAATTAGAATTAGGCAAAATGAAGCCAGTGAGATTATAAGAGATCAAGAAATAATTAAACAAAATATGAATAATGAAAAAATAGAAGAGAAGTAAAACATAAGAAGAACAACAGATTTGAAGAGCAGATCAAGAAGAAAAACATAAAAATAATCAGAGTCACTGAAAGTTAATCAAAAACAGAATCTTGATACAATAATACAAGAAATAATTAATGAAAACTTTCTGGTATTAGAATAAGAGGGGAAAGTAGAAATAGAAAAAAAAATCCATCAATCACCACTTAAAAGAGATGCTATCAGGAAAACTCATAAGAATATCATTGTTAAATTCCAAAACCCCCAGCTCAAGGAGAAAATATCAAAAGCAACGAAAATAAAATAATTTAAATATGATGGCGCCACAAATAGAATTTCACAAGACCTAGCAGCAGAGACATTAAAGGACCACAAATCTTGGAACACTATATAGCAAAGAGCAAAAGAACTGGGGCTCCAGCCAAAAATATCGTACCCAGCAAAATTGAGCATAATCCTGAATGGAAAAAAATGGACATTAGATCAACTATCAGACTTCCAAGACTTTGCTAAAAACAAACCAAAAAAAAAAAACCTGAACTTCGAAGATTTGACATACAAGAGCCAAGAGAAATATAAGCTACATACCAAAGACTGATTATAAGGGATTCAATAAGGACAGACTGTTTACTTTTTGTATATGTAAAATGTAAAACGTATATCTAAGATTCTTATTAATAATTGAGTAGCTCATAAGAAAATTGGGGTAAACCTGAGTATGATATAAATTTAAAAAGCAAAACCATTTAGGAACAGCTAAAAAGAGTAATTATTTTATACAAGTGAGGTGTAAATGAAAGAATCGATACAGAAGAATTAGATGGGGTGGAGAGTTGGTAGTTCTAGTAATCTACTTTCATCAGGAATGGGTTTAAGAGGGAACAATACATACATATTTAGAAGAGTATAAAAGTCTTCTAAATTCAGAAGAAATAAAATGGTAGGGGGATAGAGATGGGAGAGAGGAAAAGAGAGGGATCTTTAGAGGGATGGGTAAGGGAATAGGTAAAAGGGGCTATAGAAAGGTGTTAAGATTTATGGGAATGGGAGGATAGGGGAGGGATTCCTAGAGGGAGGTAGGCAAGTAACAGGAGGACAAGATAGCCGATAGAAGTAAAGTAGAGGAGGCAGGAGGGATAGGAAACAAGAGATATGCACAAACATAAAAACAAAGATCAGAATTTGTTTGGGAAAGTATATGTCTATATATGTATATGTGTATGTATATATCTATAGCTATACAGAAACATATCCAAACTTAATTGTAGCCTTGGGTCAGGGGGGAGAACAAAGTTAAAAAGTGCACAGTGCAGAACACAAGACAACCTACAAGGAAGCAAAGAAAAGATGGGCGGTTCTCAATGCGTGTATTATTTATTATATGGGCTTTCTTGAAATGAAAATTTATTGTTACACATTTTCAATCCTCTCTGATACTCTGCTATGCACATGACACGCTTTTTTTTTCTTTCTTAATTTGTACTTAAGTTCCAATATTTAAGTTTATGATATGTCTTTGTTTCCTTTTTCTGTTCTGTATTTGTGTTCTGGTGTTCGAATCTAAAACAAAATTTTAAAAAATTTAAAAAAAAAAAGTTGCACTCCTTGGCAGTTCTTACCCTCACAAGGCACCTGTTGCTAAAAATAAATAAATAATTGGATTCCCACCAAGGCTAAAGGCAGAGCTTCAGAGGAGGCCAATTATGAGCCTGGGATTCTCTTCCAAAATTGTATTCTAGTCTGCTACCTATGGTCCCTACTTCTCCCCTTCACTGATTTCCACACCCTCTCTACACTTGCTGGGAGGTGCCAGGAGAGAAGGATTTCCCCCTTTGGAAACCACTTGCTTAGGTACCTTTACAGGCTGTAGGGTTCAGAGGGAGCCATCTGCTCCCCCAGTTCCCAACATATAGCAGTGAAATTAAAAGTGTCAAAAGTTCTGATAGCACATAGAATGTAAGACAGACTGATTCTGCTGTGAAAACAGGTGCGCTCCCCCGCAAATTCGAGTTTTAACAGCTTCAAATACACACACACACACACACACACACACACACACACACACAAGATAATAACTTAAGAGGCTCTCATAGCATTTACTATTGCTTTCTAATTGGTAGCGGGATGGCTGATTAGCGATAAGGATTGCAGGAAACAAATTAAGCCCCCTGTTTTTTCCGTCGCCTAAAAAAGATCAGCAAAAACACAGACTTAAACAGCGAAGAAACAAGAAGGGACCGGCGAGTCTTCATAGAAACACGAATGAAGTTCTGTCCCAGCACTTACCCGCACAAGTTTCACGCGCGTTCCCCTGGGCCGGGCGCCGAGGGCAGTTCGTGTTCTCCTGAAGCTGCGGGGCCGGGAGACTGGCCAGGCTAAACGCAAAGCCCACTGGCCAGGAAAGGAGGAACAGCCACACCATGGTGAGCTCTCTGAACTGTCAACCGAGAGCAATTTGGCTGGGCTCAGTCATGGAGAGAGCGAGCAATGGAAATCGGTATCCCTCCGAGTGACTCTAGGGCTTCTTTGCCTAGCGCCCTGTATCATTTCTTCCCCCCTCACCCCACCTCTAAGCTTTTCTTCTGTAGACCAAATGCAAGTCTATCTTGCTACTACTTTTCGTCTCTTGTTTCAAGAAGCTCCAGCAAGAGATTTCTTCCACGTGGAGTGGGGAGAGGGTGGAACCAAGTATGAAATACCTGACACTAATAACAAATTTAACACAGTTTAGCAGCACAGTTCCCAAGGGTGACTGCAGGCTTTATTGCAACAAGCTTAGGCGGGAAACAAAAGTTAAGGAAGAAAATGAGAAGAAAGGAAAGAGAAAGAGAGAGAAAGAAAGAAAGAAAGAAAGAAAGAAAGAAAGAAAGAAAGAAAGAAAGAAAGAAAGAAAGAAAGAAAGAAAGAAAGAAAGAAAGAAAGAGAAAGAAAAAGAAAGAAAGAAAGAAAGAAAGAAAGAAAGAAAGAAAGAAAGAAAGAAAGAAAAAAAAGAATGAAAGAAAGAAAGAAAACTGGTGAAAAACTTTTAACTAAGCACAGCCCTTAGGTAAGGATAAAGGAAGAAACAGAAATGATTCCTCACCCAGCACTGTTCCTCCTTCTTCAGTCTTGGAATAACTCTCCTTTCCTTTTTAAAGCCCTACTTGCTCCACCCCCTCTCAGTGCCACTTGAATGAAGCCTCTATTTGCAAATATGTATGTGAGCAACTCCAAATGACAAGAAAGTGGAGAGAAGTCAGCCAAAAGAATGAAAATCTAACCATGCATAAGAAATATTCTGAGCAATTAAAAAAAAAAAGCAGGCTTGAGGGCCTTTGGGGAGGGGAGGGTTCCAAAGATGTGCTGTTAAGGATTGATTGTGCTCTAGCGTCTCAGAAGTGAGAACAAAAAATGAAGCCTAGGCTGTAGCACTCTGGTGATTTCATCAGTGTAAGGAAGCTTCTATGCAACCAGGGCAGACCTGAACTACAATGGAATCTACAGTCATAGGGAGTTGTCTGGAACATTAATAGGCTAAATGTCTTGCCCAGGGCGTGGGCAATTTCGCATTAAATGTCTTCTGGTCACATCTGGTCACAACACAGCCTGTATGTGCCATAGACAGAACTTGAACCCAAATCTTCCCAACTGGAAGCTTGCTATCTATCCCTATGTTACAATGCCTCCCATCCTTATCAACACCACTGCCAACTTGTATTCATTCACATGAATTGGCCATTTGTCTCATCATTACCAATCCCCTAGTAGTTCACATCAATTTCTTTTTTCAATGGAACCTCAGCATCAGGAAGGCCTACATTCACATAATGCCTTGGACATATTGATTGTGTGACACTGAGCAAACCACCTGTCAGCTGTAGGGCAGATGCCCTCTTTATTGGAAGAGACTTTTCTCATTAGCAGATCCCCATTCCAATTACAGCATATTTCCAGTCTCAAAAAAAAAATGTTTACAGAATTATTTGAAAGGGAAAATTGGTAACTCCTACAAGGAAACATAAAATATATAGACAGACAACTTTTAGCTTAACCAAGTTAGAATAGAGTGAAAGCCCAGGAAGCATGGCCTATCGTTATTATAATACAAACTCTGAAAAAAAAATTTTTTTAAGCTAATGATGTAACAGCTGGAAATGTTGGTAAGTGCCCAAACCCAGCACCTCTGTATGCCAGGTTGTCTTTTCAGGGATTGACAAGGCATAATGAGAGAAAACAAGCAGAGGAACAATCATTAGCTGTCCCCTGTGCTCTGGCCTACACTTGCAGTGGCAGATGAGGGACTATTTCTTCATGTTTACACATGGCTGATGTATAGTGACATTCAATTTCAGCAATCCCTTCACCCAGACTTGAAGTACAATAGAAAATTCAACAGGACAGGCTTTCATTCAAGCTACCCTGAGATGACATCTTAAGGATGTGTGTCTGAATGGACATAAAGCCATGGACACACAAAGGATGACAAGTCAGCTTCCTTCTAAAGAAGGCTGGGGCCCTGGTCTAGGTCATGGAAATCCTTTGCCTCGTTCTCTAGTTTTAAATTATATAAGCAGTTGTGTCCTGCTTGTCCCACAAAGAATGTCACTTTTCCATAACTACCCACAGCAGGTTTGCTCTGGCTCTGGCAGGCCTCTCCCAGGAAGCTCTGACCTCTGCTAGAAAAGGCCAAAGCAAAACGAAGAAGGTGGCAATACAGGGACATTGGATTGTTTTTCTAGACTCACCCAAATTTAGGATACACAAAGAATGCTTATGGAATAATCTGTACTAATGACTCAACCCACCAGCCCAAGCCTCACAAATTAGCAGATATGTTTTAAAAAATTGTTTCCACATTTCCCACAGTCCTCACAATCACAAATGATAGCCTTATAATGGAAAGGTAATACAGCCAACTCACATTTGTCTATACCAGGGGTGGGGAACCTGCAGCCTCACGGCCACATGTGGCCTTCTAGGTCCTTGGGTGTAGCCTTTTGACCGAGTCCAAGTTTTACAGAACAAATCCGTTTATTAAGGGGATTTGTTCTGTGAAGTTTGGATTCAGTCAAAAGGCCATATTTGGGGACCTAGAGGGCCACATGTGGTCTTGAGGCCACAGGTTTCCCAACCCTGGTCTATACCGAGGAAGAGCAAAGAAAAGCTTATCTAAAACAACCCACACATCAGATTTGGCTTTCGAGTATTTCACAGAATTTGGAAGGGCATGTGAGGGGAACTACCTCCCTAATTATGTTTTGCTAAAGTTTTTATTATTGTAATTAATTTGTTTAACCTGAGCAAACACTAGTTAGGAAGTCCAAAGTACGAACACAGGAGCTGCCTAGATAGGTAGTTTAAGATTGTAAAAAAAAAAAAATCTATTTCAGATGATCCACAAAACAAATTATCCACATAAAAAAGCTCTGTATGGAGTAAAGCCAAAGAAACATAGAACCATAGATATCAGAAGGGAAATCCAGAGTCATCTATTAGCCTTATTTTCTTGCTTCAAGGTAGGCCTAAACCCAAACTACTCTGAACAGATGAGTAGCCCGTCCCTTTAAAAGATTTTTCCCATAGATCTCATCCAAAAAAATCCAAAACGCTTGACTCGATGGATAAAATCAAGGAAATGCTGTAGACTGATTATGCCTCCATTTTAGTAAAGCATTTGAATATGAACTGAATAATACTTCAGTTAAATTAATTCAGGATTGCTTAGAAAACTGGGCTGAAATACTGTTATGTGATGTGATGATTCAATGTCAACCTATAAGAAAATCTCTAGAAGAATACCCAGGGCTGGACCTGTTCCATTCAATATTTATATCAGTGACTTTTACAAAAACATAGATAGCATTCTTATCAGATTTTCAGATAATACACAGCTAGGAGGACTAGAAAATATTTTAGATTTAAATTAGAATTCTAATAAGAGATCGAAATGCTACAATTACAAACTGAGTCTAGTAAAATAATAATTGTGTGTGTGTGTGTGTGTGTGTGTATGTGTGTGAATTGGGCAGCTGGGTGGCACAGTGGATAGAGCACCAGGCCTAGAGTCAGGAAGGCTAATCTTCCTGATTTTAAATCTGGCCTCAGACACTTACCAGCTGTGTGACCCTGGGCAAGTCACTTAACCCTATTTGCTGGTTTCCTCGTCTGTAAAATGAGCTGGAGAAGGAAATGGCAAACCTCTTCAGTGTCTCTGCCAAGAAAATCCCAAATGGGGTCGTGAAGAGTTAGATGTGACTGAAAAATGACTAAACAACATAAATGTAAAGTCTTCTACTTGGACTCAAGAAATCAAGCGTACAAGTATAGGATGGGAAAGATGTGACCAGAAGACATTTAATGTGAAATTGACCAAAGGCTTAGTAGGCAGAAAACTTAATTAATTATCCTCAACAGTGTGATGGTGCAGCCCAAAAGATAATGTAATCTTAGATTTCATTAACAAAATCATCAAGCCTAAAATAAGGGAAATTTTGATACGCCATTGACTCGGTCAGACCAATCTATCTTTGTCTCAATAACACATCTTAGGAAAGACATTGACAAACCAGAGAAAATCCAGAGGAGGATGATTAGCCTGGTCAAGGACCTTCAAACTATCTAATGTGAGTTTATTATTGTCTGTTACTGAAGACGCTGAAGATAATTAAATGCCTGAAGACCTGAAGACTTAAGGGAGTTGTGATTTCTGTAGTCCAACATATGAAGCATTGTCTTTGGTAGAGAGATTACGCTTATTCTGCTTGGCCCCAGAAAATGGAATGAGATTGAATGGGCATCAGTTTTGTTGTTATTGTCGCTCAGTTGTGTCTGACTCTTCATGACCCCATTTGGAATTTTCTGGTAAAGATACTGCAGTGGTTTGCCATTTTCCTTCTTCAGCTCATTTTTTTTATAGATGAGGAAACTGAGGCAAACAGGGTTAAGTGACTTGCCTAGAGTAACACAGCTAATAAGTGTCTAAAGCCGGATTTGAACTCAGGTCCTCCAGACTCCAAGGCCAGCATTCTATCCACTGTACCATGTAGCTGCCCGGACGTCAGTATTAGGAGGCAGATTTCAGCTCCTCAGATTCTGACAATTAGAGCTACCTCCATAATACAATAGTCTGCTTCATAAGGTAATGAATTCTCTGATGCTGAGGATCCTTATGCAGAGCCTGAATGATCCTTTACTTGGCCTTTTGTTTTTGTTATTCAGTCATTTTCAGTCATGCCCAACTCTTAATTACCCCTTTTTGTGTTTTCTTGCCAAAGATACTGGAGTGATTTGCCATTTCCTTCTCCAGCTCATTTGACAGATGAGGAAACTGAAGCAAACAGAGTTAAGGACTTGCCCAGGTTCACACAAGTGGTAAAGTATCTGAGGCCAGATTTGAACTCATGAAAAGGAATCTTCCTGACTCTAAGCATGATGTTCTATCCACTGTGCCACACGTGCTAAAGATTCAGGTTTCAGGTGAAGCATAAGCCAGTTGAGTTCTGACTACATCTTTTTATCAAAAAAAAAAGTTATGAAGTGGAAACACTAACACAAAAATGTTCAAGGGATAATTAAAACCCAGGATAAGTCTAAAGAGAGTAATTGGGCCTATAGTTGACTTCAATGAGTCCAAGTCACCACACTGAGAAGAAATACAACCCACCCACAGTACTGAAGGATTTACAGGTATGATGGTTGAGTCACTGTCAATAACCTTTTCAAAAATTGTTTTATTAATATTCCTTTCTTTTTTTATCTGTATTTTATAAAACGTCTCCCAATGATTTCCTCCCCCTCATCCAATAACAATAGGTTTCTCTAGTCAATAAGTATAGCCAAGTAAAACAAATAAATGTATTTGGTTATGTGTGTAAATGTATGCCTCATTCTGCATGCCTAAGCTACCACCTCTCAGCCAAAGAGAAAAGAAGCATGCCTAGCCATCTTCAGTCACTGCTTTGTGTAAATTGCTCTGCTCTGGTCTGTATCAGTTCATATAATTCTTCCCAAGTTTCTTTGAATTCCTTATATTGGTCACTTCTTGCAGTGCAACAATATTGCATTATAAACCATTATAAAATATATTGCACTATAAACCACAATTTATTCAACCATCCCCCTGTCAATAGGCAACAAATGATTCCCAGTCCTTTGTTACTCCAAAAAGTGCTGCTATAATATTTGTGTATATATCATCAATTAAACAATCAATAGCTATTTGATGAATTCTCACTATGTGCCAGGCGCTGTGCTAGGCACTGAGGATATAAGTACAAAGAATGAAAAGATTCCTACCTGCAAAGAGCTTACCTTCTTACATTCCAATCTTATTGTTGTCATGTCTGACTCTTCATGACCCCATTTGGTTCGGTCGTCTTCGAAAAC
>CM053623.1:280554274-280569485 GCA_028646595.1 Phalanger gymnotis
TAGATAGATAGATAGATAGATAGATAGATAGATAGATAGATAGATAGATGATTGATAGACGGATAGACAGAGATAGATAGATAGATAGATAGATAGATAGATAGATAGATAGATAGATAGATGATAGACGGATAGACAGAGATAGATAGATACATTAGATAGATAAATAGATAGATAGATGATTGATAGATGGATAGACAGAGATAGATAGATACATTAGATAGATAAATAGATAGATAGATGGATGATTGATAGATGGATAGACAGAGATAGATAGATAGATAGATAGATAGATAGATAGATAGATAGATAGATAGATAGATAGATAGAGATAGATTAGATAGATGGATGGATGATTGATAGATGGATAGACAGAGATAGATAGATTAGATAGATATACATATGCACATCTGTACATGTATATGTGTATATACATGCATGTGTATGTGTGCCTTGTTATACAGCATAAAGTTAATACATACAAATATATATGAAGTAGTGAAATGCAAAGTACTTTAGGAAGGATGGAATTAGCATTTGGAAGAACCATGACAGACCATGCAGAAAAAAGAGTTGGTGAAGGTAAGGTCTTCTTAATGGCAAGCAAAGCTTAGAGAAATTCAGGATTCTTGGCTCAGTCAGAAGACAGATGAAATTCAGTTTTTTGCTGATAGTAATCATCCACAGCACTTTTACGAGGCCCTGAAGGCTATTTATGGGCCGAAGAGCTATGGTGCATCTCAACGACTCAGCGCTGATGGAGCCACACTGATCAGTGATAAGTACGTGATCCTGGAGAGATGATCCGAAGACTTCCATAGCATTCTCAACAGAACCATCATCAACCAATGCTAAAGCCATTGACCATGTATCTGAGACTGAAGTCAATCTGTCTCTAGACAAACTTCCAACTAAAGAACAGGTTTTAAATACCATTAGGTTCTTCTCCTGTGGCAAAGCGCCTGGTGCTGATTCCATCCCAGCAGAGATCTACAAGGCAGGGAGTCCACTGCTCATACAGAAGCTGACTGAAATCTTTAGGGTTATATGGCAAGAGGAGATTATCTCCTCAAGAGACTGTCCATTGTCCATCTCTATAAAGGAAAGAGAAACAGGTTGTCTTATGACAATCTCTCTCTTAGTCATTGCTGGCAAGATTCTTACCAGAGTCCTCTTTAATAAACTGATCCTTCACCTGGAAAATGGCCATCTACCTGAGAGCCAAAGTGGCTTCAGAAACAGCCAAGGAACAGTCGATGTGGTGTTTGCTGCCTAACAACTCCAGGATAACTGCAAGGAGCAGAACAGAAGTCTGTATACCTGACCAAGGCCTTTGATACTGTCTCTCATGAGGGCTTATGGGAGATTATGGAGAAATTTGGTTGCCCAGAGAAGTTCATCAGTATTGTACGTCAGTTCCACAATGACATGCTTGCACAGGTTCTGGATAAAGGATTACACTTTCCCAGTCACCAGTGAAGTGAAGCAAGACTGCGTGCTTGCTCTCATGCTTTTTAGCATGATGTCATATACCATGATAAGGTCAAAATGGGTATGATTTAGACATAAAGGCTATAAGTAAATTAGGAGAGCAAGGAATAGTTTACCTGTCAGATATATGGAGAAAAGAATTGATGACCAAAAAAGAGATAGAGAGCATTACAAAATTTAAAATGGATAATTTTGATTACACTAAATTAAAAAGGTTTTGCCCAAATAACAACAATGCAACCAAGATTAGCAGCTGAAAGCTGAGAAACAATCTTGTCAACAAGTATCTCTGATAAAGTCCTCATTTCTCAAATATGTAGAGAACTGAGGCAAATTTATAAGAATACAAATTATTTCCTAATTGATAAATGGTCAAAGGATATGAACAGGCAGTTTTCATATGAAGAAATTAAAACTATTTATAGTCATATGAAAATACTCTAAATCACTATTAATTAGATAAATGCAAATTAAAACAACTCTGAGGTACTACCTCACACTAACAGATTGGTTAATATGACAGGAAAGGAAAATGGTAAATGTTGGCAAGGATGTGGGGAAATTGGGACTCTAACGCATTGTTGGTGTAATTGTGAATTAATCCAACCATTCTGGAGAGCAATTTGGAAACAAATTACAAAGGGCAAACAAATTGTGCATACCTTTTGATCCAGCAATACCACTATTAGTTCTGTAGCCCAAAGAGATAAAGAAAAAGGGGAGGGAGATGAAGACCTACATGTACAAAAATATTTATAGCAGCTCTCTTTGTGGTAGCAAAGAACTGGAAATTGAGGAGATGCCCATCAATTGGGGAATGGCTGAACAAGTTGTGGTATGTGGATGTAATGGAATACATAATAGTATTCTATGCTGTAAGAAATGATGAGCCAGCAGATTTCAGAAAAATCTGGAAAGACTTACATGAACTGATGTTGATTGAAGTGAGCAGAACCAGGAGAACATTGTAACAGTAACAGCCACAGTGTGCGATGACTGATTTTGATAGACTTAGCTTTTCTCAGCAATGCAAGGACCTAAAACAGTTCCAAAAGACTCATGATGGAAAATGCCATCCATATCCAGCAAAAGAAATACTGAGTCTGAATACAGATCAAAACAGACTTTTTCTTTTTTTGTTTCATGTTTTTCTTTTACATGGTTACTCCCATTCATTCTAATTCTTCTATACAACATGACTAATGTGAAAATATGTTTAATAGGAATGTATAGGTATAGCCTATATTGGATTGCATGCCATCTTAGGGAGAGAGAAGGAAGGGAGGGAGAGAAAATTTAAAACTTATGGGAGTGAATATTGAAAACTAAAAATAAATAAATTTATTTTTTTAAAAAAAGAAAGTTATGATTAAGACAAGATGGAAACTTCTACTACTTATTTTTCAAGCAATGAGATTGTATTTTTCCAACAGAGACTTTCTTCCATGAATATGAACTTGGAAGTTAATTTCTAGGGTTTTATCTTTCTGAGGTTCTGTTCATTGAGTCATTTGCCTAGTGTTTTCCTATGGTGCCAGAGAAGGTAGAATATACAAGAGGCAGAGAAGCCTGGTTCTTTTCAAATGTCAACTACCATCAGCCATGATCAGGAAAAACATGGAAAAGTGGACTTTCATCTGGCCCATCCTTAAAAGCCTTTTAGATGGGCTGTTGAGAGTTACCACACTTTTCCTTCCATTCTACAGGGTGTCCCTAAAATCTGGACACATAGGAAAACTGAAGGCAATGTGGAGTTACTGCCTCAGGTTCACGTGAATCTTGCAAAGCGCATCACAAATGATGGAAATCATAGTGAAGATATTATTTGTTAATATTCCAATTAAATAAAATGTGGTCAAAAATTTCATTTCATTTCTTGAAAATATGTTTTTTTGCCTATGTGCCCAGACTTTAGGAACACCCTATATATTGGAGGAAGACTGGGAAGATAAATAAGTTCAGATTGCACAGAATTTGTATTAAGAACCTTCACTTTCTAAGAGACAGTGAGATACAGTTAAGAAGGGGCGGGGGGGGGGGCAGGGCAGCTAGGTGGTTCGCTGAGTAGAACAGTGGCCCTGAAGTCAGGAGGACCTAAGTTCAAATCTGGCCTCAGACATTTGACACACTTACTAGCTGTGTGACCTTGGGCAAGTCATTTTACTCCAATTGCCCTGCCTTCCCCCCTCCAAAAAAAAAGAGGGGGGGATCTGTAATAATAGAATCATAATAGCCAAGATTTAGAGCCAGAAAAGACCTCATTTTATTTTGAAGAAACTGAAATCTGGAGAAGCAGCTTGCCCATGGTCATACAGATAGAACTCAAGTTTAAATCTCACTTTTCTATTACCTATATGATCTTGGGCAAGCTCTCTGGCTCTCGGTTTCCTTATCTATTTCCTTATCTAAGGTCCTTTCCAGGTCTAAAGGTTATATGTGTTTGTGTGTGATCAGGGAGGCAGAGTGTGTGTGTGTGTGTGTGTGTGTGTGTGTGTGTGTGTGTGTGTGTGTGTGTGTGTGTGTGTGACAGAGACAGAGAAAGAAAGAGAGAGACATAGAGAGAGAGAGAGAGAAATGGAGAGACAGAGAAAGAGAGAGTAATAGAAAAAATGTCAGAGGACATTGGTTCAATCTTGCTTCTTATATTTAGTAGAAGTCTCTGGACCTTCCTCAGCCTCAGTCCCTTTATCTAAAAAATGAGAGGGTTGGACTCTAAAGCTATAGCCAGGACCCAGCTGCCATGATGACCCCCCTACCCCAGATTGTGACCCCAAGTGGAAGAGTTAGGTTTTTCCCATCCTCCACCCTCAGCTGTTATACTGAGCGTTCCATGGTACCTTTCCTGCACTTAAAATGTTAATGACCTAAAGCGCTGTGGGCATTGTTGTGTGCAGGGCTGAGTGCCATGTTTTATGTCATCTGAAAGACTGCTTCAGATAGTCTTTTTCAATGATCCATGAAAATGTGCCTGTAGATAATAAGTAGATAAATCTATTAAATAAAATAAATATATGTTCCATTCTTGAGGGAAGCTTCAGCCAGGAACTAGAGAAGGAAACTGAATAGAATTCAAAGGGAAAACAATGAATGGTACGAAAGAATGGATGAATGGTAGTGTGTCCTGAGTGCCTATCAAAAAAAATTATAGGTGGCGTTGCTTCAAGTTTTTTACAAGTATTTTAAATAATTTGCGACAGAGAGAAGAGAAATGAAATTCTTTGACATTGCAGGCTCCCCCAGGGCAATTTTCCAAATGCCGGATATTACATCCTGTGTGAGGTCACTTGGTTTACATTCTTGCTATGGGAGGGAGAAGGATTCGTTTTCCTGATAGGCCAGCTCTGGCTCTAATACTAGGCATTCAATCATACATTCATGCTAGCCCTTTTCATAAACTCCTTCCACTGTCCTCCATTCCAAGAATTACAGTTGTGTAATTTGAACACCTGTTCTGTGTCACTAGGTAATGGGTAATCACAGAAGGTTTTGGAGTTTTGTTTATTTTTTTTCCTCATTGTAAAACACCATTGATTGCCTTATTTTCTTAGAAAAAGAATCACCTACTGATCGCAAGGAGAGTTTTAAGCTATATGTTTATTCCTTATTCAAAGATTTCCTGAGACTGAAGGAACCCAAAAGGCCCTATACTTCCAGTAAAAAAAATTTCGAAATTTGCAAAACCTGGTTAGAGCATTAGATGTGGGAATCCAGTCTTGGCTGTGTATGACCATGAAAGTGACCTTGACCAAGTCAAATTTCTTACAAGAACACTTTGGAGCTTGTACCTTTGGACCTTGTACTCCCTAGGAACGCTCCCAGCCATGGTACTCCATGTTCTTCATAAATCAAAACTTTGACAGAACAAGACCTCTAGCTATATCCACATGAGAGGTCACTATCAGGTCAACTTTAGATTGCTTGGCTGACTTTCTATTATGTGCTAATAGTTGACTACTTTTGTGTGTTAGATACATTCTATCTGTATGTATATACATGTTCATTTATATGTATATAATGTATGCATGTACATTATGTAGAGACCATAATTTGCTTGATTTGAAGCCAAAGATCCCCAGGTCCAAGAGTCTCTGGGCACTTAACACCTGTTAAGTAAGTGGTGTACCATGTGTAAATTACTTAACCTTTATGAGACTTAGTTTCCTCTTCTGAAAAATAGTGTTATTACAATGAGGGAATGTAAGTAGGCCACTTTACAAACCTGAGAGTTAGAGAAATGCTAACTATTATTATTATTTTATACATTGGGTCACCAATTTTAAGAATAGGATCTTGGCGTGATGCTCCAAGTAGTGAAAATAATTAGTGAACTGATCTTATAACAATAATATTAATTATCACACAGTTTTCATGTTCCTTCAGTTCTCCACTGGCATTGTTCACCAGAGATAGCCCTGAGAATTTCACCAGGCTCTTCTGCATCTTTACAATATTCTTTATTGTGTCCTATAGGGAGTTAATCGGTTTACCTTCAATAGCAAGGACATGTGGTGGAATAGCAGGAGATAATGTTGGAGAAGTACCATGGATCCATCAGCTGCTAGGCTAAGGACATTAGAGATTAATCTTTAACTACCTACTTTCATGGAGAATCTACTCACAGCAACCCTGTGAGATAAATAGTCCCAAAATCATCTCTATTTTATAGATGAGGAAATTAAAACTCTGAGAGGCTAAGAGGTTAAGTCACAGAACTAAAATTTAAACCTACATCTTCTGGCTGCTGGTTTTGAGCAGGACGATAAAGCATGCAAAGAGGTCTGTAAGGCATAGTTATTGGGCATGGGTATAGAGAGAAGGAGAGGAAATTAGTTAGAAGCAAATTATAGATTAGATCAGGTGGGAGGTGATTTAGAACCTGATACTCTTATGTGATATTGGGTATGGAAGAGAAGAAATCCATTTGGGAGCTTTACAAAGGAAAGATTGGTAGGAGATAATAGGTGAATAGATTGAAGGAACAATGGCAGACAAGGCATCAAGGATGACTTCGAGAGTTCTAGGCTGGGTGTTGGGAGAAACAATGGCATCATTGATAGGAAGAGGGAAGTGTGGAGGGAGGAAGGAGGAGGGGAGGAGGGGCAGAAAGGGAAAATAAAGAGGATGGTTTAGTCCTGTTAGTTTAGACACAATGGCAGGCCATCCAAATGAAAACACTGAGCAGGGAGTTGGGATTGGAGCTGACCTTGTAACTGTCATCAGTGAGTAAGAAGGTCATTTTAATATGGAATTACAACTGACCTTGGGCTTCTTAAAAACCAGCTATGAGAGAGAGAGAGAGACAGAGAGAGAGAGACAGAGAGGGAGAGAGAGGGAGAATGGGTCAGAGTAATGTTGCTACAAGTTAAATTAGAAAAAAAAGTGATGCACTATATACATTTAAGTTTACTTTTTCTTTCTTCTACCTTTTAGCATTATTTGATGTCATAGCTTATGAAGTGAATAATTTTGAAATTCAGGTAAAAGTAATACTCACACGCTCTTTTCCCAGGATTCCTCTGCTGACTATGTCGCCTGAAGCAGAGCCACAAACATCCCACAGGAGGCAGGAAAAGGAGAAAGGAAAACTTCTAGAGAAGAGGTGATATTCCTCTTGGTATTTTTGGGACCCATCACTCAAGCCCCTTCAGGATGTATCAGTCCGCTACAGGCCTTGCCTAGATCCACCCATAATGACAACAATATTACAGCATAAAGCATTGGGACTTTAGGAGGAGCCTTCATAAAACTAATCAATAGGAACAATTTAATCTGGAATTACAACTGACCTTGGGCTTCTTAAAAACCAGCTATGAGAGAGAGAGAGAGACAGAGAGAGAGAGACAGAGAGAGAGACAGAGACAGAGAGAGAGACAGAGACAGAGAGAGACAGACCAAATTATTCTGACCAAAAAGAGCCAGATGCTATGGCTGCTGATGGTCAAGCCCAAGGAGAAATTAAATGATGACAGAGAGAGAGAAGGAGAGGCTGAAAAGAATAAAATTTGGGGGCTGTTTACTTGAATTGTAATTCACAGGATCCCAAAGTTTCAGAGCTGGAGGGGATCTCAGCAACCATTTAGGCTAATGAATATACAAAAGGAGTCCTTAATGCAACAAGCCTGATAAGTAGTTGCCTGGTCTCTGCTTGAAGGCCTTCAAGGAGAGAGAAACCAAGCCCATTTTCCTTATTTTTAAATTTTTCATTCATTTATGTTGGGTTTCTTTTTCAAGTTTAAAAAGCTTTTTCTTTTCATTTTTACACTTTCAATTTTGTTGATATATTTTCTACTTTACAAATGTTTACATATTATTCTCACCTCGTGAGGCATTTCTTGTAACAAAGTAAACAATGAAGTTAAACTTGTCTGAAATTCATGGACCATTTCATATCTGTAGCACATGCTACCTCTCTATTTAAAAAATATTAACAGAAATCTATTTTTTTTCTCCCTCTCAACTCCCCACCCCATTGGAAAAAAAAATTTCTTATAATAAATACACGTTTCTTATACATCCCAATGGCTATGCATGCATACACACACACATATGTGTGTCTCATTCTGTGCCTCTGTTATGTATAGCATACATCATCACTGGTCATTGTATTCATCTTATGCTTTCAAAAATTTGTCTTCATATTGTGAAAACAATTATACCTTTTTTGTATAATATTGTATCATGAACTATACATTTATTGTATAAATTTTCTCGTGATTCTTTTAATCTTTGTTTGTTTATTAAAGTCCTCAAAACTGTTTTTTAATATTGATGTTATGGTATAAATTGCTCTGCTTTTGATTAAATATTCTGCATCAGTTTGTGTCTTTCCGAGTCTCTTTGAAATTATCTTTTTTCCTTATTTCTTATAACAATAATTGTTGTTGTTAATTGTTTTAATCATGTCCAATTCTTTGTGACCCCATTTGAGGTTTTCTTGGCAAAGATACTGGAGTGGTTTTCCATTTCCTTCTCCAGCTCATTTGATAGATGAAGAAACTGAGGCAAGCAGGGTTGAGTGACTTGCCCAGGGTCACACAGCTGTGTCTAAGGCTGGACTTGAAATGAGGAAGAGGTATCTTCGTGACTCCGGGCCCAGCACTCTATCCACTGTGCCACCTAGCTGTCTCACTTTTTGGTCCCATTAACTCTCAAAGCCAATCTACTAAGCCAGAGAGAAAGAGAGATTGTGACAGATTAGGAAATTGAGGCAAACAGGGTGAAATGACTTTCCCTGGGTCACACAGCTAGTAAGGCAGACAGAGGTTGCATTAGATAGCTCTTCCTGACTCCACACCTGATGCTTAATCCACTGGGCCACGCAGATGCCCATAACACAAGTCTTCCATCACATTCTTAGACCACAATTTATTCAGCGATTCCTCAGTGGATAAATAGCCTCTTAGTCCGGGTTTTTTTTGCCACCACAAAAAAAAAACCTAGTATAAATATCTTTGTACATAAAGGGCTTTTTACTCTTTCTTTGCTCTCTTTTGGATACAGGCCTAGCAATGGTAGAGCTGAATCAATGGGCACACAGTGATTGGTAAGTTTTTGTTTCTATTTACAAATTGCTTTCCAGAGTGGTTATACCCATTCTCAGGTCCACCAAAAGTATTTCAATGCACCTATTTTCCCATTCAACATCTACCATTTTCTTTTTTTTCTTTTTGTCATTTTTGTTACTCTGAAGAATGTGAAGTAGAATCTCAGAATTGCTTTAATTCGAATTTCTCCAATTAATAGTGATAACACTACCTAAATTAACTTTCTTATTCAATATCATACTAAACTATTAAAGGATTATATAACTAGAAAATAATAATAAAATTCTTATGGAGGAAAATAAGCTCAAGAATCTCAAAAGAAATAAGGAAAAGAAAATGGGAACGAAGAAGTCCCTGCCATGCCAGATCTCAAACTATACTAAAATGCAGATATTATTTAGATAATTTGGACTGTTCAAGAAATAGAAAGATCAATCAGGGGAACAGACTAGGTATACAGCATACAGAAGCAAATATATCTAATACCCTAGTATTTGGTAAACAAAAAGACCTCAGCTATTTTGATAAGGACTCATTACTTAACAAAAACTGATAGGAATATTGGAGAGCAATATGGAAGAAATTAGATTTAGGAAGATGACAGAGTAGGTCAAAAAATTCCAAGCTCAAGATTTTCCCCCACAAAAGAGATAAAATAGTACCTCAGGGTGAATATAGAGCAGTAAAAATAAATAAGAGTAGGGGTAGAACAGTGGTTCTCCTGGGATAATTGGAGAAGATCTGAAGTAAAATCCCAGGATGAAGTTTGGTCCCTGTGAAGAATAAACATTTCTAGGCTAGGGACCCCTTAAACAACAAGCAGTAAGCCCTGGGGTTAGCTGGGTTGGGAGGCTGCCTCAGCCCCAGCCATAGGAACTTTTACCTCTGGGACCGTAAGGGGAGATGTCTGAGCCAGGGAAGATTTGGGTGGGGCAAGAAGGAACCAGCACATGCCTGTGAATGCAGAAACAGTGGGGCAGAGATGCTGCTGGGTGTGGACACTTACAGGAGGCTGAAGGTCTTGGTTTCAGTTCAAGGCCAGAGGGGAGAACTCAAGGAGGATCTGAGGCCAGAGGCACCATCACCCCGCATACCCCAAGACTAGAAGTGATTACCAAAACTAAGCTATTACAAATTTTTTAAAATGCAGAGGCAAAAGAAAAATAACCCAGTCATAGAGAGTTACTATGGGAATAGAGAAGACCAGGGTTCATCTTCAGAGGAGGATACTGAAGCAAAGAAACCCTCTTCTACCTCCAAATAGTAATGTCAAATGGTCACCTGACCAAAAAGAATTCATAGAAGAATTTTAAAAAGGCTATAAAAATCAAATGAGAGAGATTGAGGAAAAACTTTAAAAAAATAAGAACAATCCAAGAAAAACAAGAAGATTATAAAAAGAATGTCAACCAGTTAGAAAAGGAGATCAAGAATCTTAAAGAAGAAAATGACTCCTTGAAGATCAGAATGAGCGAGGGGAAGCCAGCAAAGTTATAAGAGATCGTGAAATATTAAAATATGAAGAATGAAAAAAAGAGAAGAGACTGTGAAACATCTCATAAGAAAAACAATTGATCTGGAGAACAGATCAAGAAGAGAAAACATAAGAATAATCAGACTACCTGAAAGCTATTAGTAAAAAACGAATCTTGATAGAATAATACAAGAAATAATTAAAGAAAATTATCCTGAAGCATTAGAACAAGAGGGGAAGGTAGAAATAGAAAAAATTCACCAATCACCACCTGAAAGAGATCCTATGAGGAAAACCCACAGAACATTATAGCTAGATTGTGAAACCCCTAGCTCAAAGATAAAATGATACAAACAAGAAAAAAAAGTTTAAATATGGAAGTCCAAAGTTAGAATCACACAAGACCTAGCAGTGATGACAATAAAAGACCACAGGTCTTGAAACACTATATATCACAGAGCAAAAGAACTGGGGTTCCAGCTGAAAATATCATTCTCAGGAAAGCTAAACACAATCCTGAATGAAAAAAAAATAGACATTTAATGAACTGTCAGACTTTCAGGACTTTGTTAAAAAAAAACTGAACTTAATAGAAGATTTGCATACAAGAACCAAGAGAAATATAAGGTACATACCAAAAACTAATTACAAGGGACTCCATAAGGATAGACTGTTTAACTTTTATGTATGTAAAATGCATGCCTAAGAGTGTTATTAGTAATTAGATAGTTCATAAAAAGGATTAAGGTAGACCTGAGTATGATACGACTTTAAAAAGTAAAACCTTTTAGGAACAGCTAAAAAGAGTAATTATCTTGCACAAATGAGGCACAAGAGGAAGAACCAAACAAAGAGGGATTAGATGGGAGAGGACAGTTGTTAGTACTGGAAACCTACTTTCATTGGGAATGGGTTCAAAAAGGAACAATGCCTATATATCTAGAAGAGTGTAAAAGTCTTCTAAATTCAGAAAGAAATAAAACACCAAGGGGATAGGGAGGGGAGGGAGGATAAGGGAGGCATCTCTGAAGGGGAGGGTGAGAGAATAGGTTAAGGGGGGGGGTGGTTTAGAAGGGTGTTTATATTAATGGAAATGGGAGGATAAGGGAAAGATCCTTGAAGGGAGAGAAGATTAAGTAATAGGAGAGCAAGGTAGCCAGTAGAAGTAGAGGAGTTAGACGTGATAGGAAATAAGAGATACATACAAACATAAAAACAAAGATCAGAAGTAGAATTTGTTAGGGAAAGATTATGTCTGTATATGTACACATATGTATATATGTGAATATATGTATATGTGCATGCATATATCTATATCTATCTGTGCTTCATTATAGCCTTCTGTGGGGAGAGGAGAGGAGGGGAACAAACAAAATAAAAAGTGCAGAGTAGAGAACAAAAGAAAATTTATAAGGAAGCAAAAAAAAGATGGACAGCTCGCAATAGGCTTTCTTGAAATTGAAATTTATTGCTATATATTTTGAATCCTCTTTTATGTTCTGTTGTAAGCATGACAAGCTTTTTTTTCCTTTTCTTGTTTCAATATTTAAATTTATATATTTCCTTTCCTTTCTTATTATGTAATTAAATTTTGGTAATAAAAAAGAAGGGAAAAAAACAAATTGTGTTTAGACCAACACTTTGCACTTTACACAAATATCTGAGAAAGCAAAGATTAAAAGGAAAACAATTAACTGGAGGAAAAAAAGTCTTTTCAGCAAGTTTCTCTGATAAAGTCTCATTTCCAAGACATATAAGGAACTCATTTAAATTTATAAGAAATGGAGGTATTCCTCAATTGAAAAATGGTCTAAAGATATGAGCAGAAAGTTTTCAAGCTAAGAAACTCAGGCTATTTATAACCATACAAAAAAAAGTTCCATATCACTGTTAATTAGAGAAATGGTGTTGCTGTTTGGTCATGTTTGACTCTTTGTGACCCTATTTCTTGGACTACAGCAATCACAACTCCCTTAAGACACTTACTGCGGGGGTGGGGCCAAGATGGCAGCTGGAAAGCAGGGACTTGCGTGAGCTCCCACCCAGGTCCCTGCAAACATCTATAAAAAATGGCTCTGAACAAAGTCTAGAACTGCAGAACCCACTAAAAAGCAGACGGAAGCAGGGCTCCAGCCCAGGACAGCCTGGATGGTCTCTGGGTAAGGTCTATCCCACATGGAGCTGGGAGCGGAGGGTAGCAGAGCCCAGCGTGCCCTGACATACCAGACCAGGAGCAGGGTGGAACAGGCCCTAGTGCCCTTAATCAGTGAGCTGTGGTAGTTACCAGATTTCTCAACCCACAAACACCAAAGACAACAGAGAAGGTTAGTGGGAAAAGCTGCAGAGACAGAGTGAAAAGAGTGCCAGTTCAGCGACTGGCCCGGGGCAGAGGGGGAGCAGCTACAGAACTACAGCTGCAGTTGCTTCTGGCCCCAGGCCCACCTGGTGGGAGGAATTAAGTGGTGGATCAGAGCACGAGTGCAGAGCCTGCTTAGATCTGAGTCTGGCCTGGTTTGAAGGTTCTTGGGGAAGGAGGAGTGCTGGTGTGGAAGAGCTTGCTGTATAGCTCTGAAAACAACAGCGCAGCCCCTCAAACTTGGGACAAATTGCTCTATACTCTACAAGCAGTCATATTCTGACAAAAAGCTCAACGGTCAAGTAAGTTGGCAGGGAACATGGCCAGGCAGTGAAAATGGACTCGGATTCAGACTCACACTTTGGAATCTTTCTTTGGTGACAAAAAGACCAAAACATACAGCCAGAAGAAGTCAACAAAGTCAAAGAGCCTACATCAAAAACCTCCAAGAAAAACATGAACAGGTCTCAGGCCATGGAAGAGCTCAAAAAAGATTTGGAAAAGAAAGTTAGAGAACAGTAGAGGAAAAACTGGGAAGAGAAATGAGAGTGATGCAAGAAAACCATGAAGAACAAGTCAATGACTTGCTAAAGGAGACCCAAAAAAATACTGAAGAAAATAACACCTTAAAAAATAGACTAATTCAAATGGCAAAAGAGCTCCAAAAAGCCAGTGAGGAGAAGAATGCCTTGAAAGGCAGAATTAGCCAAATGGAAAAGGAGGTCCAAAAGACCACTGAAGAAAATACTACCTTAAAATTTAGATTGGAGCAAGTGGAAGCTAGTGACTTGATGAGAAATCAAGAAATTATAAAACAGAACCAAAGGAATGAAAAAATGGAAGAGAATGTGAAATATCTCATTGGAAAAACTACTGACCTGGAAAATAGATCCAGGAGAGATAATTTAAAAATTATTGGACTACCTGAAAGCCATGATCAAAAAAAGAGCCTAGATATCATCTTTCAAGATGTTATCAAGGAGAACTGCCTTGATATTCTAGAGCCAGAGGGTAAAATAGAAATTGAAAGAATCCACCGATTGCCTCCTGAAAAAGATCCCAAAAAGAAAACTCCTAGGAATATTGTCACCAAATTCCAGAGCTCCCAGATCAAGGAGAAAATATTGCAAGCAGCCAGTTGAGTATTGTGGAAACACAATCAGGATTATCCAAGATTTTGCAGCTTCTACATTAAGGGAATCGAAGTGCTTGGAATATGATATTCTGGAGGTCAATGGAGCTAGGATTAAAACCAAGAATCACCTACCCAGCAAAACTGAGTATCATGTTCCAAGGCAAAATATGGACTTTCAATAAAATAGAGGACTTTCAAGCTTTCTCAGTGAAAAGACCAGAGCTGAATAGAAAATTCGTCTTTCAAACACAAGAATAAAGAGAAGCATGAAAAGTGTTTAGCACAGCCTCTGTACACAGGAGACATCTGGATGGATGAATGAATGGATCAATGAATGAATCAATAAATGAATAAATGGATCAATGAATGAATGGAAACACTGGATATCAGTGGGAATACACTGAGAATCTGGGACTGCCAGAAATTATCAGATGTTAGCCATGATACAATTGAATGCTACAGTACAATTTGCAAGGACCCAGAAGGTAATACAAAGTGCTATACAAAATTTGGAGTGAATATACTGAATAGATAAAAAGAAAAATATGACAAGAGTGACAACTTCCACATAAGATATCAAATACATTTCATCCAGTGTCAAGTGTCAACAATAAGACACATTTTGGGAGATGGAGCCAAGATGGCGGCTGAAAAGCAGGGACTAGTGTGAGCTCCCCGCCAAGTCCCTCCAAAAACCTATAAAAAATGGCTTTGAACCAATTCTAGAACTGCAGAACCCACAGGGTAGCAGAGGGAAGCAGGGCTCTAGCCCAGGACAGCCTGGATGGTCTCTGGGTAAGGTCTATCCTGCATGGAGCTGGGAGCAGAGCAGAGCCCAGCATGGGCAGCGCTGACAAACGAGACCAGGAGCCGGGCGTGCCCTAGCACCCTGAATCAGTGAGCTGCAGCAGTTACCAGACTTCTCAACCCACAAACACCAAAGACAACAGAATAGGTTAGTGGGAAAAGCTGCTGGGGACAGGGAGTTTGCGGTTTGGCTACCACTCTGGAGGCAGTGGAGGTGGGGCAGCTTTGGAACTAGAGCTGCAGTTGCTTCCAGCCCCAGGCCCACCTGGTGGGAGGAATTAAGTGGTGGATCAGAGCAGGACTGGAGAGCCTGCTGAAGATCTCAGTCCAGTCCTGGTTGAGGGTTCTTGGGGAAGGAGGAGTGCTGGTGAGGCAGAGCTGGCGCATCCCCCCAAGCGTGGAAC
>CM053623.1:280569985-280591339 GCA_028646595.1 Phalanger gymnotis
GGAGGGGAATGGGGTGACAGAGAGGAGGGCAGACTGGGGAACAGGGCAACCAGAGTGTACGCCATCTTGGAGTGGGGAGGGGAGGAAATGGGGAGAAAATTTGTAATTGAAACGCCTGTGAAAATCAATGCTGAAAACCACACATATTAAAAATAAATAAATAAAAACTTGATGAAGAGAAAGAAAGAAAGAAAGAAAGAAAGAAAGAAAGAAAGAAAGAAAGAAAGAAAGAAAGGAAGGAAAGAAGGGAGAGAAGGAGGGAGGGAGGGAGGGAGGAAGGAAGGAAGGAAGGAAGGAAGGAAGGAAGGAAGGAAGGAAGGAAGGAAGGAAGGAAGGAAGGGAGGAAGACAGAAAGAAAAAAAGAGAAAGGGAAGAGGAGGAAGAAGAACTTGAAGCTTGAAAAGTCACGAAGAAGACTCCCCAAAGGGGACTGGCCAATAACTAAACTCTCTTCTCTTGCCCTCTCACTAGCTCCACCCTGCCCTTCATACAGGCCACGACGTTCATCTCTAACAATAAGGAAAGAGTCCCAAACCAATGGACTTTGGGACAGGGGTTACATCTAATAAAATCTATTCTCTTCATTATACTGAATGAAGCTTCAGTTCAAAGAACCCCTCTACCTAGAATTTAATTGAGCCAGGCCAGAACGGCACTGAGCTACCCAAGACTAATTTCAAAACACTATTTCCAAAGAGCTACATAGAGTTCTGGTCCTGGTAACATCTCCAACTTTGCAATGCCATCTTACTTGTTAGCCTTATGAAATGACTGTAGCTGTGATGAAGTTCTGTTTTCTAGAACTTTTGCACTATTTCTTAGTTTAGAATTTGCCAAGAAATAGCAAGTGAAAACTGGACTTGACTAAACATGGTGGAAGTATTCTGGTTCTGAAGTAGGAGAAACTGAGTTCAAACCAGACTTCTCGCAAGTACCACCTGTGTAGCCTTGGGCTGTCAGTCAACAAGCATTTACCACCCATCAGCTACACGCCAGGCACTGTGCTCATCACTGGGAATACAAAGAAAGCCAAAGAACTGTCCCTGTTCTGAAGGCACTCACAATCTAACAGGCAAATCATTTAGCCTTTTGGGACCCCACTTTCCTAATCTGTAAAATGGAGTTGGACTAGACCTCACTGAGGACTCTTCAAGCTGTAAATCTATGATTTTATAAACACAAAGCTAAAATACTCCATTCTGAAATTCTTTCTGAAATACATCATCAGAAAATTCAGTTCTCCAACAAAAAGGATTCAAAATTACCCACAAAGACAAAGCTATCATTTTAAATGGGCTTTAGGTTTGCAAAGTAGCTCACATTATCTCACTTGATCTTCACAATGACCTTAAGGGGGGAGATGCTATTATTATCCCCATTACAGACATAAAGAAACTGAGGTTGGGAGAAGTTAAGTGACTTGGCCAGATGTAACAGCAGCCACAGTGGCACACCCAGGATGGCTGCTAGCACAGGTTCTTAGATCTGCTTTTCTAGGGAAGACTACTCAAAATGGGGTTAACAATCCTACTTTTAATTACATTCACCAGTTCAGGGGAAAGGGCAGCACCTTGAACGTCAGAGAAAATACAAGCGAGAAAAAACAAGCAAAGAAATTAGCACAAAGACCAACAGACAGGGCTCTTAACTGTCTGAACTAAAGCAATACTGCTATATACTTTACACACACCGCTGGATCAAGAGAGCCTTTACCTCTGAGCAGTCGGGTAGCCCTGAACATATGGGTAGCCCTGAACATACAGCTACTCACAGTCTCCATCAGGGAATCACAAGATCCTTCTCATAAGTGAACCCCCAAAGCAAAATACCAACTCACAGAGTATATATATATATATATATATATATATATATATATATATATATGTGTGTGTGTGTGTGTGTGTGTGTGTGTGTGTGTGTGTGTGTGTTGTATGTATATGTATATGTGTGTGTGTGTGTGTGTGTGTATATATATATATCTATATGTACTTCTCAGAGGCAGAAGGCATCATAACCCTCTTGACTCAGTGCCTAATTAGAAATTACCAAAAGGTGTGAAAGCCTTCCTACAAGCAAATCTCCCCATAAGCAAGCTCCTCCCCCAATGGGCTCTGGATGACTCAAGATGTATCAGAGCTGTGAGCTGGGCCAGAGCTCAAAGCAGCAAGCCTATTCATGGACAAGTAAGATCTTCCTATCCCATTAACATTATACCGGATCGCTCAGCTAATAAGTATCTGAGTTTTGTTTGTTGTATACAGAAAGGCTGATGTGTGTATATATGTTGGGGTGAGGGGAAAGGGTCCTTATTTCATATCTTACTATTTTACTCAAGATTTTATTTCACTTAATTTTTAGTTGGGTTTTCTAAGTGAACCATCAAACTATCTACCAAAAAGCAATGATTTGGTTTCTTCTTTGTCAACGCTTATTCTGGACTGTGATTTTATTTTGGTGTTACTGTTGTAGCCATGATTAGTTCCCTTTATTTTGTTTGGGGTTTTTTTTAGAATGTTTTTATTTTTTCTCAATTACAAGTAAAAATTATCTTAACACTCCTCATTTTTTATGATTTTTTAGTTCCTTCTCTCCCTTTCCTCCCCCTTCCTTGAGAAGGCAAGCACTTCGATATAAATCATATAAGTGCAGTCGTGCAAAACATATTTCCATATTAACCATGTTGCAAAAAAGAGAAAGGAAGGAAGGAGGAAAGGAAAAAGGAAAGGAAAGGAAAGTTTAAAAAAGTATGCTTCAATCTGCATCCAGACTCCATCAGTTCTTTCCTGGAGATGGCATTTTTCATTGTAACTGGAACATGATTTTAAAAGAGTGTAAAAGATTCCCAAACTTGAATGGATATATCTCCACTTATCCCATGTGGTACAATGAAATTCTTAAAACTAAATTAATTTACTCACAGTTGTATTTTTAAGTAAATATAACCACTGTATCTCCAGCATAGTTCCATGTTCTATTAGGAGGAAGTGGGGCATTAGAAAATCAAAATAGGGTGTCGAAACTCTAAAGAAGTTGAGGATCACTGCCCTACATATTTGTTACACCATCTTCCATCCTTCTCTCAATGTTCTAAGTAAATCCAAGACTCCAGGGCAGGTGTTCTTAACCTGATGTCCGTGGAACCCTAAGGAATAGATTTCAAAGGCTCTGTGAACTTGGATGGAAAAAAAATGTATCTCTATTTTAACGTAACTGATTTTCTTTGTAATCCTTTACATCTTATTTTATACATTTAAAAACATTATTCTGAGAAGGATTGCATAGATGTCTCCAGAATATCAAAAGAATCCATGACATAAAAAAGGTTTAAGACCTCCTGTTCTATAACATCTCACTGTGGGGACCACATTTTCAAAGATTTGTTAAGGGATTTGCTGAACTGATTTGAATTGGGTGTTGAACATATATGAAGAAATAAAATCCTACAAAAAAAACCCTTGGTTATTAATTTTTTTACATGTCACAAAGATTCTGTGATCAACTCGAGGAAGAATTGTTCACCCTTGGTGTTCATTTCCATCTTTGGTAACAGTTCTTACTGGATTGTGACAGATTGCTGAATTTAAATGTAGTGAAGCCAAGACCAAAGGAGGTGGAAAAATTCAGCAATTCTCATGTATCATCTTATACATCACAAAAGTCAAGATTTAGAGCAGGAAGGAACCTGAGAGGCCATCTGGTCCAGCTCCCTCATTTTACAGATGATGAAACCAAGGCTCAGAAGTTAAATGTTTTACTCAAGATTATACATCAAATCAACGATGGAGCTGGGATTCAAATCCAGGTCCTTTGACTCCAAATCCTGTACTGTTTCCACTAGAAAATGCTGCTTTGTATTGTCTTCTGAAAGCATTCCTTGAAATGTTACCGGAATAAGAATCCAACTCATGAAACTTATATACAATTGTTTATAGATGTCAATTATTCAAGACTGAATTCTCTGACAGAATCTCTCTTATGTGTTAGCCATAACACAGCATACGATAAAGAACTAAGCCAAATAAGAGACAAGGTCCTTGCCTTCTGGAAGATTCATATTCTAAAACATGCTTGTGGCCAGCGAGCCTGTCACCAACAGTGGAGAATCCTGTTTAAATTCCAAATAAAAACTTGGATAGGGGTAGAGGGAAGAAGGGGGAGGGAAGAGCCTATTTACCAAGGAGTCTCACGCCCTTAAAGAAGACTTAGAGAATGGGTTCACCTCCTCCTATGCAATGCTTTGAAAATTAAAACCCTAAGTGTCCAGTTTTACAAATGTACATATTGCCCAAATGAAATAAGACACTAGTAGGAGGATGAGGGCAAGATAAGAAGTGGGCTGGGAGAAGTGGGGTGGGGCACTGGGAGGAGGAATGGAGTAGAGGCAGAGAGAAGGAGAATTCTATTCTAAGTTTGTAGGCATTTCCCAGGGTGAAGGAAATCCCTCCATTTGTCCATCAGAGGGTGGGCCAGCTGCTGTAATAGGACTTTGGCTGTTACACAGCATAGATCATGTTTAAAACAAATACTTAGAACGCCTGGCTAAAATAGTCATATACTAACAGCATGTGCGGATCACTAAATTGTATTTAAACATCTATCTTCCCTCACTGATGTGAAAAGTCCAAAAAGAAACCATGCATTTTCTCCTTTTTTTCCTCAGTGTTCACCACCCCTCCCCACCCCCTATCCCTTCACAATTCAGTGTTTGCTTTCGTTCACTACTCACCAGAACCAGCTCTCACAGCTTGGGCTCTTTGAAGTGCTGCCACTTCTTCCAAGTGTGGAATATGTAGCACTTTATTATAATCATAAACTATGTTGTCTTACCAGAGTGACTGGTTCCTAGTGCATAACCATATACCTTAAGACCAATGACACACATTATCATCAATATTTATAATGGATTTCAGTCTATAATATAGAGACAGAGTCAAAGCAAGATTTCCATTATCCACCATATTTCTGGTGGTCATTTATCTTCCTGTTCTGTGTGATCATCACTCCCTGTTCCTCTTCCTTTACTCAAGAAAATTTCAAGTATGATAAGGAACCTTCCATAGTAGTACATTTGAGAATTCAGTAGAGATCTCCACATAAGCAAATACTAATTAATTTATTGATATCTATGATAAAGAGAGATCACTAAATTACAAGGCACTGTTGTTGATTCTTTTTTTGTACTGCTACTACCACTGTATTAAAAACTAAACCATCAGGGAGCCTAAATCATTATACATCACACTCAACAAATACTCATGTGTGCTAAAAAAAAATGGTAGTAATACCAAAAATTTAATTTGGGCTTGCAAGTAAATTTGTTCCCCAAATTGTATTAAAACAATACATATACTCTAAATACTTTGTGGGTCCATAAAGCAATGTAACACTATACACCAAGAAGAGGAACAGAATCAATGACTAAATTCTCAGTTGAAATTTGCTAGACACAAACCATAAATACATAGTGTATAATTTTTTTTTATTTTTTCAATAATTAAAATTAAAAAGTGAAGTACTCATATAGTGAATAAACATTTATTATATATTAAACTTACAGGGGGTTGTAATTATTATCATTCTTACATTATCTTTCTATCAAAATAAATAAGCAAATTTTATTAATTGCCCACAGATCAAATCATAAAAATACAGAATCTTAAAATTGGAAGAGACCTTTGATTTCCCAACTAATGCAGGAATCCCCTCTACAGCATTCCTGATGAATAGTCATTCAGCCTCTCCATTAATATTTATGATGAAGAGAGATCATTAAATTACAAGGCATGGCTGACTCAAGTTGTAAGAAAATTATTTCTTTGTTCACCCCAAATCTGTTTCTTTGTAACATTTACCTATTAGTCCTAGTTCTTTCTAGAGCAACAGTGAACAAATCTACTCCCTTTCTGCAAAGTAACTCTTGAGTCTGAATACAGCTGTGGTGCCTTCAAATAGTATCAGTCATTATACAGGACAGAGCCAAGGTCAGAGACTACTAAAGACCTCCCTCCAGGTAGACACAAAGATGTTAATCTACCTTCCATGTTCAACTAGATACGAATATAGGATTAAAAGCATTTTAAGCACCCTTGGATTTAGCATCCAACTTTACTTCATTTGAAGTGGTTTCTAGAGCTTTCACCATCCTAGTCACCCTCTCATGGAAGCATTCCAGCTGGTAAACGGACCTAAAAATGTGGCAAGCAGAAGGGAAGACTTCAGATTTGGTTGGACCAGTGAGGAGGACATTAAGACTACTACTTTCTTGAACATTCTTGTGCATAGCAGGTGTTTAATAGATGTTTATTGGATCAAATTTCCCTCATCTAGACATTATAATATGGGCATCGCATTTTTACTACTCATCCTAAGACTGTTGGTGTAAGTTGTTTGGATTCCTTTAAAAAACAGTGTCATAAGGCTCAAGCCAAGCCTATGTTAAGCTAAAATCCCCAGAGCTTTTTCACATGAAGTGCTGACAAGCCATCAAATTTATTTAGTTCCTACTATGTGGCAAATACTAGGCTAGGCACTGGAAATAAAAATATAAAACACAATCTCTATTCTCAAGGACAAACCAAGGTTTCCTTTGCCCTATTTTTAACCTAGATGCTTTATTCTTCTTAAATTTCATCCTGTTGACTTCAGCCTAATGTTCCAACCTCTTAAGATAAATTTGAATCTTGGATGCCATTTGTATTAGCTACTCTTTCCAGTTTTTTTGCCATCTGCAGACTTAATAAGCATACTTTCCATATCATTATCTTAATCATTAAACAGGATAGAGTCAAGGTCCAAGGACCTCCCTGCAGGTAGACACAAAGTTATTAATCCACATTCCTTGTTCAACTGAATGAGAATACACTTCATAACATTATTCTCCCTACATTTCACCGTCTTCTCCACAGGATCATGACACTCTTTCAAATGTCTTGCCAAAATCAACATATCCTATGTCTTCAAAATTCCCCTGATCTATACCAAAAACTTATCAAAAAATGAAATCATTTTGGCATGATTTATTCTTAAAGAACACTGTTGTATTTTTATGACCATTTCACCAATTGTACATGTTCAGTATCTGTTTAATAACCAATATAAAAATTTGTCAGGGTTCCATGCCTATATTTTACAGTACCAATCCTTTCTCTCTTTATAAACGCAGGATCACATTGGGCCATCTTTAACTTTCTAGCATCTCTTCCTTTACAAATGATTTATTAAAATTACAGATAGCCATTATGAAATTACATAAGGACCTTCCTTGTGTGAATCTTTCCATCTAACTTGGGCTAAAATTCCCTTTTTACATTATTTTTTCTATCCTTTCCACTCTGAAAGCAATAGTTCTTGTGGAAGAACATAGTAGCACATTATAAAAAAGTCAATCCCTTCACAAATCTACTAGAATTTAGCCATCGTAGCATATCAAAAAGCTTTCTCTGATCCCCACATTCAGTCAATCAGTCAATGGAGAATGTGATACTTTGGTCCATCTTAAGAGGGACTCCCTTAGAATATTCACAAGCCACACACTACATGCCAATTTCCAAACCATCTATTACAATGACAGTTGGTAATGACCTTCCTCCTCAGTTCCCACATCACACTTTGTTTTTTTTAACTCTCTAATACATTTACCATGAGATATTGCATAGTATACCTATGTTATCTTACCCTGCCCCCACCATCTCACCCTTGTGCACACATACAACTATAAGATCATCTAAACTTTGTATCTGTCCCAATGCCTAGCATAGTGTTCTACACACAGTAGGTGCTTAATAAATTGTGTTTGCTATTATTAGGAATGGTCTCATTAAGTTGCTATTTTTTTATCTTTTCTTTTTTTTATCTTATGTTTTTTTTAAAATCCTATGATTGTATCTAGAGATGCAAGAGCAAGGGAAGAAATTTCTCCCAGCCAATTTAAATATAGTTGTATATACCTATTGCTTTTTCATAATTAAGTGTTTTCTTTGGTTCCTCATTGGTGATACTCCCAGAAAGGTATGCTTTCATCTTCAGTCAATAAAATCCATGTTCTCTGGGTTGGTTTTCCCCTTAATGGTGCTTATTGAATGTGACAATGAACCAAAGCCACCCCCAACAAATGAGAATAGCAAATAACATACAACTTTTTAAACTTGAATAAAAGTTGAGGCTTAGGGTGGCCATGCCTGGAAAAAAATGTTTTAATAAGTCCACTTTACATAGCATGTACATTTACAATATTGCCAAGAAATTATTTTTTCAAATAAATCAAAAAACACCAAATAATTCAATAGTACTAAAGGCCCACTCCCAAAACATACAAAATATGTACAAGGTCTGTCCCCTATGTTTTCAATATTCAAGAAGTTTTTTCAGTTCTGAAGTCTTGTGACATTTAAAAAAAATTTAAACACAAGAACAATTACCTTCCCACACTCTGTGGTTTTTTTTAGAAGATGCAGAGGCTAAAGTGTTGGCATTTTATAGCTAAGCCCACAGTCCATCCAAGCAAAGGTCAGTTCTATCATTACTTATCCAATCCCCATGTATCTTTATGGCAAAATATTAGCAATAGTATTCTGATCTTGAACCTTCATTTTTGAAGGTCATAGGAGAGTCTACACTTGACCTAGAACAAAGCAATAACCTTTCTAATTCATCTGTGCGCCTTCGAGTCCAAAGCTCCCGTGCAGGATGGGGTCTGGGAGATGGAGTTTCAAATTGTATGTAAGTCTCTTTTGCTAGGTCATCTTCCCTGATAGCCTTTGGCTTATACTGAAGCCTAAGAACTTTGTACAAGAGATAGAAAATCAGTGACAAAACAACCACACAAGCAGCGCTACTTGCCACAATGAGAAAAGAAATTTGGGAGTTCGTCTTTTCATTCATTCTGTCAGTGGAGAAGGTGATACATTGGTCCGTCTTGGGAGGGATTCCTTTGGGACAGACACAAGCCACATACTGCATACCAGCCTCCAAACCATCTATTGTAATTTGTGATTCGCTGGAGTCGATACTTAGTGGGATCATGTCCTCCTCACCATACTTGGAATACAGCACGGTAACAACAGTGTTCTTTGTAGCATTGATAGCCTTCCAGGTCAAGGTCACACTTTCATAGGTCTCATTAACTACCTTGAGGTTTTTTATTATGATACCAGGCTCAGTGATAGCTGCAGTACTCAATAATGATACCTCTTTCTTGCTGGCACTGGCTGGTGGAAGTTTGTTTCCATCCATCACCACTTTGGAATTCCTTTTTCCATTAGGGAAAGACTTGGGGGGCTTTCTGCTGGTCTTCTTGGTGTATGCTGATATTTCAGTGGTGATAGGTATAGTGGTAGAAGTGATGATGGGAGAAGAGAAAGAAGAAGAAGAGATGGAGGAGGAGGAGGAGAAGGAGGAAGAAGAAGAAGAGGAAGAAACAGAGGAAGAAGAAAATGAAGAGGTGGCTGGAGAGGAGGGAGATGTAGTTATGGGTGTAGTCTTTTCAATTGCATGCTTGGCCTCTTCCAGAGGCTGATCAACTCCAATTTTCTTTCCCAATTTTTGAGGGGGCACGGTGGTGGTGACAATGCCAACCACAGTAACGCTGACAATGGCTTCTGATGTTCCAGCCAGGTTTTTGGCCTTGCAGCTATAATCACCCGCATCCTTGTAAGAAATTCCAGTCAGGCTTATTATGGACCATCTGATTCCATCTCCTGGAGTCTCCTGAATTACTGAAAGGAAGAAAACCAGATGTTTATTGAGAGAGAATAGAGCCTCGACCAACTGAGAAGTGACCGGCTATCCTTCATAGAGACAGCTTCTTCTTGTGGGGATTTTTATCTCAATGCCTAGATTAACAGTATTTTCAAAATATTTTGTCACTGGGAAAAAATGAAACCCAGTGCCATCATTTAAAGAGAAGGCAGAGTATAACATTTTTCTGGAATGGATCGTTCCTGGATCATATCCTATAAGTCCCAAATCCTTGGACTTAAATCTAATTTCTCCATGTTGATAAGCCTTGGATTCTTTGGGATTATTTTCGCAGACTAATAAATATGGTTCTTCAAAACAACCTGGTAAATAATAAGCCAAGTCTTACCATCCAAGACATGAAAAATCTGCACAAGACCTTGGAGATCATGTTAGAACACTTTACAACTTTCAATTTTTCAAAATTTTGAGTAGCAATTTGACTTCTTTGGGCCTCAGTTTTCTCATCTGTAAAATGAGGGGATCAGACTCAATATCCTCTAAGGTTCCTTCAACTTTGCAGTTCTATGATCCTAATAACACACTAAGTGGTTGGTTGTTGTCCTTTGTTCTCGAAGAGGACCAAAATGACATCACTGGCCTGTAGTCAAGTTTCAATGTGTCTGACTGTGGCTGGTCAGACCATTCCATGGCCTAAGAATTTATTTACCTTCATGGTGTAAAGCACTATCTACTTTTATTAATCATTTTCCATTACGTGAGCCAGATTTCAATGGATCTATAAAGTTCAACAAAAAAAGTTTAAAAATTAAAAATTAAAAAAATAAAAATAAAAACATTCAACAAACATTACTCTACTTCTCCTCACAGTGAACCTGCAAATACCACATGTGTGGAGAAACTGGGTTTACTTACCCACACAAGCAAAGCCAATGTCTAATAGATTGATATATGTTAATTAATATAATAAAAAGGTATCAGTTTTGGTTTATAATGATTGATCCTCTAAGCATTTATGGCATAAATTTTCATTTTCTAGTGAGATGTGTGAAAACATCTGGTGGAAAAAAAAGCCTGTTCTGATAAAAAGAGAACTAGGGTTAGTCTGGAAATCTGGGTTCAGGTTCTGACATTGTTTTTGATGGTATTGTTTAGTTGGGTCTGACTCTTACTGACCTCATTTGAGTTTCTTTGCAAAGATACTGGAGTTGTTTGCCATTTCCTTCTCCAGCAATTTTACAGATGAGGAAACCGAGGCAAATGGGGTTAAGTGACTTGCCCAGGGTGACACAGCCAGTAAGTGTCTGAGGCCAGATTTGACCACAGGAAGAGGAGTCCTCCTGAATCTAGCCCCAGCACTCTATCCACTGCACCACCTAGATGCCCTTAACTAACTGTGTTTCCTTGGGAAAATCACAGAATCGTGGGATTTTAGAGCTGAAATGGGGCTCAGAGGCCATTTAGTTCAACCCTTTCCAGGGCAGCTAGGTGGTGCCATAGGGCATAGAGGGCCGGGCCTGGAGTCAGAAAGACTTCTCTTCCTGAGTTCAAACCTGGCCTCAGACACTTACTGGCTGTGTGACCCTGGCTAAGTCACTTAACCCCGTTTGCTTCAGTTTCCTCATCTGTAAAATGAGCTGGAGAAGGAAATAGCAAACTACTCCAGGATCTCTGCCAAGAAAGCCCCAAATGGGGTCACAAAGTGTCAAACATGACTAAGACAACCAAACAGCAGCAATTCCTGAAAAATCAACCCTACGTTGGGCCACATTTTCTCATCTGTAAAATGAAGAGGCTAGACTGAATGATGCCCCAAATCCCTCCTAGACCTAAAATGTTAATCACTTCTTTTCCAAACTAATCAAATGGAACATTTATCTCCAGAAGAGTGACTACGACGCTAGATAGGTTAACAGATTCATCCAAGGTCACAGACGAAGCTGATGTCAGAACTATAAAAGCAGCTTTAACTCTTACTTCATCATTCATGTTATCATGCTGCTTCCTTCTCCAAATACTTCTAGGAGTCTGTCTTCACCAGTGGGACACTCCCTTCCCTGATGCAGATTGCAACCCTTCCATACCTTAATAAATAGTTTCATGAGTTGCTATAGGAAGAAAAATCATCACTTGAGGGCCAAGTTTCTGCTTCTAAGGCCTTAGCTAGGCCAGTCCTTAGATAACAAGAATGAAGTCTGTCATCAGTCCTGTGCTTGAAACCTTTCCCAGTTGGTAGAATATGTCAAAGCTTTTGGCCTTTCAAGACATAAAGCTGTAGCTGAGGACAGCATCAGGGGAAGATTCTTTTGAGCTATGAAAAAAGCTTGGGCGTTTTTTGTTTATCTGGTCTGTCAGTTCCAGGAACATTCTTGGTTTGGGACATCTACCAGTTCTGACAGTCCTCAGCACCATGTCAGTGGGCCTTTTATGCCCTTCAGTGACCAGGATGCCATAGAACATAATTTCCTCATCTTTTAAGGAAAGAATTAGCCTAACCTACATGGAAGGGATTTGGTGGGAAGGTGAAATATTGGTAGATATTGATCCCATTACCTCCAATACATTCCCCATTTACTTGTCTTCAACAGTTTCAGAATATCTTTCTCAGATTAACTTGCTGGTCCCAAAATTCATGTTCAACCATGAAATTAAACTTTTAATTTAATTTTTAATTTAATTTAATTAATTTAAATTAATTAATTTAATTTAACTTTTTTAAACTCCACCCTTGAACTCTGGCCTACTTCTTAAGAATGGCTGAAAGAAAATAATTACCTGTAGAGTTAACTGGTAAGTTGTCTTCCCTGGTCCAAATGAGCTGCGGCGTGGGGTACCCTGTGGCATCACAACGCAAAAGAACGTTGCTTCCTAGAGCTGATGTGATTTTGGTAGCCGAGGTCATCACTGATGGCTTTAGGCATTGTTCCAGCTCAGCCCTTTGAAATAAGATACCTGTGAGGCTCTCTGGTCCACTACAGACCAGCAAGGGATCCAGAAACACTACAGTGGGGTCTGCAACTTTGGACAACTCCATCACTTTGGAAATGTGGCAGTCACAGAACCATGGATTATCCTGCAAACCTTAAACAGAAAACATAAAAGGTAAAGGATGAGTACATCTTTCTGCCAGTCTTGCCCAAGAACAAGACTATTTTCATCTATGAGATGGCATGGAGTGATGGAAGGTAAGCAGGCAGGAAGGCAGGAAGGAAGGAGGGAGGGAGGAAGGAAGGGAGGGAGGGAGGAGGGAGGGAAGGAACGAAAGAAGGAAGGAAAGAAGGAAGGAAGGGGGGTGGGAAGGAAGGAAGGAAGGAGGGAACAAAGGAAGGAAGGAGGGAAGGAGGGAACAAAGGAAAGAAGACAGGAAGGTGCTGCATTGCCCAACTGGAACTGGCTAGTTGGGTCCCCAATGGGGCAACTCCAACTACTCAGATCATTGTCTGTCCTTCATTCTCAGAGAGGACCATGACATCAAGAAGGTGATGTAATGACTTGCAAGTGAATTGGATTTAAGTGAGTCTGGGCTGTGCAAAGTCACCAGCCTCACTCTCTCCTCCAGAGTCATCTGGGTCCAATGGCAAGATATAGATCAGGATGACTGGAGATAGTCCCTGCTAGGTTCTAAATACCTTGAGGAGAGAAACTATGTCTTATTTCATCTTTATGTCCCTAGCATTCAGCACAGTGCCTTGCACACAGTAGGCTCTTGTTCCATGTGTGTTGAGAGTAAATGTATAAATGATTTGCAGAAACCATCACTATTACTAGAGAGAAAAAAAATCTTCAACATACATGTCTAATGCCAAAGTAATGGACAGCTAGGTAGTGCAGTGGATAGAGCACTGAGATGATATCAGGAAGGCTCATCTTCCAAGTTCATTTCTAGCCTCAGATGCTTACTGGCTATGTGACTCAGGGCAAGTCACTCAAAGCTGTTTGCCTCAGTTTCCTCATCTGTCAAATGACCTGAAGAAGGAATTGGCAAATCACGCTAGCGTCTTTTCCAAGAAAGCCCCCAAAATGAGGTTCTGGAGAGTCAGACATAACAGTTGCAGGTTCCCCACCTTTGGATAAACCAATTATGAAAATATTTAATGATATCATGTCCAAAAATCAATGAACAACACCAGCTATGTATTTCTGGACTAATACGAGCCACTGATTAAAGAACATTCATCCACTTACTGGGAAGGATGGCCCCTCAAAACCAACCCTACTTATCTATTGTGTCTGTCATGCATAAACTAATGGTCTAAAATAGATTATGTTAATTGTGTCTCTCCATCTACTAGGGTGGACCCTACACAAACTAGATCTTCATAAGCACAAGAAATCAATAGATTAATATTTAAAGACCATATCCAAAAGACAACTGTAAGAACAGAGAAGACAATAATAAAAACATAAAAGTGCCCAAAGAGAGACAGAAAAAGAAAATGCATCAAATTAACCCATACAATTACTAGGTGGGTTTTAACTCATTGTCTTTATCCATAGCAAATCTATTTTTTTCCTCAGAGGTTGTTGTTATTCACCCTTCTTGCTTGAAGAAGCCCAAAATGACATCATGATATCTGGGTCACGGTGTAAGAGTTAACAGGTTTATCATTTTATATGAATGCTTTTTGTCTTCTTTATCTAGAAGGAGTTCTCTTTTTTTTTTTAAATAGTGAGGTTATATAACTTTTCTCAAGCTACCTTGAAAGGAGTTTATCTTAGTCAATAGAATAATTAGAATATGGATTTCATGTCAAGCCAGTTTATCCCTTCTGGGGCCAAACTAAATAAAGCTACTACTATTCCTGGAGTTTATTTACAAATAATGAAGGTAAACCATTAGTCTCTTAATTGTTTTAAAGAGTCTGAAATGATTCGGTGATCCACTTCATTTCTGTGACATTGCAATATTTCCCTTCTAGAATTTGGAATTTTTCCAATAGACTTCACACATTCCACCATATTAATCAATCCTATAGAAGGTCAGTGCCTGTAAACTTCATAAGGAGTGAGCAAATAGTAAGACTCTCTTATCGCTTAGTCATGTCTGAATTGTGAGCTGTGATCTGTAAGAATCCCAGGAAATGAGTGCATGGCATGCCTACCAAGTTGAGCAGACTTCTCAGTTAAGATCCCAGAGAGATATCCAGTCATTTATTTAAAAGAACAAGGTCTTTGGGTTGTTTGGGGAATTTTTTTTGTCAAGTTTTGAACATGTGAAATTTTCCAGAAAGAAGCACAAAGTGGGCATAGAGCCTATACAAAAAAAAAAAAAATCAAGATTCAAATCAACAAGGGTTCATTACCTCAGAAAAACAATTGACCAAGTATCAGAAAAGGCTAGTCCAGGGGGCAGCTAGATGGTGCCATGAAGTCAGGAGGACCTGAGTTCAAATCTGACCTCAGACACTTGACACTTACTAGCTCTGTAACCTTGGGCAAGTCACTTAACCCTGATTGCCTTGCCAAAAGAAAAGGCTAGTCTACCTAGCCTATACTCTAAGGACACCTATGGATACAAGGATTATTTCTACCCCCTTCCTTGTTATGTCCTCTTGAGTTTTGTTACAATTACTATTTGTCTTCCCATGCCAAGTTTATCACTCTCCATGTTATGTTTGATTAATTGTATCTGGGTACTTTGCTCCTTCCCTCTCCATTTTCAAAATGCTGTATCTCGTATCTTTACAACAGCCTTGTGGGAGAGAATCACAGAGTTACTATGAGGATCAAAGGAGGTAATATTGTAAAGCATTCAGCACACAGTAGTCTCTTAATAAATGCTTATTTCTCTATTCCCATTTCAGAGTTGAAAGGAACCTCAGCAGCCGGTCCAGCCTGTACCCAAAATGAATCCCCACAACAACACGGCCTGAATGTGACTTCACACATGGACCTTTCCTTGGAGAACACTAGTTAAGGGCAGGTAGCCTGAGACCTCTGAGACAACCCTGAGTCACTTTGGGACACTTTTTCTAATTGTTAGAAATTTTTTCCAGGCCTAAATGTGATTCTTTTCAGCTTCTGCTCATTGCTTCTAGTTCTATTCTGTGAAGCTACATAGAACAGAGAATAATCAATGTTCCACATGACAGCCCTTCAAACACATGAAAAGTTATCATATCCTCCCTCTGCCCCCATGTCATCTGACTAAATGTCAACTCCATCAAATGATCCTTAGCTTGCAGGGACTCAAGGTCCTTTATCATTCTTGTTACCTTCCACCCAGTGTTCTCTAGCTTATCAAAGTCCTTCCTAAAATATGGTGGCCAGGATCAAAGCCAAACTCCAGATGTGGTCTGACCAAAGCCCAGTGCCTTGAGACTATCAGTGCCTAGACCTGGAGGGTACCGTCTCTCCATGCAACCCAAGATCCCATTCATTCATTTGGAGGCTGCCATATTACACTGTTGACCTATCTTGAGCATGCACTAAACACCACTCCCAAATCTTTTTCAGACAAGCTAATGATGTCTCCTTCCTCCTGTACTTAGGAAGTCAATTTCTTCTACCTAAATATAAGACTTTACATTTCTCCCCATTAAATTTCCTTTTATTAGATTTGGCCCAATGCCCTAGCCCTGGGTTGTTGGGGTTTTTTTTAATATCATTCCTTTAAAATAGTGAACAAAAGAAACAAAAAGAAAAAAAAAGGCTTAGTAGAGTTATGGTAAAACTGATAACAGGACCTGGGGGGCAGGCTCAGGTTGCTGGATGGACACAGACCTTTTTGAATTGTAATTATTATCCAGAGTGTTGGTTACCACTTTCCAGCACTACATCATCAGAAAGTCTGATAAGAAGGCCATTGAGGGCTTTATCCATGTCACTGATAAAAATGTTTAACAGCATAGAGCCAAGAAAATCCTTAGGGGATTGCTGGAGTCCACCTGCCAAATTCACATGGAACCATCCGTAAATGCTTTTTCGAGTTGAGCCATTTAAGCAATTCGGAAACTATCTGTTTTATCATCTAGTCCAAACGGATCCATTTTATCTGCCAGAAGAACATGAGATGCTTTATCAAAAACTTTGCTAAACTCTACCTTCATCTACTGTATAGTAAATAATAATAATAATAATAATAATATCAGTCTAGTCCAGGGGAAGGGAACCTGCAGCCTCAAGGCCACATGTGGTCCTCTAGGTCCTCATGTGTGGCCCTTTGCCTGAATCCAAACTTCACGGAACAAATGATTTCTTTTAGCGAAGTTTGGATTCAGTCAAAGGGCCACACTTAAGGACCTAGAGAGCCACAGGTTCCCCACTGATATGTGTTTCATAAGACATGCTGGTTCTTTGTGACTATGGTTGCCTTTTCTAGAGGCTCACTGTCTCTTTAGTAAAACATTTTAGAATTTCGCTGGAAGCAGCTAGATGCTACACATGGATAGAGTACTAGAGTCTGAAATCATAAAGACCTGAGTTCAAATGCAACCTCAGACACTTTGTAGCTGTGTGACCCTGGGAAAGTCACTTATAAAAAAAAAAAAGTCTGCCTGCCTCGGTTTCCCCAACTGTAAATAAGGATAATAACAACACCTACCTCACGAAGCTGTTACAAGGACCCAATGAGATAATATCTGTAAAGTGCTTAACACAGTGCCTGGCACATAGTGGGTAATATATAAATGCTTATGCTTTTCCCTACCTTCCCAGGAATCAAAGTGAAGCTTAGAGTAACAGATCACATCATCATTCATCCCAAACTGTAGAGTTACATTATATTGTATTACCGTCTAGGACAAATTATATAATTATGTACTGTTCATTGGTCTATAGGCTATAGATACCATTCTCTTCCCTTTTTTGAAAATAGATATATTTGTTCTTCTACAGTCTATCGTACTTCTCACTGTCCTCCAAAATCTTTCAAATTCTCACCCCGGGTTCTTGCAGTATCAAAGGGCATAGTTCATCTGCACCAAGAAAACCGAATTCACTGAGAATGGCTAAGCATTTGCTTAACTATCACCTCACATACTTTGGGCACGTTGGTAGCTCTTTGTGTTCTGTTCTTTTTCTGCCCAAAGGTCATTCTCTTGGCAGAGAAAACAACAACTAAGCAGCAGCGGGGAAAGTAATATTTTACTAATAAAGACCAAGGTGAAATTATTTGCTTAAGGTATTTTGATAGGCAGTTAGGTGGTACAGCGGTTAGGGCACCGTGCCTAGAATCAGAAGATCTGAATTTAAATCTGGTCTCAAACACTCACTAGCTGTGTTACCCTGGGAAAGTCATTTAACTGCTGCCTGCCTTGATTTCCCCAACTGTAAAAATAAGGGTCATAATAGCACCTATACAGGTGAGAAAATACATGTCAAGTGCTTAACATAGTGCCTGGCACATAGCAGGTACTTAATAAAGGCTTGTTCCTTCCCTCCTCTATGATCACAGAACAAGTTAGTGACAAAATCCAAAAGTCTTCTTGCCTTCCGATCCAATAATCATCCCATTCCGCCACATTGCTCCACTAGGATATACAGATATGGATAACACAGTTACTTTAGTTGAACTAAAATAATTTTATGAAAATATAATTTCAAAAATTTTTAAGCATAAAATGGACATATTATATATGCCGTTACATAATACATATTCATTTTCATTGAATGAATATATATTTGTTTCATTGATATATTGATACATCCATTTTTCTTTAATGAATATATAATATGACACATGAATATGAAATATATTCATTTCAAAATTACAAAGCAGAAATGAATATATATAAAGGAATATGTTAATATTATATGTAATGTTATGCATATGTTTCACGCTTTGAAATTTTGAAATGCTATATTACATAAAATGATTTTAAATCAACTGAAGCAATCCACAATTTGAAAACTCTTGCAAAACAAAAAGATGAAAAAACCGAGTAGCTCCCCCCCTCCAAAAAAATGAGGTATCTCTGCATGCTTGCCCTGAAATGACTCTTGCAAGTGGTGAATTTTTTTTTTAATTAAGTATACACCAGAGCAACTGGAGATTGATAACAATCTCCCAGGGTTTTTTCCCCTGAAGGGAAAAAGGTACCAGCCACTCTGACGCTAATCTGTTAGCAGCTCCGCATTCATTTAAAACAACAAACCAACCACAATTGAAGCAATTGAAATAAATTAATTTATTTTGCCTTGGTATCCTTGAATAGAGGCCAATAAATGCAAATCAAAGTATTCCATTATTTTCTGAAAACTCCCTGCCAGCTTTTGTTTTCCTAAGAAGCTGTACTATGTTCCTTAAAGGTAGAGATCGGTTCATGTTCCTCTGTAGTTAATAACCTCACCTCCCGACACAGTGCCTGTCACATAGTAGGCACAAATAAGAAGGGTTTGTTGATTGACTGGTTGTTCAACAACATAAGGGACAATGCTTAACATTAAATATGTATTTGTATGTATAATTATATATACATAATTATTATATATTATATATACATTATACATAATTATATATAGTATACATGGTATATAATATATACTATGTATAGTATATGCACTGCATATTATATGGTATATATTATATATCGCATATGTTATACATAATAACATATACATATGTACATATATGTATATGTGTATGTATACATGTAGATTTATATACGTGCATACATAAATTTTTACATTCCTTGCTACTGAGATACTTATAGCTGTGTGGCAGGCAGGTGGCCCAGTAGATAGAACATTGGATTTCAAGTCAGGAAGACTTGAATTAGAATCCAACCTCAGATATTTACTAGCAGCAAAATGGGGATAATAATAGCACCTATCTTCAAAGACTAGGATAATATTTATAATGCTCTTTGCAAACCCAAAAGCACTATATAAATTAATGGGAAAGAGATTATATTTATGGAATGAAAGGAAACAAGCATTTGTTAGGTACCTACTATGTGCCAGGCATTTGAGCCTCACAGCAACCCCGAGAAGTGGGGGCTATTATTATCCCCATTTTACAGTTAAGAAAACTGAGGTAGGCAGACATTAAGTGACTTACCCAAGGACAGAGAGCTAGTAAGTGTCTGAGGTCACATTCGAACTCAGGTCTGCCTAACTCCAGGATCAGCACTCTATCAGTTCTGTACCCAGCTGCCGCTGGGAAAAGGCTCCAATAAAAATCCTAAAGAAAGTATATCCTAGGGGCAGCTAGGTGGCACAGTGAGTAGAGCACTGACTCTGGAGTCAGGACGACCTGAGTTCATATGCGGCTTAAGACACTTGACACATGTACTAGCTGTGTGACCTTGCCAAGTCACTTAACCCCAATTGCCCTGCCCTTCCCCCTCCAGGAAAAAAAAAAGTATATCCTAAATATATCCTTCTTTCCCAATACCTACACAGCATTAACAATGAAAATAAAATGCTATTCTTTACAAATTTGGTGGCATAAATGGGTGCTTTAGGGTCAGATATCAGGAACTAGGGAAAGTTAATTGTAATGCAAAGCTAACACTGTCTAGTAATTTAAACATATATTTACAAATAGCATGCATTTTTATTGACAAAGTCATAAAAGCTAGATATCTTTATTGGATCAGGGTTTTACTGATTTTATGCAGCAGAAATGGAATCATTTGAAGAGAGAAAATACCAAGGTTTTTTTTTAATCTTATTCTAATTGATAACTCTTGTTTTGCATCATATTCATTTCCTGATGTCTTTCCCCTGTCCCTTGCCCAGAGAGCCAAAGGCTTAACTTATTTTAATTGAATCATTGGTTGAAAGAGTTCAATAGTATGGATGCTTCCTTGGGGAAAAAAATCATAATATACTATCAGCAAACATTCTGTCAACAATCATTTATGCAATGGGATTAGTGATAGTGATATTAAAAAAGGAGTGGGGGGGTAGAGCCAAGATGGCGGCTAGAAAGCAGGGACTAGCATGAGCTCCCCGCCAAGTCCCTCCAAAAACCTATAAAAAATGGCTCTGAACCAGTTCTAGAACTGCAGAACCCACGAAATAGCAGAGGGAAGCAGGGCTCCAGCCCAGGACAGCCTGGATGGTCTCTGGGTAAGGTCTATCTATCCCACATGGAGATGGGAGTGAAGAAGAGTAGAGCAGAGAGGAGCAGAGCCCAGCATGGGCAGCACAGACCAACCAGACCAGGAGCCGGGCAGAGCGTGCCCTAGCGCCCTGAATCAGTGAGCTGCAGCAATTACCAGACTTCTCAACCCACAAACACCAAAGACAACAGAGAAGGTTAGAAGGAAAAGCTTCTGGGGACAGGGAGTTTGGAGTTCGGCCACTGCCCTGGGGGCAGTGGAGGTGAGGCAGCTACAGAACTACAGCTGCAGTTGCTTCCAGCCTCAGGCCCACCTGGTGAGAGGAATTAAGTGGTGGATCAGAGCAGGAGTGCAGAGCCTGCTGAAGATCTAAGTCCAGTCTGGGTTGGGGGTTCTTGGGAAAGGAGGAGTGCTGGTGTGGCAGAGCTGGCACATCCCCCCAAGCTTGGAACATAGATAGAAATTGAAAGAATCCGCCGATTACCTCCTCAAATAGATCCCAAAAAGAAATCTCCTAGGAATATTGTCTCCAAATTCCAGAGCTCCTAGGTCAAGGAGAAAATACTGCAAGCAGCCAGAAAGAAACAGCTGGAGTATTGTGGAAACACAATTAGAATAACCCAAGATCTAGCAGCTTCTACATTAAGAG
>CM053623.1:280591839-280606378 GCA_028646595.1 Phalanger gymnotis
ATTGGGGAACAGGGCAACCAGAATATATGCCATCTTGGAGTGGGGGGCAGGGTAGAAATAGGGAGAAAATTTGTAATTCAAACTCTTGTGAAAATCAATGCTGAAAACTAAATATATTAAATTAAAAAAAACACCTAAAAAAAGAGTGTCAAGAAATATTTTTGAAATACACAGAAAAGACTGGGCCCTGTTGGTCCATGACTGTAATCTCTAAATACATGGAAGGTTGAGCCTAGTGGATTGCTTCAGCTCAGGAATTCTGAGCTGCAGTGCGCTGAGCCCCTCAAGTGTCCACACTAAGTCCCTAACCATTATGGTGGGCAGTAGGGGGCAGCAGATTGCTAAAGGTGGAGCAAATTAGCCCGGGTTGGAAAAATTAAACAGGTTTAAGTTCCAGAAATGCTCTGTAATGAATGGTCTTTTTAGTGACCCATGTATTTCCAACTTGGGCAAGGTAGGGAGATCTAAGCAGAAATAACCAGATTTAAAAAAAAATGATGAATAAATACAGACAGAGGACAATGAAAACCAGTCCCTGCCCCCAAGAAATTCAGAGTCTAATAGGAAAAACAATATTGAAACAACTATGTACATAGAAGAGATATACAGGGTAAATCGGAGGTCATCTCAAAGAGAACCTAGGACTGGGAAGATGATAGTACTCTCAATAGTAACAGGGAAGTTTGGGAAGAGGGGAGAATTTGGGGGGGAAAGATAACGACTTCTGACTTGGACACATGGAGTTTAAGATGCCTATGGGACATAGGCAGCCAGGTGACTCAGTGGATGGAATGCTGGGCCTGGAGTCAGAAAGATGTGAATTCAAATCCAGCCTCAGACACTTACTAGCTGGGACTCTGGGCAAGTCATTTAACCCTGTTTGCCTCAGTTTCTTCAACTGTAAAATGAGCTGGAGAAGGAAATGGCAAACTGCCCCAGCATCTCTGCCAAGAAAACCCCCATGGACAGTGTTAGCATGGAATGATCCATAGAGTCAACAAAGAGTTGGACATGACTGAACAACCGACAGCCTCAGCATGGGACATTCAGTTGTCCAATAGGCAATTAGCAATTTAAGACTGGAGGTCAGGGAAGAAATTAGGGCTGGCCTAAATAGATCTGAGAAGCATAGGACATCTATTCCAAATTTGAAACCAATGCCCAAAAAACATTCAGTGACTTGTGGAAATGCCCTTTATATCATGCCTTGTTATTTCACTAGCCACACATTTTGCAGATGATCATTTGGCAAACGGAAATACTAAAATCCTCCAAGATTCCTCTTCACCTTCCTATAAATAGCTGACATCCCTACAGTGCTTTTTCCTTGACAAAGTGCTTTCCCTCACATTAACCTTGTGAGGTAGGCACCCTAAGGATTATTATCCCATTTACGGATGATCAAGCTGAGACCACATGATTTTCCCATGGCCATGTGGCAAGTAAAGGATGGAGAAGTGTCCAAACCTGTATCTTCAAGTCTAGGGTTCTTTCTATATGCTCTCCCTTTCACAGATTAACACTCTAAGGAAGGAAGAAGAATAAACACATGAAACATACCAAAAAAAAACCCTAAAGAAATACATAAAAGACTTATAAAGAGGTTTCTACAAGAGATTTATTAAATTATACATATATGTATATATACATATATATAAAATTAAATATGACTTAACAAAGACCCAAATATCATAGAGTAGCCATGTACTTAGCTTTGGCCAATAAACAGCCACCTGGATAAGCTGAAGAGGCAAAGCAAGCCAGCGGTCCTATTGCTATGATCCTCTTTAAGTTCAAGAGAATTTGAAAGGAGTTTCCTTTTGCTGTTTCCCCCCGTACCCCGAAGGCTCACACAGGCACTTGCCAAAAGGAATGCTTAAATAAACCAGAGCAAAAACTAAAGCTTCCTAAGAGCAGCTTAAGACTTTGTCTTGCTTCTGTCTAACATAGGACCTTTGGACAGCTAGGTTGTACAGAGGATAGAGCGTCAGGCCTGGAATCAAGAAGACCCATCTTCCTAAGTTCAAATCTGGCCTTAGACACTTACTGGTTGTGTGACCCTGGGAAAGTCACTTAACCCTTTTTGCCTCAGTTTCCTCATCTATAAAATGAGCTAGAGAAGGAAATGGCAAACCACTCTAGTATGTTTGCCAAGAAAAGTCCAAATGGGGTCACCAAGAGTCAGACACAACTAAAACGACTCAACAACAACAAAAATAATATATAATAAGCAAAATGTTTGTTGAATTGAAAAGAAACTGAGGTCATTATTTATTACTGGATTTGGAGGTAGAAGACCTGGGTTAAAATCCTTATTCTCTGACACTTACTAGCTATATGACCTTCCTTACCTGTAAAATAAAGAGTGAACTAGATTTCTTCTAGGGTCCTTTCTAGCTCAAAATTTATGATCTTGTCACTAGTGTGGGGGGAGGGTTGGGCTGGTGGAAATGTTGGTGAGCTATCAAGAACTCAGATGTCCTAACAGGTGACTTCTAAGAGTAGACACTGCGTAGTCCTTGAGGTTACACGCTCAAAGAAACTTTTCCCATAGTGTGTAGCATATGAGTAGAGTATCATAAGGAGGTATAAGTTCACCAGAAATGTAATAATACTAATAATAATCACCAGCATCGTGCATGATCTTCCGTTTGCAGATGATTGTGCACTCAATGCAGCCTCCGAAGCTGAGATGCAACAAAACATGGATCAGTTCTCTGCTGCTTGTGCTGATTTTGGCCTAACAATTAACACCAAGAAAACACATGTGCTCCATCAGCCACCACCACACCATCCATATTTGGAACCACCAGTTACAGCAAATGGAGACATTTTGAACACTGTGGATAAGTTCACTTTCCAGGGATGTACACATTCGTAATGAGGTTGATGCACTCATTGCCAGGGCTAGCTCAGTGTTTTGTAGGCTCCGAAGGAAAGTATGGGAGAGAAGAGATATTAGACTGACTACCAAACTGAAGGTCTACAGAGCTGTTATGCTGACCTCATTGTTGTATGTCTGTGAAACCTGGACAGTCTACCAGCACCATGCCAGGAAAGTGAATCGCTTCCATTTTAATATAACACTTTGAGAAAGTTTTATAAAATTTTTTTTTCATTTTTTAAAATTTTAAAAAATAAATTTAAAAAACAAAAAAAAAGTTTTATGCATGCTATCTTACTTAGACCCTTACAACAACCCTGTGAAATGGGGGACATTATTATCTCTATTTTACAAATAAGAAACTGAATCTAAGTGACTTGCCCAGAATGACACAACTATTAAATGCCTGAGCCAGGATTCAAACTCAAGCCTTTCTGATCACAAGTCCAGTGCTCCAACCAGAACACCAAATTAAAACCACACTACCATTCATGGTAATACCTGGCATTCAGAGCCATCATCTGTGAGTGAAAAAGAAACAAAGAAACTGGTGTGCTTACCTAATATGATTCTTGATGGTGGAAGGCCCATGCCCCTAGATCCTAAATCTGCTGAGAAGTGGGTCCAGGTGTCCAAGAGGTCAGGGGGCAAAGTGGTGAGTCTGTTGCTTGATACATCGAGGTAGGTGAGATTCTTCAGGTACCTGGTGGCCTCAGCTGGTACGCTGCTTATTCTATTGTTGTGTAAGTCCAAGGTTCGTAAATTGGGCATCTCCAACAGAGATTCCCAAGGGAAAGCGGTCAACAAATTGCCATCCAAACGCAGCTCATGCAGATGCTTCAGGTTGTAAAAGCTGCCAGTGCCAATGCTGGCCACGGAGTTGTAAGTCACCCAGAGGTACTTGAGTTCTACCAGGTAGTAGAAGGCCTCAGTGGGGATCCTGCGGATGACAGTCTTTTCTATTCGGAGCTTCATTGTGTCCACAGGAACGTTTGTAGGAAGCTCATACATATCTGGATCATTGCACAACACCAACCTAAGGGCAGCCATGGTAGGATCAACAAATGGAAAGAGACTTACATCTTCAAATGCCAATTTCGGGGGGTTCTTTGTCCAATGATACTGTCATTAAAGTGACCTACCTTTTCAGGGGCATTAACTTGAAGTAAAGATATAGGTTCAAGATATAGGTTCACTACTTTAAATAAGAGTTTCAAGTATAATACTGTGGAGGGTTGAGGGGGTTTTCAAGTTCAGCATTAATTCATTAAAATCCATTATATGTTCTTTGCTAGCTACATAATATACTACAAGCTATAACAATAAAAAAAATAAGCTACAAGTTCTAATTTCAACTCCACCAGTAATGCACTGCACCTTGAAAGTGTTGAAATAATTTACTTGCATATGTATATAGAGGCACACTATCTCAGGGTTTAAATCAGGAGGGATGGCAGGTTTCAGAACAGAGTCAAACTTTAGAAATCCTAGGTCATATAGAACAGAGATGTCAAATACGCAGCCTGGGAGCCCCATTGAGCCCAAAACATTCCCCAGTTGCTTCCCAGTCAGATATAATATGATATGATATAATATAATATGACATAATATAATACAATTATATCATATCATATATTATTATAATATATTATATAAATATATTATAATTGCCATACATATATGATAAATCAGACTAAAATGTAGTTCCTATCTCATTTTAATATTTTGATGTATGAATTATATACACATATATATGCATATGTATATATATGTGTGTGCATGTATATATAGGTGCATGTATGTATATATGTATGAGTGTGTGTGTGTGTGTATATGTAAACACATGTGGCTTTCTAAGTCAGTATGTGACCCATTGTTGTTCAGTTATTTCTGATTCTTCATGACCCCATTTGAAGTTTTCCTAGGAAAGATGCTGGAGTGGTTTGCCATCTCCTTTTCTAGCTCATTTTACAGATGAGAAAACTGAAACAAACAAGGTTAAGTGACTTGCCCTGGGTCACAGAGCCAGTGTCAGAGTGTCAGAGTGTCAGACGCCAGATTTGAGCTGGCCTTCCTGACTCCAGGCTTGAGGCTCTATCCACTGTGCCAGCTAGCTGCCCTAATATGTGGCCCACAAGGATCCTTATATACAATTTAGTGACATGCTCCCCCCACAATTTCTATTTGAGTTTGACATCACTCATATAGAGAATAGAACACCAGGTTTTAAGTCAGGAAGAAATAGGTTAGAAACCTGCCTCAGACACTTACAACCCCTTTGGACTTCTCCACTAGGCCCCTGCCTCAGCTACTGCCACCCACTCCCCACGTCATCTTCCTTTTGTATTCAGTCTTCTCCCATTAGACTGTAACTTCCTGAGGGTGAGGACTGTCTTTCTTTCTCATATTCCCAGCACTTAGCATAGTACCTAGCACATTGTAGGTACTTAATAAACGTCAAGGCTCAGGCCTTCTTACTCTAGCTTCATTTCTTTACCATGAGATGTCCAACTCCAAGAGAGGCAACATGGTTTCATGACTAGAGAACCAGCCTTAATTCAACAAGATCTGTGGTCAAGTCCAGTCTGGGACATGTACTGGCCATGCAACTCTGGGTTGGGTACCCTAGGCCAGGGCATTTTAAAATGTTAACATTTCACATTTTAAAATGTGAAAACCATATTCAGCTCATGGGCTGCAGTTTGCTGACCCCTGTGCTAGGCAACTTTCTAGGACAAGAGTGGAGAACTTGCGGCCTTGAGGCCAAATGTGGCCTTCTAGGTCCTCAAGTGTGGCCCTTTGACTGAATCCAAACCAGGGGTGGGGAACCTGCCAAGGCCACATGTGGCCCTCTAGGTCCTTAAGTGCAGATTCAATCAAAGGACTGCACTTGAGGGCCACAACGTGGCCTCAAGGCCACGGATTCCCTCCCCCTCCCCCATGCAGATGAAATCACAGGTCCAAAACCCTCTCCCCGAAAAAAGAAAAGGAAAAATTGCCTTGATCAGAATTACATACGCCAATGAAATTGCAAGTCTGATATAAAAATGCACACATTTACATATATATATACATATACAAAATGTGTGTGTTTTAATGGGTTCAGCTTGATTTAAGTATTTGATAAAGTTATTCGATAAGAAATATTCTCATCTAGTTAGTCATCATACTTTAACTGGGGGTAGGGCTTTAGCTCACCCCAGAGGTGGAGTGATTTGGTTGATTTACCTTTATATATGTTTGGAGGGAGAAAGGGAAGGGGGAGGAGGAGAAGGGGGAAAGGAGGGAAGGGAAGGGGAGAGATCGAGAGAGCAAGAAAAATTATATATGTATACATATATACATATATATACATACACATATATAATTGATTTATTCAATCAAGTTCTGTGTGTATAAATACACGTGTAAAAAATATACAGGTGTCTGAAAAGTCTTAATGTAGTGTTAAGTTTTAATAGCCTAAGACTGCACTAAGACTTTTGGAATACACCCTGTATGTATATGGAATGGGGAAAGGAAAGGAAGAGTATAAGCATTTATATCATGCCTACTGTGTGCCAGGAAGTGTTTTACAAATATCATCTCACTTGATCTTCCCCCAGACCCTCAGGTTACATTCTGTTATTATCAGCATTTAATAGTTGCAGAAACTGAGGCAAACAGAAGTTAATGAACTTGTTCACGGTCACGCAAGTAGTAAATGCCTGAGGTTATATATGAACTCATGTCTTCCTGATTCCATTCAGCTGCTGAAAGGGGAGTAGGGGAGAGGTAAGAGAGGGAGGGAGGAATGAGAAAGAGAAAGGGAGGGGTAGAGAGACAGACAGAGACAGACAGAGACAGAGAGGCAGAGACAGAGACAGAGACCGAGACAGAGAGAATGAATAGAGAAGAGCTGACTGCATACTATCAGGTCTCTTTTTTTTTTCAAACTATATTCATAAAAAAGAAAAAATTTTAAGACAGTTTTGAAAATTCTGAGAAAGATAAAAACCATTCTTCTACTACACTTAATCATAATGCTGTACTGCATAAAATGCCAAAAAAAAGCAAAACCCATTAACAAATATTACTGAACTGAAAGCAAATGTTGCTTTGTGTCTCCACACTGCTGGATGGAAGGCAAGGTATAAGAGAGATGTTTAGAATAAGGTCAAAGAAAAGACCATAATAACAATAATCAGATTCTCATTTATGTAAGACTAAAGTTTACAAAGCACTTCTCTCACAAAACCCTGAGAGTGAGGAAGCGCAAGTTGGATTTTCGCCAGAGGTCATGATCAGACAGCTAGTAAGTACTGCAGAGGGATTCATTCCGACACAGGCCTCCTGACTCTGCTTCCTGAACTTGTTAAAACTAGGCATCCACCTCACTCTGGGCTCAATTTCAGCCTCAGACTGAGAGCCCGAGAGTCTTGGCTTTTAACAGATTTCTGGTAGGCATCACCGGTTTGCCAGTATGGAAACTGGTACATTACTGGGCAGGGGAAAAAAAAGGAAGATGGGCACTGATTTTTATAGGTGGGTAGGGGCGAGTGATTAATAACTGTTCTGCATCCCTGCACCCACTAAAGTTAATTTTGGTCGTGCTCTTCCACCGCCTCTTCAGGTAAATAAAACTGACTGGTTAGAATTCATGGAATAGCTATCATAGCCTATTCAGAAATGTTTCTGTTTTATGCTTCCAACCATAAATTGATTGATTCTATCCTGTTACTCATGATTGTTTTTAAAACTCCACGGTTCAGTTCCCTTAAGGAAAGACAAGAGGCAATGTAAGACAGTCTCAGATTTTCCTTGTGGCGTGATCCCTCTTGCCTCACCTGTCTCCCCATGTAAGTTTTTGTCACTTACAACATTTAGCAGATTCTCTGAAAAAGTATCAGGGCCCGTTGTGTTTAGAACCAGAATGCTTGTCTAGTTCCAAGTGAGATGCCCCTTTTTGATAAAGGTTCATGCTTCATACTGTCATTAAATGGATTGGAAGGTAGGTGGCAAAGAGGATAGAATGTTGGGCCTAGAGTCAGGAAGTCCCAATTCAAATTCAACCTCAGACACTTATTGGTTGTGCGACTCTATGTAAGTCACTTAACCTCTATTTACCTCATTTTCCTCATCAGAGTTGTGTGAATCAAGTGAGATAATTGTAAAGCACTTAACAGTGCCTAGCACATAGTAGACACTTAACAAATGCTTGTTTTCTTCCCTTTCCCCTTGGGGGAGACTCAGTTGATCAGGATATCCTTTGATTAAACCACTACCTCATTAGGAATGAGAATATTTGGCATTTCTTAAAGATTTCTAATACAATCCCAACATCTGTTTAAAGCAAATATTCTCTTAACACGTTAATTAAGCAAGCTACAAGTTCTTACCTTCTGTCTGCAGCACAGAAGTCAATATATTTTTAAAGCTGCATTTTTTAAATCCCATTTAGACTAAGAGAGGAAATTATATATCCTTCTCAAATTTCATTGATATTTAAGAAGTCTCCTATGAGCTGTTTGCCTTAGTTTCCTCCAGTGCAAAGTGGGAGATAATAACAGCACCTACTTCTCAGGGTTGTGGTGAGGACCAAATGAGATAGTAAGTGGAAAATGCTCAGCACAGGACCTGGCTCGTAGTAAGCACTACGTAAATGTTAGCTATCATCATCATCATCTCCCTGTCTTCCTCACAATACCTTCTGGGGGTCCTAATCACTACTAGCAACATGAAACCCAAACCAGGTTCACTTTTCTTCGGATAAGCTAGAATTGGTATGTAGGCACTAATCTTCCTTATGCTTGCTGGGCTCTCCCCTAATGCCAAGATCTACCTGTGTGCTTAAGGAAACCATTCCACTTCAGAAAGAAAACAAAAATGTTCTGCCTATGAATAGTCTGGGGGAAATAGGTCAAATCAGAGTGTGTTTTGTGGTTTCCTAAGACTTGAAGATGTTTTAAGAGCTTGGACACTGAACCAAAACAGGAAAGGCTGAGTAAATACTATTTGTCAGCAAATAATCATAAAGCGGTAAGTTATAGCTCCAGCAGGTTAAACCTCCCCTCTCTGGCTGCTGATAAAAATAGAATTGCTTCTTGTCACTGCCATAGTAGAGGAGACTCTATTACGCTATTGTCAGTCTACACCTACTGCATACCTTGAGCCGGTACCATCACTTCTGCTGGGGGAATCACAGGTGCATTGCGAAGGACACGACGTGCTCACTCCTTCAAAAATGCTAAACATGAGGCCCAAATAAGCCAGTAGATGCATCTCTTCTTTTAAAGTATATTAGAACAAAAGCTAAAAACCAAACCCCAAGCATTCAGGAGCCTGTGTGCATGCATGTGGATGTCCATTTAGTCAGAGCAGATTACAAAGGATTAGCTGAGATCTGTAGTTACTTAACCTTCAAATGTATCTCACAAGGGATCAGTTGAGCTACTCTGTCAAATATAGCTTCGGCAAAGTAATATATTCTAAGGGAAAAAGAAAATAAATTGCTCATCAGGAAAATGTTGATAGCTGTATATATGGAGATTTGGAAAGGAATACATTATTTTTAAATTAATTTTATTAATTATTTTTAGTTTTCAACATTCACTTTTGTAAGATTTTGAGTTCTAATTTTCCCCCCTCCCTCCACTCCTTCCTCCCTAAGACAGCACGCAATCTGATACAGGCTATACAAATACCTTTTTTTTAAGCCCCTTTCCGGTTGAAAGAGGGTTGCAATTTGAAGTATTTATTCAATGCTAAAAATTGTTCAGATTTCATTGCTTGGACTCTTATTTTGGATTATCTCTATGTCTCGTTACAAAATGTATTGACTTTGTATATGACTCTAAAAGATATTATAAAGAAAGCTGAATTTAAAAAGCAGAAGTGAATACAATTTTGTTACTGTTGTTGTTGTGATAATGTTAACAATGTTGCCACCTACTGGTTAGCAACAGTTTAGCAGGTGCCTAGGAGATGAAATAGATCAATCCTGAGTTACACAATTACAACAGGAAGAAACCTGGATAGGCAAGTAGTCCAACCCCTTTATTACAGAAGTGGAAACTGTGGCCCCAAAAAGTTAAGTGACTTGCCCAAGGTCACACAAGTAGTCAGTGGAAGAACTAAAATTGGAACCCAAGTAAGTTCTCAGATGTTCCTCCTAGTGGGTTTTCTACCTTACCACCCATCTCCCCATCACCTGCTTTAAAAAACTATCAGTTTTCCTAATTGGCCCTTTTTTCTCATCTTCTCACTTCCTTCTAATGGGCAAAATTATACCTAATAATTATATCGAATAATTCTTGCCTGAGACAGTCCTCACCCGTGTATTACAGGGTATCACCAGTCTTAGCGTAGCTTTGAGCTTCAATAGCTTAACTATTAAAATTGAGGCAGACAGAGGTTTAAGCTTTAATAGTTTAAAACATGCCCAAAGAGTTGAGTTTGGGGACACTCTGTAGAGTCTACGTTGCCCCATTTCATCTGAGAATGATTTGATAGATGCTTCACATTTGAGTACCTAAGGCACTGTAGTCCCCATGGCAATGATAATTTTTTTCTGTGCCATCCATATGCTGAAAAGAAAAGTCAGAAAGACCTAGGAAAGTTTTAAGAGAGAGACGTGTTCAGAAGTTATATTTCCATTAACAGAATTAAGCCATGCCCTTTCTCTTTCTTTCCCCAAACAACTACACATTGTTTCTAATCCAAGAACATAATCATAATTGAAGTCATCTTTCAGGAGGAATCAGATACTTCTTGAACTATGTACATCATTAAGATGAAAGGAAAACACTATTTCTGATCAGATGAGTAATTTTCAATTAACCATCAAGCATTTATTAAGCACCTACTGTGTACTAGGCAGAGAATACAAATACAAAATTGAGACAATCCCTGCCTTCAAGGAGCTGACATTGTAATAGGAGAGAGATGATACATACACATATCATTAAATACAGGCTAGTTTGAGGAAAGAGAAAACCGTAACAGTAGAGAAGATCAGGGAAGGCCTCATAAAGGTGAGCTGAGATTTGAAAAAAAAAAAATAATTCTGAGAGGAGAAGTGCATTCCAGGAATGGAGAGTGGCCTGTCCAAATGCTTGAATGTGAGTTGGGGGAATAGCAGCTAGCAGTCCAGTTTGGTCCAAAGGAAACTGAGGAGCAGTCAGAAGGGTAGGAGAGGCCGATGTCATGAAAACCAAGAGACAAGAATTTATACAGTTCCAGGGTGCGGACAAGGGTGACAAAAAGCTACAGAAATGTCAAAGAGGATGAGAGCTGAGAAAAAGTTATTGGATCTAAGAATCTAAAGAGATCAGCCACCTCATACTTAATCAGATTGGCAAACTGGATTTTTTTTAAAAAAGGAAAATGACAAAAATTGGAAGGACAATGGGAAAATATGCATGCTAAGGCATTACTGGTGGAGCTGGGAATTGGTCCAGCCATTCTGGAAAGCAATTTAAACTCTGCCCCAAAAGTTAGTAAACTATGCTTACCCTTTGACCAATGATAATTAGGCAAAATGGGCTCCTTAGCACTTCAGGAGTTTGGCTTTTGTTTACTCTGAGTGATTCAGCTGTTTCATTTAATCTTGCTAAGCCACAGGCCCAAAGCCCTATCAGGTGTGAAACCTGTGTGGGTGTAGATTGATGACTTAAGAAGGGCCAACTTGGGAACCAATGGCCTCTGGTCATTCAGGCGGGGCTTGAGGACGCCAGAGGATGCCAGAGGACGCCAGAGGCTCAGCTGTGAGGAAAGGCAAGCCAAGAGACAGCTACAGCTGAAGCTGAAAAAAGAAAAAGCCGAAGCCAAAGCAGGAAGCTGCAGAAGCAGAGCCCACCTGTGTGTAGACCCAGAAGTACGAGCAAGGACTTGAGGCCAGTGAATATGACTTGGTTTAATGCCATCATGCTTTTCTGTGGATTCCTGGTTACTCTTGTGAGGCGGGCTTATTGGGCCTGGAAGCTTTTGATCAAAATATCGGAATGGGGAGGCTGGTTCGTGGGTCTGTCACCGTGGGGCCTAAATAGATGTTTTGATGCCTTCTACTTGGAGAGTTCTTTATACCCAACGATTTCAAACCATTCAGATATATACATGATTCTCTTTGAGATCATAAATTCGGCCTTCCTACTACATACCACTAATGGGGCAGCTAGATGGCACAGGGGATACAGCACTGGGCCTGGAGTCAGAAAGACCTGAGTTCAAATCCAGCTTCTGATGCTTACTAGTTGTACGGCCCTGAGCAAGTCACCCTGTTTGCCTCAGTTTCCTCACCTGTAAAATGGAAATAATAACAGTGCTGACCTCCCAGGGTTGTGAGGATTAAATAAGATAATAATTATAAAGCACTTAGCATAGTGCCTGGCACATAAGCACCATGTAAATGTTAGTTATGGCAAACAACTGGAAATCAAGGGGATGCCCATCCATTTGGGAATGGCTGAGCAAGCCGTAGCATACAATTGTGATAGAATATACCATAAGAAATGATGAAAAGGTCGGGGGGAGGGTAGAAATGGGGAGAAAATTTGTAATTCAAACTGGTGAAAATCAATGCTGAAAACTAAATATATTAAATGAAAAAAAAAACAAAATAAAAATAAATCCTAAAAAATAAAAATAAAAATGATGAAAAAGACCATTTCAGGGAAACTTGGGAACATCTGTGTGAAATGACACAGAGAAAAGTGAGCAGAAACAGGAAAATAATTTATACAATAACATCGCAAAAATGAACATCTTTGAAAGACCTAAGAATTCTAATCAACACAAGGGCCAACCATGACTCCGGAGGACCAGTGATGAAACATCCTTCCTCCACACCCCCTCCCCAACAGAGAGGCCATGGACTCAATGTGTACACCAAAACAGATATTTTTGAACATGAACTTATGTTTCCAAGGACTGGGTTTTTCTTCTTTTTCAGGAAGCAGGGACAGGAAGCAGAGAAAATAAATGTTTGTTGATTGAAAAAAATTACGGAAAAGAAAAAGAAATTATTAGTAACTACTTTAAAACAGAGAATCCATAGGGACAGGCAAAAGATCTAGGTAATAAATGATTTTTTTTTTCAGAGACCCATGATTTCATTGATTGCAGAACTCCCAGCAACCTCTCTATAACTTATAGACTTGGAAAGTTGCCTGGGGCAATGAGGTAAAGTGATTTGTCCATGGTCACACAGATGATATATGTCAAAGGCAAGACTTGAATGCAGAGACTATTTGTCAATAAATGGATATATCATTTAGTCTTATTGAACATCCAGACAGTAGTAAAATCCATAATCTCTGAATAAAAACAACTTTAGAAAGAAGAGAAAATTTGTTCCTGCAACATTAAGGGTAAATTATGTGATACTTTGAAAGATATGTGATTTCATTGACACAACTGTTCATCAACCAAAACAGATTAGAAGCCCTTCCAAACCTTCTCATCCTCTATGCGTGTGGGGAGAGGGAGTAGCAGGGGAGAGGCTTATACAGGTTTAACAGAAGTAAAGTTGAGTGGTCAGCCTTGGCACATCAAAACTACCCACAGACCACAGAACCTGGGCATGCAGACTTGACCTACTTAGCTGTCATGAAACAAATGGAAAAAAAAAAAAACAAATTACATACCTACTGTTGTGCTAGCTAGCCACTAAAGTAAACTTTACATTATGGCTTGCCCTCATGGAGATTCCAGTCTAGTATGAAAGCATGGTATAGTGACTAGAAAGCTAAACTTGGGGTCAGAAACACTTTGTTGAATATCCTTTCTATTTTATACCTAAGTAAACTTCCTTTTTTATTTAATTTTGTTCTAATACCAAACCTATTTTAACAGGAAACTGATCTAAGTCAGGCTTACCCATCACACCTTTTGACCAAGAAATTCTAGTGCTTGGAGATGACTCCAAGGAGTCAATGACAAAAAGAAAAGCCCCATGAAAGCCCACCAAAATACTTAATTTTTAGTAGAAACAAGGAACTGGAAATAAAGTAGATTGGAGAATAGCTAAACAAGTTATGGCACAGGAATGTAATAGAATATTTTTGTGCTATATGAAATGATGAACACAGACAAGCATGGGAAGATCTTTATGAACTGATGCAGAGTGAAGTAAGGAGAACCAATTAGACAACAATCTTGGCTTTTGAGAATCCAAGTCAGTACACGAATCCAAGTAGAGATCAGCTTTGTGGGAACATTAAGTGGATGAAAATTAAAATACAGCAAAGAATGAAGAAAACAACGCAATTCGGCTCTTTTTCCTTTCACAATTCAAAAGTTTATCTCAAGTTAGGTTCATTGGCAATGCGCTGGATACAGACACTGACTGATGAGTCTGACATCGCATCAATGCATATATCGCTCTTCGGAACCTATGAGGAAGGGGAGAAATCTGTTATATCATAATTGTTTGAAATATTGGTTTTTTTTAAACTTCCAAATGTTTTCTGTCTCTAACATCTCCATTTGAATACCTTTAAAAATACATGAAATATCAACTGTCTAAAGACCAAATTCAGATTATTGTCCATAAATTGGAAAAAATTATAAAGTCATTTAATGTTCACCCTTTATGTGAGACAAAATACATTTGTTTGCTTGAGGATGCTTTAGTCCACTATCTTCCTTACTGCCTTTCAGTTGAAATATGATTCTTAT
>CM053623.1:280606478-280633167 GCA_028646595.1 Phalanger gymnotis
GTGGAAGGGTTTTACATAATGATACACATGTGGCCTATGTTGAATTGCTTGTCTTCTTAGGGAGGGTGGGTGGGGAGGGAAGAAGAGAGAGAATTTGGAACTCAAAGTTTTAAAAACAGACGTTCAAAAACAAAACAAAAAAAAAAGTTTTTGCACGCAACTAGGAAATAAGATATACAGGTAATGGGGCATAGAAATTTATCTTGCCCTACAAGAGAAGAAGGGAAAGGGGGATGGGAGGGGAAGTGGGGTAACAGAAGGGAGAGCAGACAAGGGAACGGGGCAACCAGAATATACACCATCTTAGAGTGGGGGGGGGTAGAAACAGGGAGAAAATTCGTAATTCAAACTCTTGTGAAAATCAATGCTGAAAACTAAACATATTAAATAAATTATATAAAAAAATAAAAAAATCCTCTGCTTGGTATTAAAACCCCTTCAAAACCTGCCCTTCCTCCTACCTTTCCAGTCTTCTTATACCTTACTCACCAACATGCACTCTTCCATGCAGTGACACTGGCCTCCTGGCTGTTTCACAAACAAGACACTTCTAGACACTTTCTAGGCTCTAGGAATTTTCTCTGGCTATCCTCTATGCCTGGAATGCTCTCTCTCCCCAACTCTGGAAGACTGGCCTGCTAGCTTCCTTTAAGTATGAACTAAAATGCCACTTTTTACAAGAAGCCTTCCCCAACCTCTCCTAATTCTAGTACCTTCCTCCTGTTAATTATTGCCTACTTATCCTGTAAACAGCTTGCTTTGGATATATGTTTATATGTTATCACCCCTATTAGAATATAAGCTCCTTGAGAGCAAGGATTGTCTTTTGCCACTTTTTGTATCCCCAGTGCTTAGCACAATGATCGATAAGCAGTAAATGCTTAATAAATCCTTATTGATTGAATTTAAAGAGGAAGCTTGATGTAGTTAATTGTTGTTGTTGAGTTGTTTAGTTATGGCCAACTCTTCATGACCTCATTTGGGGTTTTCTTGGCAAAGATACTAAAGTGGTTTGCCATTTCCCTCCCCAAACTGAGGCAAACAGGGTTAAATGACTTGCCAGAGTCCCACTGCCCAGAGACCACATTTGAATTTAAGTCTTCCTGACTCCAAGCCCAGCACCCTATCCACTGTGCCACCCACTTAACGGAGTTAAGTGGATCCAAATTGGATCCAAGTCCAGACTCTGACACATAGTGACTGTGTGACCCTGAACAAGTCACTTCTCCACTCAGTGCCCCCAAGCAACTTTTAAGACAATTAGGCAGGAAGGTGCCGATCTGCCAAATTACCACAGGGGGTGTGGTGGAGTGATGTCAATATGAATTTAATAATCTTCTACTTCCTAGCAGAGACCCAACCTCACTGAAAATTTTGACAATGACAATTGTGATCAAACGGTCAAGCATTTATTAAGTACCTACTATGTTTCAGGTACTGGAAATACAAAAATAATCAATGAAATGATGCCTGCTGGCAAAGAATTTACATTCTAATGGGGGAGACAAGAATACACAATTGAATACACAATCTTGAGCTTTCACATGATTATCCATCCCAGTAGAAAGAATGCAATGATCATTCTTCCTGTTTGTAGATATTACCCTTGTAAAAAAAAAAAAAAAGATATTACCCTTGTTGGATCATTAACAACAGGTGTTTCTCTCTGTATCTATTATACGCACGTATACAATAAGGTTTATCTTTAGGCACATAAAAATTTAGCAAGAAGTGTTGGGGTTCAAATTCTAAGTTTCAAAATTCCTTCTTCTATATTAAATCTTCTGAGTGAAGTATTTCAGTAGAATCAATTCATTCTTTCTTTCTAGTTTACATAAAATGTAAATTGTGTTTGATTGAAGGATATAGGGGATGGAGAAGTAGAGAGGAATTCTCCCTGAAGAAGACACACAGAACAGTCCTCGTTTGCCTAAAATGAAGACCATCGAGTCCCAGGGCTCTTTAAATTAACATCACACTGCTTCCCTGGGTTTAGATGAAATCTGAGAGGCAGCATGACTTAGTGAATAGGATGCTGAACCTAGTCTGAATTCTGCCTCACTGCACATAGTATCATTGCGACTTTGGATAAATCCCTTAGCTCTCTCTGGGTTCCAGTATCTTCACCTAGATGATGAGATAATCTCCAAGATACCTACCAACTCCAAACCCATGCCATCAACTCATACCACTGTTACCTTTTTATATCAATACAACTTTTACAGTTTCTGTTTAGAAGCACTTACTTCTTGTTGGCAGCCACATATATACAGGGATTGTAGAATGTGGAAGATTTTGCAAAGAGAGGGGCTATAATGGCCACCGCCGGAGGAATCTCCTTTGGGTCCCCAAAAGAAGCCCATAAGCACACAACCGAATAAGGGGACCAAGCAAGCAGGAACATTAAAATCATTATCACAGACATCTAGAAGACAAAACATTTGTTGATTTAAACACTTCAAAATATAAAAATTCTCTGGCTTAGTACTGGGGCAAGGCATTGTGATATAATGGTTAGAAAGCTGTCTTCAAAGCCAGGAAGACTGGAGTTCATGTTCTGCCTCTGACACTTATGGACTGTGTGACCCTTAGGCAAGTCACTTAACTTTTCAATACTATGAGGCAAATCTCTAGAAATACAAATTGAAGAAGGAAAGAGAAGCAGCTAGGAGCTTTATATTGTGCAATTGTGTACAATGCATACACGTTTCTTCATTGTCATCTTCCTTATGTGCCCAGGAATAGCTCCGGTATCAGGAACAAGCGCAGTGTGAACATGTTTAACAACACGCTAAGTTAACTTTGAGAATCTTACACAAATTTAGGCAACCCTGTAACACAAGGTTTTGTTGTCGTTTAGTCATTTCAGTCGTGCCCAACTTTTAGTGAATCTCATTTGGGGTTTTCTTGGCAGTGATACTGGAGCAGTTCATTTTACAGATGAGGAAACTGAGGCAAACAGGGTTAAGAGATGTGCCCAGGGTCACATAGCTAGTAAGTGAGGTCAGATTTGAAGTCAGGAAGAGTCTTTTTGACTCCAGGCCTAGCCCTCTATCCACTGTACCACCCAGCTGCCCAGAACACAGGTTGACAATCTTTAAAAAGTTTCTTGTCAGCATTCTGCTCCCTCCCCCTTTTTTCTGGCAAGGCTGGGGACTGCTGAGCAAACATTGGCCAGAGATGGGAATTGCCAGGGGCAAGGAGGGTGGGGCAAGCAAAGGAAGAGAGCAAAGGGAAAGGAGGCGGATCCCTTATACAAGTGACAACGGGAGGGAAGTGACAGCAGCAAATGTTTTCGAGCTTAAAAAAAAATAGCCCTGTCTCGTGCCATAGGCTGCTGAAACTGCCCTATCACTTCCTTAGGGTAATGACCTATAACCTTTACAACTTTCTACATGTGAAGTTGGGGGATGAAGGTGACATAGAACAGACATCGAGCTTAGCTGATTGCAACATAAGAGCATGAAAGTGATAATAGACTGATTGGAATGCATTTACACAATGAGAACTGCAAGTAATTTTCTCAAAGAACTAACCGCTCTTACCTTTGTTACATCTACTTGGTTTGACCAGTCTCTGTTTATGTGTTCAGGGCAGCTACTAGGAGTATATTGTTTCATCTTTTGAGAAACATTGTAATAACAGTAAAACATGACCATTAAGGGCATGACAAAATTTATAGCAATGACAGTCATTGTGTAAGAAACAAAAGATCTGAAAAATAAAGATAATTATTACACCCTAAAGAATTTTCAAACAAAAAATTAATAGCTAGAGCAAATCACTTCTATCTGAAGATTATTCTACTAATTCTCTTAAAAAGTTTGTCTTTTTTTAAAATTCATCATTTTAAAGTTAATTGAGATCTGTTTCTGGTTTTCACAGTAACATTCTTTTGATGAATTCCATTCTCCCAGGAAAACCATATAGCAGGGATTACTTTAGCTTTTTCCCAGAATTCTTGTGGAAACTGTACTTAGTCTACACAACACCCAAAAGATGTTTTATTCCTAGGCAATCTCTTAAAGACTCTAAGTAGTGAGTAGGCACTAGGAATCATTATTACGAATTGTGGTCCCTACTTTACCCCCAATTCTCTTTTCTATTCTAGGTCCTACCTTCAAGTGCTCCTACAGTTGTTGTTCAGTTGTTTTTAAGTCGTGTCCCACTCTTCCTGACCCCGCTTGGGGTTTTCTTGGCAAAGATACTGGAGTAGTTTGCCATTTCCTTCTCCAGTTTATTTTACAGTTGAGGAAGCTGAGGCAGACAGGATTAAGTGACTTGCCCAGAGCCTGAGACTGGATTTGAGCTCATGAAAAGAAGTCTTTTTGATTCCAAGCCCAGTGCTCTACTTTACCACCTAGCTGCCCATATAGGTACATGGGTAGGGAGAAAAGAAACTCCCTCTAAACAACTAAAGGAACTTCCCTGCATCTCTTGTCTTGCTCTCAAAGCCTCTCTAATCTGAAAACCTATGAGATTTCATGTCCCATTCAGCCCATTCCCACCATTATAAACTCTGCCTTGTATCAATCCCTGTCTAGAAACTCTTATAGTTCTCAAAATATCCATGAGGCTGAGAAATCCTCTTTAAGCAGAAAAAAAAGGGCAATCTAAGTCAAAATACAGAGGAATGTAGAAATTCCTAAATTTGTAGCATATGACTTTACATAGTAAAACTCTCTTACGCATCATTCTTCCGCCAGTTTATAGTACATGTAGCACCAGTTGGATCAGGAGCATAACCAGCCCAACCTATAATAGGCATCAAGGCCCAAAAAAAGCCATTCACCCAAGCAGTCAGAATCATCACGGTGTAATTATATGGAGTCATTCTTCTTCCTATTGACCAATAAACATAATCAATGCTGACATCATTCATCAATAAATGTTTTGCATTTCCACCCGATTTTTTTTTTAAGGCTGGGATTGAGTTAAACTATAATTAGTTTCGGAGGGTTTTTTGTATTTGGGAGGTTCTTTACATTTTAGCATTTTCATTCTCTCAAACTTTAAGTATGCACACATACTTTATTATTAAAGGTATTATATTCTCAAAGACAAGTAAACTAGTTTTGTCTGTGACTCACTGCACACATACTTCATTATTAAACATATTGTGTTAGCAAAAGCAGGTAAACTAATTTCGTCTATGGCCTACTCACTGCTTAACACCTATCTTCTATCTCTGTAATAATTACAACATTCAGTTTGGCAAATGGAAGGATTCTCTACTCAAGCACTCACCCTTCCATCCCCACTCCAGTTTGGTCTGGAATTTTAGTCTGGTCTCTAGGCAATGAAGAGTTCAATTTGCTGACTGACCACCAGTTGCCCTCTTCAGGATATTACAGAGGTGTTGATTAAATTGTGCCAGCAAATGGGTGAAGAAAATTACAGAATCCCCACAATGTTGGAAATGACCAAATGGAGCTTGCCACCAGACTTCAGGAAAATGATTTAAAAAAAAAAACACACCACCTCAGCTCCACAGCTTCCTGTGTGATTTCTGGACTTGAATTTCAACCAAAGCAAAACTAATTGTTCAGAGAAAGGTGAGCTGGAGTCCAGAACAACATAAGAATTCTTCAGCTAAAGACCATCTGACAGAAATGATCAGCCCTGACCCAAAAACTACCTTATGATACTACACGAGTAACAAATATGGTCCCAATGCCACATGGGCAGTATTCTTGTTCCTCCATATCCCTTCTTTTGTAGGACTGATTTTCAACACCACCTGAGCATCACGCTTTGTGATTTCACTGTGAGCCCACTGATCAGTAGATAGAGTGATAGAAATAGACTGATAATTGTATTACAATTAAGATTCTAAGGTTAGTTTGCTTGTTACTTTCAATATCAGAAATCTAAAGAAGAAATTACAAACTTGAGGCACAAGGTTTCTTGGTCATCTCTGGGAAGATGGATTATGCAGATTTTTTTTGAAGAAAATGGGAAGAAATGAATAAGCAGTTGTCCTAAATTTAAGAACAAAAGTATAGAACAAAAACATGTGTTGAACTCAGAGTCAACACTCATCCAAAAACATACTAAGGAGACATGATACCTTAGCAAGGCAAGGAGTTACAATAAGGAACAAAATTACTGATGAGTGTGGCTGTAGGTATACTTTGTGCTTAGGCAGCTTCCATGTAGTTAAAGTTGTCAGAAAGGACCAAGTTAAAGCCTGAGTTGAAGATAGCGGTTTAAGGCAGAAAATAGATTTTAAAGAGGTTACATGCTAGATCAGTGGTTCTCAAAGTGTGATCCAAAGACCCTTGGGAGTCATCGACATTGTTTGGGGTTTTTTGTGTTTCTTTGTATCCTAAGTGTATCATATCCCATAGTGCATAGCACACAGAAGGTGCTTAATAAATGCTAGTCGAATGACTCATAATAATCTTAAGACATTTTAATTTCTAATACAGTTAATATCCACCGCTGTAACCCACATAACTGGCCTGGAAAAAACTGGGCCCCACATAAAATTAATACTGAATGTGGCTCAGAACCATCAAAACTATTTTGGATATGTATGCATAGAATGGTGCAGTGACTCAGTCCTCATCATTAATCTATTTTGAAAGACCATGAAGACAGAGCTGTACCGAGGTCAGGTTGACAGATGGTCAGATACCGATCAATAGCCACAGCAGTGAGTAATCCAATACTTGCCATTCCAAAAAAGATGTTTAAACCAGCATAAATCTGAAATTAAAAATCAGACACAATTTTAATCACCCTCCCAGGAAGCAATTAAAAGTTGACCGTTAGATTCAAAAAATTTTATCTATATTCAGGCACATTTTAATTTTACTAACTCTTAACCAGCAAAATAACTGAGTTTTGTTTTTTAATTGTTTTAGTAAGTTCATTTCAGGTAAGCATTGTGATGAACTCATATCTGAAGAGATTTCTTCAGGATAATGATTACACTTTAATATATTTTATAACAGAAAGTCACTTGTTCTTTCTGTGGTTTAAAAAAAAAACTGGCTGTTACGCCTATTCAACTCAACCAATACATCAAAAACTCAGATCTAATTTGTTTTCTTTACATTAAGTATAACATTGACTATCTCTAATGCTTAATTCTAAATGGGGACTTTTAAAGGAAACATTTTCTATAGTAGTATGGCAACTGAACTAAATTTCTTGGATGCTATAAACAATCTAGAAAACTATTTGTTTTTGAAAAAACAACCATGGAAATTGGCTTGAAAATATATAAACGACAAATGACTACAGCAATGTAAATCAAAAGAACAAAAAAATTGAATGCCACAGAATTATAATGACCGAGCTTGGACAGAGAGAAGAGTTCAGAAAATGTACTTTTCCTCTCTCCATTGCAGAAGCAAGAAAATGTGGTAGACTCCATCAAACTTTGTCAATGTGCTGCTTAGCTTTGCTGAACCTTATTCCTCTTCTTTGAAAAGAAAATGTATTAAAAAAACAATTTTTTTTAAAAAAAATAAGTTTTTATTCATATCTTTTATTTTTTTACATCATCATAGTTTTGCCCAGATTGTTGCTGTTATTCAGTTGTTTCAGTCATGTCCAACTCTTCGTGACCCCATTTAGGGTTTTCCTGGCAATGATTCTGGAGTGGTTTGCCTTTTCCAGGATCTCTCCCCATCCCTTTCCCCTCCCAGAGAGCCATCCCATATAACAAATAGCAATTTTTTTTTAAGGACAAAAAGATGTTCCCTCTTTCTTTTTTAATCTCTGTTACAAGGGATAACTCAGTGGATAGGTGAACATAGAGGAGTACATTCAGAACTGAAACTGATGAAACCAAAAGATATTAACAAAATAAGATTTTAAAATCTTTAAGAAAATCCATATACAAGTTTGCATAACTCTGGTTGGCTTGGGAATGGCTACTGTTAGAGAGAGAATGACCTAATGAATAGAGCACTAGAGCACTGGCTCTAACAATCACTAGTTGTGTGACACTGAGCCAGTCACTTGATGTTGGCTGAGACTCAGTTTTCTCATCTAGAAAGAGTTGGAGCAGCTAGGTGGCTAAGCGACACCAGTCCTGGAGTCGGGAGGACCCGAGTTCAAATCTAGCCTCAGAAACTTGACACACTTACTAGCTGTGTGACCTTAGGCAAGTCACTTAGAAAGTCTGCGAAGCTTTCTGGATCTGAGAAGATACATCAAATAAGATAATATAAGGAGAGTAATCTGTAAATATAAGCTGTTCTTAGGATCATAGAACGGCAGAACTGGGAAAGAAATTAGAAAGAATCAGATTCCCTCGTGGCCAGGCAGGTGTAGAGCATTGAATCTCCCTCACAAAGAGAATTTTATGCAAATGGCCCTTTGAGCCAACAGCAGCAAAGGAAATCACCTGACTTTTAAAGCCTTCATAATATGTCCCCTTCCTACCTTTCCAAATATATGTGTGTAAGTATATACATATATATATATATATATATATATATATATATATATATATATATATATATATATCTTTCCACTTTATACTCATGTACATACTCTTCACTCCAACAACACTGCCTCTTGGCTGTTCCTTGAATATACAACACTTCTCCCAATTCCAGGCATTTTCACTGACTGTCTCCCATACCTGGAATGTCCTCCCTGCTTTTCTCTGCCTCTTGGCTCCCTTATTGTGGTTGTTCAGTCACATCTGACTCTCAGTGACCCCATTTGGGGTTTTCTTACAAAGATAGTGGAGTGGTTTGCCATTTCCTTCTCCCCCTCATTTTACAGATGAGGAAACTGAGGGAAATAGGGTTAAGTGACTTGCCCAGGATCACACAGCTAGTTGCGAGTCCAAGCCTGGATTGGAACTCAGGTCTTTATGACTCCAGGCCCAGTAATTTATCCACCGAGCCACCTGCCTGCCCCCTTGGCTTCCCCGGTCTCCTTCAAATCTCAGCTAAAACCCTACCTTCTACAATAGGCCTTTCCTAGTCACACTTAGTACTAGCACCTTCTCTCAGACATTACCTCCAAATTATCCTGTGTATATAGCTTGTTGATACATGTGTTTGCATGTCAGCTCCCACATTAAAATGTGAACTTTTTGAAAGCAAGGCCTGTTTTTTGCTTTTCTTTGCCTCTCCAGGGCTTACTTAGCACAGTGCCTGGCACGTTTTAGGTGCTTAATAAATGCTAGTTGATTTGACATCATTATTTTTAAGCTAATAATTGCAGCTGATATTCCACGTCCTTCGTAGCTGAATTTATTCTAGATCTCTTAATAATTTTCCCTATAGTCCATGTGACTGATAGTCCCCATTAAAATATTCTTCCTCAAGCAAAATGGTGCCTTTGTTTGATGGCGCTCAGGTTCTAGATGCAACATGTCCAAGACCCAAAGATCCTAGGAATCCTTCCCCTCCCCACCCCAACAGATTTGGGTAACAGCAGGTGAAAGCAAATTCATGTATGTTTATGAGCATCTCCATACATCCGCAGCTTTGGGAGCATTTCCCCCTTTCGTGACTAGGATCCACCTCTGACACACAGCTGCCTAGTAGCTAGACCACAACTAGAACCCCATCTTCTGATTTCCACTTCAACGTTCTTTCTTCTACATCATTTTCCTCTTTGGATTTATGGGAAAAAAATGGGCCTATTTAATCCTCTGGCATCATTCTGTTCAAGAGCAAATTCCTAATCATCCAACAAGACATTGTCATTAAAGGCACTAGATCTAAGATCTGACAAGATTCCCATTTAAAATAATAAGTCCTCTTTAAAGAGAAAAAAAAATTCTAATTACTTTTTAAAAAAAAAAATGAAAACTGTTGAAATTCAGAACCTTTTTTGTGTTATGGACCCCTTTGGCAGTCTGGTAAAACCTGGCTGAATTTATTCTAGATCTCTTAATAATTTTCCCTATAGTCCATGTGACTGATAGTCACCATTAAAACTCTCTCAAGCAAAATGGTGCCTTTGTTTGATGGAGCTCAGGTTACAAGGAATATTTTTCTTTCTTGAATAATTCTTCTTGGAATAAATTTTTTCATGCATGAAATAAAATATATAGGATTACCAAGGAGATCAATTGTATTGAAATCCAGATATCAAATTTCCTTTAAGTCCACAGATCCCAGCCATGTTAAGAACCCCTGCTTAGGACCAACAATTTCATTTTACAGTTGAGGACACTTGGCCATAGGGAAGTTTTGCTCAAGATCATCCAGTAAGTTTCAGAAGGAGAATTTTTGAACCTAAGTCTTCTGACTCCAGAACCAACATTCTTTTTCCACATTATTCTCTGACAACCCAAAAGCTCTCAAATACCTGACATCCGGCATATCCGAATTTCCAAGTTCCGTATAGGTCTGAAGCAGCAGACATGGGATAACCAATACTGCTAACCCCTATATCAGTAACAGCCAGGTTTATGATAATTGTATTTGTTGCTGTCCGAAGTTCCTTGTATTTCACAAAGATGCCCAGGACGATGATGTTGCTGAGAATACTTATCACGCCTACAAAGACACAGAAAACAAAGTGCTCAGTGTAATGTGGATACGTCTATGAGCAAGATTAATATGAACACCAAAGTAGCCAGAAATGATCATCATGGTGTGGTTTTGTCAACGCAGTGATCAGGAGCCTTCATGGATACAAACACAGTGGACTGGAGGAAGCACTAACAACATATTTAGTATCTGCACTTAAGAAAAGTCTACAAACCCCAGAATACCTTTAACAATGATAGAGCCAATATCCAGAATCCCATTGTGACTGTCTCCTCTGGGTCTTGGCTCCTTAGCTGCTGCTGTTGAATCATTTCAGTTGTGCCAACCCATTTGGGGTTTTCCTGGCAAAGATACTGGAGTGGTTTGCCATTTCCTTCTCCAGATGAAGAAACTAAAACAAACAGGGTTAAGTGACTTGCCCAAGGTCACACAGCTACTAAGTGTTGGGAGCTGGTTTTAAACTCAGGCCTGGCACTCTATTCACTGTGCCACCTAGCTGCCCAGGTCCTTAGCTACGGTTCCTGTTTTCATTAACCAGGTCTCTCCTGTTTCAGATACTCTGACTCAATTCCCTGCTCTTCCTTCCAAAAAATCAAAAAAGACATCTCTCACTTTGGAGAGAAGTTTCCTTAGCCTACTTTAGCAACCAATCCCACCAATCTGCAACCCATATAACCACTTTTCTTTAAAGATCTCAGAACACACTCAAAGTTGTCATTTAAATACAATGAATTGGGGGGGGGGGGATTTTAGAACTCAAAATCATATAAAAGTGAATGTTGAAAACTAAAAGTAAATAAATACGTTGAATAGAGAAAAGAATGTAAAGACTTACATGAACTGATGCAAAGTCAACTTAACAGTCAAGAAAATAAGGCATGCAATATAAATGGAAAGGGAGCAACAGACTGAGGTTCATGAAATGCCAATTTGAATAGAACTTTGAAGTAGAGCGTGGCTACCAGGAATCCTCCAAGAGCTTACCCTTGTAGCAGCAATCACACTGGCATACTCAGGATGGCTGCTAGTGCAGAGTCTTAGATCTGCTTCACTAAGGAAAGCAACTTAAAAGGGGTCAATGATCTTCTGTAATTACATAGAGAAAAAAATACAAAGAGAAATAAAGACCAGCAGACAGGGCTCTACTGCCTGAATCAAAGCTTTACATCTACCACTGAATCGTGAGAGTCTTTACCTCTGAGCAGTCAGGGAGCTCTGAGAACATGTGACCACTCAGTCTCGATCAGGGAATCACAGCATCTTTCTCATAAGTGAGCCCCGAAAGGAAAAGCTCACCTCTCAGAATATATACTCTTTCAGCAAACAGACTCAGAGCCAGAAGGTATCATAACCTGACTCATCGCCTAATTAGCTTATTAATAAAAGGTGTGCAAGCCTTCCTTCAAGCAAGCAAGCTTCCCTTAATGAGAGGAAGGGAGAGACGGAGAGAGGGAGAGAGAGAAAAGAAGGAACAGGGGAAGGAGGGAGAGAGAAAGGAAGAGGGAGGAAGGGAAAGGAGGGAGGGTTTATTAAGCACCTAAGTACCTGTGCCAAATACTGTGTTAAACACTGTACAAATATCATTTCATTTGATCCTTACACCCTGGGAGGTAGCAGCTATTATTATCCGCTTTTACAAGAAACTGAAGCAGACAGAGGCTAGGTGACTAGCTAGGATCACACAGATAGTAAATGTAGGAAACTGGATTTGAACTCTGGTCTTCCTGACTCCTATGTCCAGTGCCTTGTACACTGTGGCACCATCTAGTGATGTAGCTAGAGAAATTATTGGAGACAAGGTAGATTTGGTGACAAAAATACTTCTATATAACAAAAAACCAATATTTAAAACAATTAGCTAACATTTGTTCTACAAATATAACATAAAAAATTAACATTCAACATTAATATGGCAGTTGACATTTAAAGGCAGCTGGTGGCACAGTGGGCACCAGGCCTGGTGTCAGAAAGACCTGAGTTCAAATACAGCCTCAGACAATTACTAGCTGCATGACTCTAGGCAAATCATTTCACTTCAGTTTTCCCATCTGTAAAATTGGGGTAATAACAGCACCTACTTTCCAGGGTTGTCATAAAGACCAAATAAAATAATAAATTGTAAGGTCCTTAGCATAGTGCTTAGCATATAGTAAGCACTATATAAATGTTAGCTATCATTACTATTATTATTATTATTATTAAGAAGTACATAGCACAATGCCTTGCATCAAACAGACACCACATAAATGCTTATTCTTTCCCTCCCTCCCTTACAAGGAACTAATATTATTTAAGGCTATATCACTCAGTGTCCAATGAATCCAGCCAAAGGATTATGGCCAACCAATAAATAAAAGCAGAGGCATAAAGTGTAAATCACTTAAAAACTGCTCAGATTCAAGAACAAGCTATACATTCTAACAACTCTGAGGTACACAAACCTAACCCCCACAAACTTGCAAAGATAATTAAAAGTAAAAAAATTCAATGTTGTACAATTATGAACAATGAGCACACTCATACATTGCTGGTGGAATTTTAAACTGGTAGGATCTTTTTCTAAAAATATTTGGCAGTGCACTACTAGAATTACAAAAATAATCAATCTGACCCGACAAGCCTCTAAGTTAGTATCATTTCCTAAATGCACTGCCAAAAAGGGGGGGGGGGATGGTGTTGAGAAGTTATGTTCAAAAACATTTGTGGCATCATTTGCAATTATGAGGAATTATTAACTTAAATTGTCAGTATTTGAAGATTATCTAAATAAATTGTAGCAATAGTAACATAATGGAATGATAATGAAATAAAGATTTATCTATATGAAGATTACTATTCTCGTAACCAGAAGCATCGCCTTTATGGCCCATTCACCAGGACATACAATTTATTTAGAAGATACACTTGCTAGTATTAATAAGACTTTACCTACATATTATTTTAAGAGTATGAAGTTTCAAAAATGTTAACAAAAATCATTTCAAAGAAAAGAAACTGTAACATTTCTCTGCTTATTCTCCTCCTCCTAACAAATTGTGTAAAGCAACATTGAGGCTTGAAATCCAATGAGTTCAGCTTAACTAAATACATAGTCTTATACAAGAGTAACAAATCCAAAAGGTTTTTTCAGAAATTTGATATTGAAGCACAAAGCTGCAAATGTACAAATATGAATTATGACTATCACAACTGTTCCTAAAAAAGATTGCTTTAATACCTCTGTTGTCTTTTTAGCTGCATTTTAGCATAAAAATCATTACATTTGATAAAAAAGCATTTCTGAGGTTAAAGAAATATGAACGATTCTGGGAAAAGTGTTTTTAAGTAGGACCTAGATTTTCTGAATGCATCATGAATGCTAAGAATGTTTTATTTTCATGGATTTGCCACCAGGAATCCAAAGCACTTTCTTCTTTTTCAAGACAGTGTATTTCAACTTCCTATCACTATAAGGTGCAGAGAAGGTGCCAAACTTAATTGGTAGAGGAAGTTTTTACCAGGAGTTCTCCATATCTGTTAAAAAAAAAAAAAAAAAGAAAAATCTCTGAAAACCAACCCAAGCCCAACCACCATAATATATGCTTGTGAAATTTGTCAAGAGAAAATGGCAGATGGCCAAAAAGACCCAGCAAAAAGCGCTGCAGTAGAGCGTCTTTTTATTTCTAATAATAAAATTTGTTGCACTCCATTTCATTTGTAGTGGCCAAATAGAGATGTTCCCAACTTTTGATTTAAAATCACTAAGGATTTTTGCCCATTTCTCTCCCATTTCACACTATGATCAAACCTCAAGAATATTTGAGATATGTTGACTTAAGGAAACTGAAACCCCCCTCATCTTTCTTTTCCTTCCCTTGTTTTAAAACATGATTGTTCAAATGGAAAAAATAAGTACCTGCTGTGATCAAATAAGCTGCCACGATGTTGTGCTCTGCTGGCGAAAAGCCTGAGTGACCTTCCTTTTCAGGTTCCAAGGAATCATTCTGAAACATTTTGTAGAGCGCTAGGGAACAACTTCCCAGACAAGTCTTCAGAAGCTATGAAATGTTTCCGGGGAAAGATTTTCAGGACAAATCAGTTCCACTGTGAGACCTCAAAGAGAAGCCCTTTCACTGGAGGACATCCCCCACTGGATTTAATTGGGCTCAACAGCAAATGGGTTAAGTTCCCAGAACAAGAGATAAGCTTGTTAACAGAACAAAGAGCAACCAACACTAAGAATTTTGACCAAGATGCTTGGGCATCAGCCTTAAGTCTAAAAAGATTATTAAGAATTGGGGCCAGGCCCTACCCCAATGGGCTTAGATGAGATTTTTCTAGGTCTTGTGAATATGGGTTGCCAGTTGAGAATGTTCTCTAATTGTACTGAACCTAGAGGAAAAAAAAAAAAAACAATTTCTGTGACCTGTGTGTTTGCGTGTTTCTAACTCTTAAGACTGCACCAAGAAAACAGTTCTGTCACTAAATACGTGCGGGAGTGAGGGATAGGTAGGTGGAATGCATGTGAAGCCAGGGAGAAGTCAGGATCTGAAAGCAGGGAAAAGGAGAAAGAATAAAGGATTGTACCCCTTCCATAGGGTTAAGCTTAGCTATGTAGAATGAAATTCAGAGGCGACAGTGGGTGACCTGCCAAGAATAATGAGACACCAAGCAAGTCGCGTTCTAAGAGCTGGCAGATGCTAGAAGAGGGGTCTGTTGAGGGACATCTGTCTGGTGACTCGGTAGGGCCCCTTGGGCTGCTTAGACTTGCTAGGATAGAGCTTGGGGTAACCCCAAATTCCAAATTAAATCACCTAAAAAGATCCATCAACCTTCCAACCTCAAAACATCTTGGTGACAACAGCCAACAGACTGAAACAGAAACACTCGGAGCCCAGAGCCCACGGCCAAGACTCGTGCTGGAGCCACAAACAGCAAAGGAATACAGGCTGCTAGGGTCTAAGGGACCCTAAGTCTGAGCCTCAGTGACCTTGGAACCAAGACTTATCACAAACATCCTTTTTATCTACGTCTGAGTAGGTTCCCTTCGACAGACATGCAAGGGAACTAATAGGAAGTCAAGAAGGAACGCAAGATCACGGATCAAGAAGCATTGTGTGGCCAGTTCGGTTGTGTCTGATTCTTCATGACCCCATTTGGGGTATTCTTGGCAGAGATACTGGAGAGGGTCACCATTTCCTTCTCCAGCTCATTTTGCAGATGAGGAAACTGAGGCAAAAGGGTTAAATGACTTGCCCAGGGTCACACAGCTACGAAGGGTCTGAGCAGGATTTAAACTCAGCAAGGGGAGTCCTCCTAACTCCAGGTCTGGCACCCTAACCACTGTGCCACCTACCTGCCCCAGATCAAGAGACAGAATAGATCTTAAAAAGCCAGTCCAGTCCAATTCTACCACCTCCTGTCCCATTTTACAGATGAAGAGACTGAGGCTCAGAGAGAAAAAGTAATTTGCCCAAGTTCATACAGGTGGTGGCTGGTAGGGGCAGGCTTTGAACCCAAGTGCTCCAACATCAACTGCAGTTTGACCCTTTTCCACTGCAGCAATCTGGCTCCCAAAGCAAAAGATGCAGATTCCATGGCAGATGAAAACAAGAAATGATGTTTCTTTTCTGCCATCCTTGGAACTGCATATGTCGAAGTCCCCATTTGGGGGCCAGGAAAAGAGCTTCAGCTATGTGGCAGTTTGATGATGATCCTGATAACTCCTCACCTGTAGGGTAGGTAAGTAGTGACAAGATTACCGGGTCCGGTTTTGCAGATGAGGGAACCAAGACTTGAAAATTGTAGAGCGGTCTTCTTTGTCAGCAACCTCACCAGCAGCTTCTTGAAAAATTCAGTAGTAACATACACACACTAATAAATAGTACTTAATAAATTAAGTGGTTCCTATTTTGTAGGAGTCTGAGTAATACTTTAATAGTATGAACAGAAACTCAGGCCTAATTAATGACTGATACCCATGTGGATAATTGAAAGTGGAGGGATAGCATGCTTATCAAATTTACAAATGACACAAAACTGGGGAATAGTTAATACAGCAGATGAGTTAATACCCAAGGAAATCCTGTCAGGCTAAAACATTGGGCTAAAGATGAAAATTGATAGGGATAAATGTAATGTCTTACACTTGGGTTCAAAAATTCAACTTCACAAGGTAGAACAGGCATGGATACTTTTCTAAAATAATCTTGTGGCGGGCTTGGGTAGCCTTAACGGACTTCCAGCTAACTATACAAATCACATGTGTGCGATATAGCTGCCAAAAAAGCTTGTGTGATTTGGGGATTCATTAAGATAGGAAGAGCTTTCGAGACTGGAATTATACTCTGCACTGATCTTAGATGGTATCTAATGTATAACTCAGTTCTGGGTGCCACAGTTTAAAAAGGAAATCAGAAAGCTAGAGAGCATCTAGAAGAGGGAAACCAGGATGATTCAAGGTGTTGAGAATCCATCCCACATGAAGATCAACTGAAAATACTCAGGATGTTTAGCCTGGAGAATAAAAGACACAGGGTGAGGGCATATTAGCTACATTCAAGTATTTGACAGTCACGTGGAAGAGGGATTAAATTTACCACAGGATAATAGATTTAGAGGCAGGTAGGTGGTACAGAGAGTGCCATCAGGAAGACTCATCTTCCTGCTAGCTTCAGACATTTACTGTGTGACTGGGCAAGTCACTTCACCCATTTGCCTCAGTTGCCTCATTTGTGAAATGAGCTGGAGAAGGAAATGACAAACCACTCCAGTATCTCTGCTAAGAAAACCCCAAATGAGGTCAGACACAACTGAACAAGAACAAAAACTAAGGTTTACAAAGTGCTTTACATATGTTAACTCATCAATAATAGCACTTAGGACTCTCATGAGTAAAACTTTTGATCATAATTTTCTGGATTTGGGCTTTTTCCATTTTTTTCATACTGCTCCTTCAACTCCTATTTGTCTTAGCTTGTTATAACAGCTTTAGCAGTACGAATTGACACCCTCTTGAAACTTGTTATGTTTTATTTACCCATCATAGAGATTTTTTTTACCTCTTTAAAAGTAACACAATTTGAACTAAAATATTGAAGACATTTAAATTATTATTTATAACCGATTTCAAATTACAGTAATGGAAAGGGAAGGGGAATACACTATGCAAGAAAAAAAGAAAGATTAGGAAAAATTCTCACGTAATTGAGGTACACAAGAATAAGTCAATATAAAGGAGGAAGGGGTGGGGGGATCACTTGACATCTGAATCTCACCCTCATCTGAGCTGGTCAAAGGAGAGAAGCATAGTCACATACAAGAGATGGGCACAGAAATAAATATTACTCGACAAGAGAATAGGAGGCAAAGGGGAGAAGGAAGAAGGAGGAATTAAAGAGAGGATTAAAATCCACTTGGTTATTTCCTATGTGGATGGACAGGCCAAACTCTTGAGTAATTACATTCTCTCTTTCAGCAGGCTGTGCAAAGTTTTGAGTCCTGCTGGAATTAATGGCACCCACCAAAAGGAGCATTTGGAGGACTTCACTATCCACAGAAATTACTATCTTGACATGTACTCTGCATTGGATCACCTCCATTATAGTGCTGAGTATATTTATCTCCCTGGTTTTGGCATACCAAAGCAAAACAAATTCTCACATTAACCATGGCCAAAAACCCATCAATCTGAATTGAACCTTGAGTTCAAGGCTTCTCTGTCAGAAAGTGGGCAAGTTTCATCACTTGTCCTCAGGAATCATGATTGGTCACTGCATTGTCCAAAGCTCAAAGTTTCAATGTTTTCTTATTATAACATTGTGAATGACTACAATATAGATGAGGAAGAAGTCTGGAAGAACTTTAAGATGTTGCCTTAGATGCTTTTCTTCATAATCGAAAAATAAGCACAACTTCTTTAGAAACTAATTTTCTAGCAGGGTTTCCTGACAGGGTAACCAGACTAATTTGAGGTTCGCTTATGTGATAGTGCAGTAGTGGAAATGGCCTTTGATTATGGACAACAGAGGAGCTTCCTTCAAATGGATGTTCCTGCCCTATGTGGACAGACATTTGGAGAAGGCAGATTTCTCCCAGGAGACTAATACCACCACACCACCACCCCAATTCTCAGGAGCTCCTCAGACCTTATGGATCAACCCTGAGCTGTTTCCACCAGGGCTGCTCAAAGTTAACTTTTTATAATGTAAGAACTGCCTGATTCTAATATTGTGACCTCCAGGTCTCCATTAGTATCAAAACAAGAACAAGCTCAGCCCTAAGGTCGACTGCATTCCATCTTTGTCCTGAAACGTGCTGTTCCCAAAGCCCCAAGGGGATAAGAAGTCAGAGAGACACACTTTCAGAAAAATCAGCACAGCAGCTAGCTTCAGTCATCTTGTGGTGACTTCTAAAACTGGAAGTGAATCAATCACTAAAACTTCTTTAATCAAGTTTTCAGTTCCCTCCTCTGTTGAAATAACAGTAAGACATTGTACATCTCTTGTCATTTCATTAATTCCATTCAGCACTTATCCACACGTGGTCATTTAATAATTTTTCTTTAATAAAAGTATAGCTTACATAAGAAAAGAATTCCTGGATTTGGTTATTGATCTGATAAAGAGTACAGGATATATAGATTATATTTCTATGCCTTAAAAAGGGGGGCAATTACATATACCTTAATGAAGCCATACACAATGTAAAACAAGAGTGACAAATGGTTTAAGAATTCTCTTTCTTGCAAAATTTCTCTACACCAGGCTAATAAATCTTTTACTTCTGACCCAGACCACACAGTCTTAATGAAAATAACTAACATTTTAAGAACAGTAATAATGGGAACCCAAGTTTATGCTGTAAGAAAGTCATACAACCACTAGAGGGCCATATTCATCCATTTACATATCACCATCTCAATTTTATAAATCATAGAATCAGATTTTAGTACTGTGAGAACCTTAGAGATCACCTAGTACAGCCTCCTCATTTTACAGATCAGATCAGGGACCAAAAACACGGACATTAACATAAAACTTCAAGGTTTACAAGGCTCCTCTTGTACACTACAAGTAAGACACAGGTACTAAAGGTATTCTATTTTACTGATGAGGAAATTCAAAGAGGTGAAGGCACTTAGCTACTATTAAGCAGCTACTAAATTCTAGAGGGGGAATTCTGAACCTAGCACCTCCTGACTCAGGCTATCAAGCATTCTTTCCACCTCACCCCATTGCCGCTGCACCTAATCTAGCCCCTTCATTTTACAAAAGAGGACACTCAGATTTTCCAAACCAAAAATGTTAAGTGATTAATTCACTACCATTAGAATATTAGTTCCACAGGGCCAGGACTAATCTTTTGTAAATTCTCTCCCACACAAATTCCTACAAAAATTGAATTAAACTAGTTTAACTGAATTGACACAGCCAGGCCCAGAACTGAAGCTTCCCAACTGCCCAATCTATGCACCTTCGATACCCAGCAGTCTCTTGATATGCCTTATTTTGAAAAGAATAAAGATGTAGTCTACTTTTATGCCTTACACATGGTAGGCGATATTTTGCTGAACTGAATTTTCTAACTTTCTCCCAAAAACATTTCCTCAAACTATTGTTATAGGAAATTGAGCATTTCTGTAAACCTGGGACGCTTTAAAAAAAAAAAAAACATTTAAAACCTTTACTAGGAAGCAAATTGGCAAACTTCCTGGAGAGAAGAGCACTTGCTGTTATATGACCTTCTTCTAACAGGGAAACCAAGTCCCAAACAAGGAATCTGGATAAAAAAGTACGGTTAAGTCAAAACAGAAGACTCACCCAAGATCAGATGTCTTAAAACTCACTAGTTACACTACCATGAACAAGACACTTCACCTCTATTTCCTCACCTGCAAAATGGGAATAACACTTACTTATACTTTGGGGTTGTGGGGAAAGCACTTTGTAAACCATAAAGTCCTTTATAAATGTTTGCTAGTAAATTTCTCTTCAACCAAAAGTTTGTCAGAAAACATATTACAGCTTGTATTCTCTCCTAAAGCAGATTGCATTTAATCAAATTTTAAAATTCAGGATATAAGTTTGCCAGAAAATCTCAAACTTGCTAGTAAATTTATTTAGCCTTACAAGAATGTAACCTTCACACATTAAAAAAAAAAAAAGGCAGAAAAAGCCCCTCCAACTATGTACTCTGTTGTCCCTAGAGGTATAGATTAAATATAGGCAACAGGGAACACGAAACACACACACACACACACACACACACACACACACACACACACACAGGTTTTGCAGGCTTCTGCAACCAATAATACAGAAAAGCTATACTTTGGATAAAGCCTAGCTGGGCCATTAAAAATGTCTATTATAGATATAAAAATACTTAACATACAAGCTTCATGATTTAAAAAAAAAACTATGAATCCCACTTTATACAGTATTTGTAACCATGATAACCACTTGTTTTATCCAAAAGCAGCTTAATGGAATACACCAATGATCTAACAACTCCTTGAAGGTCTATTATAGATAGCAGAAGGAAAGCCATGGGAATAACTTTCATAAGATAACAAAAAGTTACTCTTCAACTTAAAGTGAACCTCAAAAACATCCTTATCCTGAACTCGAAAACTACAACTCTACAAGTCATTACCTATTTCAGCAGGAAAATTCCCAAACAGCCTCTCATACTAACAAATAAAGAGAATGTTAAAATAAGATTTGGTATAACAACGTTCAAAGCTAGACAATGATGCTGAGATTTACACTTATTTTGAGGACAGAATCCCTGAGTGCTCTTAACTATATACCCTTCTAATAGTCTACTACGACTCAAATAGATCAGAATGTAGAATTAAGAATTCATGCAACAGAAATAAAAGCTGTAAAAATATAACTATAGAAAAAATATACTATTGTTTGCCCTTGGGGCATTGACATCACCCACTAGGGTGCAAGTTTGATATTTCTATCATAAGCCAAGAGAAACCTTGACCTTAATCCTTGCTGAAATTTTTATTCTAATAGCAAAGTGATAATTAAATCCAACAGCATTTTTCCTACTCAAACACAAGCTCCAGTTTGCCAAAGCCCCCAAAAATGAAATCACACTTACTTATTCTGATAGCTTGATTAGCTGAAAGACCAAGAAAAATTTTTCTTCTTCAGAGTACTAACCAATATGTAATTCTGACTGAAATCCTAAATAGTATTCAAATCGACCATAAAGTATTACTCAAGAATAGGTTATAAGGGATTACATACTTTGCCCAAGGTATGATGCACAAAGAAAACATTAGTAACAACTTTCAAAACTATCATGAGGAAAAAAATTAGTGTAGTGGGACGATGTGAAACTGATAAGCTTTCCTGCCAATCTATGGGCAGTTGGAATAGTTTTATTAGAAGCACTCATGAGAAACCAATGGAGACCACTGATTTAAATGAGCATATGTGCATATAAAAATTGTAAAAACTATACCATAAGAACACTTCCCTGAAAGCAGTTATTCCATACAAGTATTTCTGTATTTTAAATTTGCCTAACAGTGACATAATTCTCATAAATGATGGATCAGTCTCTGAGCCTATTAATTCAATTTTCTATAGATCTTCAAGCTTACCTTCAACTACCAACAATGGTCTGTGCAACTCAAGGATGTTTCAAATCTTTAAATTCTCAACTAGAATTACATAAGCAGAATACCCAAATAAAAACTCTTAAATATTTCAGGCTTTAAGTTGAATGCATTACAACCACATATTATGGTGTCTGATTTCCAACCTTATTGCTTATTTCTAACTAACGTCTCAAATTTTCTGACAGTACTATCAGCACTATACATTTTATTAAGTTACTGACCAAAGTAGTTAAGGAATCAGCATCGCTTTATATAAAGAAGAGAATACAATCATTTAAAAAGTGTTAATGTTCCTATATACAATAGGTATTTATTTGGAAATAGTCCATTTTAACATAGCTCATAAGCACTATAGTACCATAGCACTAGCACAGTTCAAACTGGTAAGTTGAGAACTGATTTTATACAAATATGTTTACGTTTGGGCTGCTAAAGCTTTTTAAAATTCATTCAGTAGGCATTTGACCTTCAAAAATGAAGTCAAGCCATAGTAACAACAACTGTCAATTTTAAAACCAAGAAAAAAGTTAAATTTTCATATTTAAAAACTCCAAATTACAATGAAAGTATTATTGAACATTTATTAAGCACCCACAGAGTGCTGAGCATTGTACAAAATATATAAAAGATTCAGTCCACGCTCTTTTGGGAGCAAAACTGTCTCATCCTTTGTATCCATTTTGCACAGAGTAGTGACACTGTTGATACACTGTCATAAAGTGACCAGTTCCTTAGAATTGTACTTGCTTTTAAAAAAAAAAATCTTCAGATCCACAGCAGAAGTAATTCCTTAATTCTGAAGAACTATTCAAAAAGCCAACTGGTGAAGTTTACTTGCCAAAAGTTCCACTTAACGTCCTCTACCTGGTATGAGAAAAATATAAAGTTAAGGTCCATTGGAATAGAATTTTTAGTAATTATAAAATCAAGGTCAAAATCTGCATTAGTACTTATTAATATGTAATTCAGTCTATTGATACACAAAGTCAGCTATTATTTCCTAAGGTATCTGGTACTCATAAAGACAATATCTGTACGTTACCAACAGTTTACTTACAAGCACCAGCTGCCGTCTGGATTTATATAATTAAATTTGTCTACTACAGATCCTAAGTGGTATATCCTTTTTAAAAACATATTTAAAACACCTATTTTCAACAAAAACGAGGAAAAATGGTTGATATATAATTCAGATGATGTGTAAAAACTTCTTTTAACTCCCACCTCTGAAACCACCACCTCCTCGTCCTCCTCTGAAGCCTCCACCACCTCTTCCACCTCTAAAGCCACCTGGAGAAAAACATACACAAAAAAAAAAATCACAAAATTAGTCTTTTCTATAATAACTATTAACTCTATCACATCATGAGGAAAATACAACTAGTAGGCAGAAGAATGCTAGAGTAATCCCATCAGTGGATATCAAGCTAAAGCTTACAACAAAGTCTTGAACTACCAGCAAAAACTTGTTTTGATTTAGTTTCTTTTTAAGTGAGGAATGTGGTCTGAGGGGTAAGATATGCATATCAACCAGATATAAATAAGATAATAAAATTACTATGCCAAAATCTGTGTTTTAAATTATAAGGGGGGGGGGGGTATTAGTGACAAGATCAAAGCAACTTAGAAAAATTTTTAAATTCCTTGCAAAGGTTAATCCTTAAACTAGACTGTAGACCTTGAGCACATCATGAACATATTTCCAGAATGAGGAGACTTCTGGCTAAAACAGACGCTATATATAAGAAATCAATGGAAGATAAAGTTGGTTAAATAGAGTAGGACAAATGTATAAATGGCCTTGAATGGCAGTCTGGGAAATTTAAACTATCTGGATGGCAATGGGTAGTGGTAGATGAAAACTATGTTTAAATTTAATCAGGAAGTTGTTTGCAGGGTAGAGTTCAGTGGTAACTGGGAGACAAAGGTGACAGGGATATTAATTAGGAGCTACTGAAGAATTCAATCTAAGAACAGGGTGATAGGTTGAATTACAGTAGTGATGATAATAAAATGTTGGATACAAAACTTATCTGATTACTGGATCTGAAGGGCAAAGGGGGGGGGGGGCGGGGGGAGAAATCAAAGATGATGCTCAGTTTTCAGTGGAGACTAGTGGTGGCCCTGACAGAAATTGAGAAAAGATACCAATGTGGATACTATAAGGGGAGAGATAAGTTCCAGGTCTGAGGTAGATAACAACAGGACATTCAAGTAGAAGAGAAGATAAACCGACCTTTAGGAGACAGGAAATTGAAGATTACATGAGAGGTGAGGAATGAATACTGCAGTCTTCAGCACAAGTAACATCGAATCGACTCTCCTGTGAGAGTGCAAAACATGGCCAAGGGATAAACTTTAAGGAAGAACTACATTTAACACAGTAGAAGAAAGGATAGAGTTAAAGTATACAAGATACTTAGAGGGAAGAAATTTTCAAAAGGGGTGGAGGGCCTTGAAGTAGCTTAGATATTAACAACGTGTCAACAGGGCCTGAAAAAAAAGCCCTTGTATTTAGCAAGGTCTCGGGCAAAAAGGAATGGCAGACTGTCCACACCAAAAAGCATGAATGTTGCAAAGTACTCCTGTATTTGGAGCTCGAAATATAACAGGGGGTGGGGAGGAGCCAATGGGACACTTGTGACTTTATTAGTGTGGGCAGTTCCCTGATACAGGAACTCTGTGAAGGGATGAAAGCAGTAAGGAGTCAGGGAGGAGAGATGAAAAAAGGAAATAGGGTGATAGGATGAAGACTAATGTCTTTTATGCCAAGGAAAGAACAGCCAAGCAGGGCTTGCATCCCCACCTCCTCTTGCCAATGTGCTTGGTAAGGAGATTTCATAGACCTTAACTCAGAACTCAAAAAACAAACAAAAAAAGGCCATTTTTTTTCTCTTTTCCCTCCCTACTCTAGCTATTATAACCCCTATTAATCGTCCACAATGTTTTCTTCACAGACCGTATGTGGGAACCACACTACTTTCACTTCTTTGCCCTGTCCCAGGCTTGATAACCTTGACTGCCTTCCCCTCTAACCATGACCTGCTCTTGGTCAGTCTTCCAGATTATTCATTCAACCATATTTGTTGAAGATCTGAATCAGTGTAAGGCAATAATGAGGGGCACAAGGACAATAGTCCCTGCCCATAAACAGATTACAACTAAAAATCCCAACAGTATCCAGTTATTTTTTAAACCTGTCTTACTTTCATTAAAACTGTTAAATTGCATCAAAAGAGTCCTAGATTCTAGAGGGACAGGGTGGAACAATAAAAACACAAACCCTAGATCTGTTGAAAATAGAAGACAGAGTTTCAAATCCCAGTTTTATCAATTACTACCATTGTGTCATCTTAGGCAAGTCATTTAAACCCCACCCCTACTGGTGACCTAGGTCTTTTCTAGTTATTGACCTATAAGCTCATGTTCTCACAGAAACATGCTGATCTTGTTTCAATGAACTAATCGAAGATACAGCACTGCTTTGATAAAAGGCAATCTAAATTGAAATGTCATTATAGTTTGACAGTATCAAGAGGAAGGAAGGTCACCTGCTGCCCCTTCCTTAATTTTGCTCTACCTCTTCACCACAACATCATTCTGTTCATCACTCCCCACTTCCACTTTTCTACTTTGCCACAGATCCCTCCTAATATAGTGAAATTCACCCATACACACATATAAAAGGGGGGATTGGGGTAGGCAGGGTGGAGAAAGAGAGAGAGAGAGTGAGAGAGCTGTTTGTATAGTTGTATATATAAAACCACTGAGCAGCATCAATAAATGGGTCTTCTCCGTCTCAACTTCGCAGGTCTCCTGAAAACTACTATAGCAGGGGCAATCTATGGCTCAGGTGCAGAAGCATTAGCCTCCTATGCCAGGCCCTCAGGCAAGGAGCAACTCTACCACTCCAACCACTGGGCTAAAGGACAGAGGCATTATCAGTTCATAGCTAAAACAACTTTATTTGTTAAAAAAAATTCTCTATCTTCCAAAAGCATTGAGACTTAAAGGTACATTTCAGGTACTACTGAAAATTTCAGGTATTCACTAGTCAAGGTTGACATGTGATTTTCATCTTACACACTGTATTCGGAATCTAACCCTTACAGAACAAATATGTGCTTTCAACATACTTTTCCTCTGAAATCTAGATAAATCTTATTTCAGTCCTTTAATTTTTTTTAAATTTTTTTTTTGATATATTTAGTTTTCAGCATTTTCACAAAAGCTTGAATTACAAATTTTGTCCCCATTTCTACCCTCCCCCCCCACTCCAAGATGGCATATATTCTGGTTGCCCTGTTCCTCAGTCAGCCCTCCCTTCTGTCACCCCACTCCCCTCCCATCCCCTTTTCCCTTCCTTTCTTGTAGATCAAGATAAATTTCTACACCCCCATTGCCTGTGTATCTTATTTTCTAGTTGCATGCAAAAACTTTTTTTTGTTTGTTTTTGAACATCTGTTTTTAAAACTTTGAGTTCCAAATTCTCTCCCCTCTTCCCTTCCCACCCCACCCTCCCTAAGAAGTCAAGCAATTCAACATAGGCCACATGCGTATCATTATGTATCTTCCACAATACTCATGTTGT
>CM053623.1:280633667-280687877 GCA_028646595.1 Phalanger gymnotis
GATAATATACTCAATTGAGTACGTATGGTATTCCCTCCTCAGGTCAAATCTGATGAGAGCAAGATTCACTCATTCCCCCTCACCTGCCTTCTCTTCTCTTCCTACAGAACTGCTTTTTCTTGCCACTTTTATGCGAGATTAACTTACCCCATTCTATCTCTCCCTTTCTCCCTCTCTCAATATATTCCTCTCTCATCCCTTAATTTGATTTTATTTCTTTTAGGTATCTTCCCTTCATCTTCAACTCACCCTATGTCCTCTCTTTCTCTCTATATACATACATACATATATGCATACACACACATATACATATATACACAAATATATATATATGCAAATTCCCTTAAGCTACTCTAATACTGAGGTCTCATGAATCATATACATCATCTTTTCATGTAGGAATGTAAACAAAACAGTTCAACTTTAGTAAGTCCTTTGCAAATCTTTCTTTTTCTTGATTACCTTTTCGAATTTTTTTCAAATTTTCTATTCAGCTCTGGTCTTTTCACTGAGAAAGCTTGAAAGTCCTCTATTTTATTGAAAGTCCATATTTTGCCTTGGAACATGATACTCAGTTTTGCTGGGTAGGTGATTCTTGGTTTTAATCCTAGCTCCATTGACCTCTGGAATATCATATTCCAAGCCCTTCGATTCCCTTAATGTAAAAGCTGCAAGATCTTGGGTTATCCTGATTGTGTTGCCACAATACTCAACTGGGTACTTGCAGTATTTTCTCCTTGATCTGGGAGCTCTGGAATTTGGTGACAATATTCCTAGGAGATTTCTTTTTGGGATCTTTTTCAGGAGGCAATTGGTGGATTCTTTCAATTTCTATTTTACCCTCTGGCTCTAGAATATCAAGGCAGTTCTCCTTGATAACATCTTGAAAGATGACATCTAGGCTCTTTTTTTGATCATGGCTTTCAGGTAGTCCAATAATTTTTAAATTCTCTCTCCTGGATCTATTTTCCAGATCAGTGGTTTTTCCAATGAGATACTTCACATTGTCTTCCACGTTTTCATTCCTTTGGTTCTGTTTGATAATATCTTGATTTCTCATCAAGTCACTAGCTTCAACTTGCTCCAATCTAAATTTTAAGGTGGTATTTTCTTCAATGGTCTTTTGGACCTCCTTTTCCATTTGGCTAATTCTGCCTTTCAAGGCATTCTTCTCCTCATTGGCTTTTTGGAGCTCTTTTGCCATTTGAGTTAGTCTATTTTTTAAAGTGTTGTTTTCTTCAGTATTTTTTTGGGGTCTCCTTTAGCAACTCATGGACTTGTTTTTTCATGGTTTTCTCACATCCTTCTCATTTCTTTTCCCAATTTTTCCTCTATTTCTCTAACTTGCTTTTCCAAATCCTTTTTCAGCTCTTCCATGGCCTGAGACCAGTTCATGTTTTTCTTGGAGGCTTTTGCTGTAGGCTCTTTGACTTTGTTGACTTCTTCTGGCTATATGTTTTGGTCTTCTTTGTCACCAAAGAAAGATTCCAAAGTCTGAGACTGAATCTGGGTGCTTTTTTGCTGCCTGGCCATGTTCCCAGCCAACTTACTTGACCGTTGACTTTTTCAGCAGAGTATGACTGCTTTGAAAGAGTACTATGTTCAAAGCTTAGGGGGATGCGCCAGCTCTGCCACACCAGCACTCCTCCTTCCCCAAGAACCTCCAACCCAGACTGGACTTAGGTCTTCAGCAGGCTCTGCACTCTTGCTCTGATCCTCCACTTAATTCCTCCCACCAGGTGGGCCCGAGGCCAGAAGCAACTGCTGCTGTAGCTCTGTAGCTGCCCCACCTCCACTGCTCCTAGGGTGGTGGCCACTGGGAACTCCTTTCACTCTGACCCCTGCAGCTTTTCCCACTAACCTTCTCTGTTGTCTTTGGTGTTTGTGGGTTGAAAAGTCTGGTAACTGCTGTAGCTCACTGATTCAGGGCACTAGGGCCTGTTCCACCTGGCTCCTAGTCTGGTTGGTCCATGCCACCCACGCTGGGCTCTGTTCTGCCCATATCGCCATGCGTGAAAGACCTCACCCAGCAACCATCAAGGCTGTCTGGGGCTGGAGCCCTGCTTCCCTCTGCTATTTTGTGGGTTCTGCAGTTCTAGAATTGGTTCAGAGCCATTTTTTATAGGTTTTTGGAGGGACCTGGCAGGGAGCTCACGCTAGTCCCTGCTTTCCCTCAGTCCTTTATTTTACCCAAACACCCCACTACTTGACTGGATAAAGGAAAATCTAGTTTTCTATACTACTTGTAGAGATGAGTCAAGCTACATTCCTGATAAAAGTGAAATCCAATACTTTTTCAATAAAAACATCATGATGGTTAAGGGTTAAGTTCAGTCTTGAGGGCTTGTCTGAGAAAACAACTATCACCTATAACTTTGTTTCTGTGGTAAAAGGCTGGGTTTCAAACAGCTGCCCTACATTCTGAACAATACACTTATAAACTAGGTGCTGAAAGGAATAGTTATTTGAACAGTCCCTAAGAATTGTGAAAACAAACATGTTTTAAAGAGTAAAAACTGCAAAGTTCTTTTAAAAAAAAGTTCTATAGGCCTCATGCATTTTTTAAAGCACTGACAAAGCTTCAAAGTCTAGAAAGACATTTTATACAGGGCTAACTAGAACTATGTATTTTATAACTTGTGTAAAGCGTTAAAAACTAGAAATAGTTATGTATATTTCACATATTAAAAAAATCTTTAGTAATAATTCAAAAGCTAGCTACATTGAAAGAGAATAAATTAATGGCCTATATGACCTTATAACAGCTTCGGGGGGGGAAAACAGTACAAATCAAACCAAAAAGTTTTTAGGAGAAAGCAGTAGTGGGCAAAAGGAAAATCTCATTTACTATTCTCCTTTAAAAGGCTAAAATGTTACATCATTACTGAACAAGCAACTGAAATTACATGGACACTAATCCATTTGAAAATTAATTTGTATAATTAATATCACTTTCAGATACACAATTTAAATAGTAGTAAAATTTATTAAAAAGGTTTTTTCCCCAATTTGAGAAAATGGATATGACGAAAGTAGAAATTTCTTTGCCATTATAATTACTCTAGATTTACAGGGTTGAGGAACTCTCATCCTCAAGCCACAAGTGGCCCCCTAGATCCTCAAGTGTCACCCTTTGACTGAATCCAAACTTCACAGAACAAATCCCCTTAATAAAAGGATTTGTTCAGAAAAACTTAAGACTCAGTTAAAAGGCCACACCCGAGGACCTAGAAAGCCACATGTGGCGAGTTCCCCAACCCTGCTCTAGAATTTTGCTAAATATGTATTTGAATAAGAGAAGGTGAATATTACAACAGGCCCTAAGCCTATCTACCCAGTTTTTAAATACATAACTTGCCCTCCATTTCTAAAGATTTCCCACCTCCCTTCAAAGACAAGCACTCCTGTGAGTGCTGTTATGACAAGTAACTTACCACCTCTGCCTCCTCTTCCTCCTCCTCTTCCACCACCTCCTCTTCCTCCTCCTCTGCCACCACCTCTTGGAGGTGCTTTTTCACCTGGTGGCCGAGGTAAGAATCTTTGCAAGGGCAGCAGTTTATATGGGTCAATATAAAACTGAGGACGTAAGGAAAAAGTATACTATGAGAATACATACAATGATCATTGCCTAACAACAATTACTTTAGCATTCCCTCATTTGTATTTGCTAAGATATCTAAAAATACCCTTTCAAGATGTCATCAAGATAAGAATGCCTAAAAAAAAAAGAAAACTTTAGTTTTAACTTCTCCCTTTAAGTGGAATGAATCCTCCCCAACTCACCAAGAGTGCCAGAAGGACAAATAGACTGAAACTGAAAATACAAGGATGCTAGCCATTCACAGCTTTAACCAAATCAAAAAATATTTAGAGTATACCACGCAGTGTTAAGAGCTAAAAGATAACTAGTTATGAAATCTTACCTTGATTATGGATAATAGAAGCTAAAAATTCCAATACAATAAACCTCACCCTAAACATTACGCTTTATCTTGCAAGAACCAGTAAAATTTAGAAATCTTACCAACAGGAAAAGATTTTACTTTAAAGACAATAATAGGCTCTTAACTGTGAATTATGGAAATAAATGTATTCTGAGACGCATAGCTTCAGCATATGAGCAAAAAAATTACTAGAATTCAAAAACTTATGTTAACAGTAATTTTAGAATAGTATTTTGCTGTCTTACGGTACTGAAATTTAACTTATTTTCTAAGCAAATCATGGACAAGAACATAAAAGGGGGGGGGGGGGCAGCTAAGTGGCACAGTGAGTAGAGCACCAGCCCTGAAATCAGGAAGACCTGAGTTCAAATTCGGCCCCAGACACCTGACCCATGTACTTGCTGTGTGAACTTGGGCAAATCACTTAACCCCAATTGCCCTGCCAAAAAAAAAAAAAAAAAAAACACCACACACTAAAAAAATTGCACTATACGTACTGACCAATTACCTAATTCTGAATAAACATAAATTTCTGTCTGTATTGATATTTTCTCATACACACACATATCAGGGTTTTAAAAAGTACATTAATGTATCTGAAATACTATATAATTCTAAAATCTTTACCTATTACTTGAATTTTAAAAAACTATTTCACCAATGCTTTCTAAATTAGGGGTCTTTCAAAGCAGCAATTTGAAATGACAACTCTTATGGGATAGGAAGGAGCAAAATAATAGTTAGCCTTTCACAACATGAGTATTGCGGAAGGGTTTCACATAATGATATGCATGTGGCCTATGCTAAATTGCTTGCCTTCTTAGGGAGGGTGGGTAGGGAGGGAAGATGAAAGGGAATTTGGAACTCAAAGTTTTAAAAACAGATGTTCAAAAAAAAAGTTTTTGCATGCAACTAGGAAATAAGATATACAGGCAAGGGGGAATAGAAATTTATCTTGCCCTACAAGAAAGGGAAAAGGGGGGGGGAGTGGGGTGACAGAAGGGAGGGCTGACTGGTAAACAGGGCAACCAGAACATATGCCATCTTGGAGTGCGGGAGAGGGTAGAAATAGGGAGAAAATTTGTAATTCAAACCCTTGTGAAAATCAATTCTAAAAACTAAAAATATTAAATAAATTAAATAAATTTAAATATTTACAGAAAAAAAGACAACTCTTTTCCAAGCAGAATGTAGGTGATTTATAAAAAAAAAATCTATGCTTGCTTAGTCAGATTTTGAGTATCATCAGTGAGACTTACCTTTTGTAATTTTTTAAAAGAAGAAGCCTTCATGTTTTCTGACAGTTTAACTGAAAAATACTGTTAAGTTGGATTAAGGAACAACAAGACTAGAGTATCTAGCCAAGCAAGTATTAATTCCTCCAGAAATACTGTGCCATTCCAAAAAATGAAAAATTAAGGCATATGGAAAAGGACAGTATATTAAGCTGGTGCAGAAGTCTCCAACTCTCCTAGACTATCCTCTATAGCAAAATTCTACTCCTGGCACCACCTAATAATTCAAAACCCATAATGCTATAACATTATCAGACCTTGTTTTTTAAAGTGAGAAATTTCCATTACCAAGACAATCATATTTCAACATCTTATAAGTGTAGCCCACGTACCATAAATAAGTTCTTACCAGTAAAGTCTAACAATAAATAAAAATTCTTACTTTGTTTCAAAGAAAAAAACATCTTTTTCATCCTCCCTTGAATACTCCCACTTTGTTCCTGGCCCCAAATTGTTAGATTTTACGTTAGACTAGAATGAATTTGAAATATAGTTAATATTGCTAATGCTATCCATTGCTAAGGATGGAGAAATGATACATCACTGGGTTTTAGAGGAGAAAAAAAGGATACAAAATCCCTAAGCTGTCCAAATATCTCATCTACTTTACCAATCTGTTCTTTGTTTTCTAAATAAACTGGAGCATTGAAATAAGGCACTTTATTTTCGTGTGTTATGCATTTGCAAACAATGTCATCTTCACAGGGATGCAAGAACTCTCCTAACACTGTAACAGGAAAAAAAAACGTTATGAACGTTAGAAGAACACATATATGAAACATTAGTTCAATCAAACCATTGCTAAAAAAAAATTCATTAGGCTTTCTGATTCTGTATTACTCAGTCTCTTCATACTCCAATTTGTATGATATTTTCAATTCTATTTCCTGCCACCTGGACTCCTCCAATTTAATGTGTTCTCCAAAGCCCCCAATCTCTCCTATATCCTCTGCTCTGTCATGTCTTTCTTCCATTCTAATGATCAGCACCCTCTTATGTCAACATTCAGTAAAACTGTGTTATCAAAGCAAGCATCTAATAAGTGCCAACTTATCAAAATGTCCATTTGGAAGTTCAAAACTGAACTCATTCTGTCCCCCCAAACCGAATATCCTCTTTACCATCCTCCCAGAAGCTCAATTATCTAGGTTAACCTTTCTCTTCCGTTAATGGAATGTAACTCATCCACTTCTTAGCCTTATCAATTTCATATACAATTAACTGTGCCTTCATCTCCATTTCTATCATAGTGATCCAGGTCTTTAACATTTTCAGCTTGAATACAGCAACATTCTTTAGATCACCTTTAAGATTCCAGTCATTGATCCCTCCAATTCCATCAATTTCCCCCCCTCCTAAAGTTTTTTTATTATCATTTCATTGCAGTGAACTATTAGTTCTTACATCATGCAGGAAGCCTCGATTCCAAAACCAACCCTCAAGGACCTCCACAATTTGGCCTCATCTTACCTAGCCCACTAAAATTGCCCACTACGCCCCCAATCACCCCCCACTTCATTCGGCTGTCACTCATCTTCCTAAGTCTAAGTGTCCGTCACCATCATCATCCCCTCGAATTTAATCAAACCCAGGGGCTCCCTCTTATCTCCAGAATCAAACACACAATTCTCTGTTTTGCCATTTAATGCCCTTCCTAGTTCTCAAGTCTTTCTGGCTTCTTTACTGGTCCTCACCTTGACCTTCCATGTCACCTCTGGGCATTTTCACTGCCTGTCTGTCCCTCATTCTCCGGGCGCTCACCCTGCCGGCTCCCCTCAAGTCTCCGCTAAAGTGAGAAACCTGACCCCGACATAGCTGTTTGCCTGTAGTCTCTCCCACTCAACTAGGGCCCCCGAATTTGCCTTCTCTGGTATCTCTATCATCTGTGCGTGGCACATAGTAAGTGCTTAATAACGTTTAATAACTCTTTATATCTTATCATGGCAAAATTCAGGGTCAAGTCAGTTACTCTTCCCCAGAAATGCTTCCTTCTCTTCTGGAGACCTAGCAAACTTCGGCTCTGACAAAGGTCACAAATCCGCCCCGGTCCTGCACTTTCAACTACTCTTTGCTGTAGTTTGGGTCGATCCCACCCCCGCGGGGACAGGGGGAGGACGCGCCTCTCCCCGAGCCACCACCCCCAGGACAGGCGGACACGTGGGCCCCGGGCGCACGCGCGCGCACCTCCACGCACGCCCGTGGGCGTGACCTACCGACCACGTTTTCTGGGGGACCCTCGTTGTAGCCGCCCTTCTGGAAGCCTCCGCGGCCGCCCCCTCCTCGGCCGAAACCTCCCCGGCCGAAGCCGCCGCGGTCCCCGCCTCGCCCTCCTCGGCCGCCGCCGCGGTCCCCGCCTCGCCCTCCTCCTCCTCGGTAGTTGTTGCCGCTGCCGCCGCCCCGGCTGAAGCCCCCGCCGCCCCGGCTGAAGCCCCCGCCGCGGCCTCCTCCGCGGCCTCCGCCTCGAAAAGACATGCTCTCCTCCTACCTGCAGAGAAAACGAGGCTCAGCGCCGCGGGGTCTTTGCAAAGTTGGGAAGCCCAGCGCCCTCCCTGGGAAGTGGAGGAGACGTCCACCCCGGGCCAGCCTCACCCGCCCCGCTCCCCTTTCTCACCTCCGCTCGGTCTCCCTCATGCGTACGGAATCCCCAGCTCCTCGAGCGCCCTCACGCTTCACCCACCGGCGCCTCGTGCTCCCCGTTCCGAAGGCGCGCACGCGCGCGCGTACCACTCCGCCGCGCCTGCGCGGGGACTCGTCCCCACCCCTCACCCAGAGCTTCCTCGCGCCCCTCCCTCCTCGTCTGTTCCTCAACAAATCGATTTCCTTCCCTCCTCCGCCCTCCCTCAACCGCTGCCGCCGCGGAGACAAGAATACTCCGAGGAAGGAGAAAGGACCAGAGTTTGACCAACTGAGTCACTGAGAAAGAACCAAGAGACCCGGAAAAGGGGAAAGGCGCCGGTAGGAGGCAGCCATGATTGCCTTTTCAGCGCAGGCTGCGTAATCAGGGGCCCGGATGACGTCCGATGCGCGCGACCGTTTTACGACGTGGAAGTCGGAGATGATTAACGGCAGGCGCCGGAAATAAGACGCCCGGGGGCAGGGCTGGGCTGGGGAGTGCAACGTCAGCCAGTCCAGCCCTCCACTGACCTAGTGGCTTCTCCGCACTTCCTGCCTTTGAGCTTTGGCAATCCGTGCTGGCTTCTTCCTTCGTCTGCCGCGCCTTTGCTGCCTCTGAATACCATCTCTCCTGACCTCTAGCCTCAGATCTCCAGCTCCTTATTGGACATTTTGAACCGGATATCCTGTAGACTTCTTAAAACTCACCACGTCCAAAACTGAACTAATTTTTACCACCCAGCCATCATGTCCTCCTTCCTTTTGCTGTTACTGTAGGCAGCACTATCCGAATCCCCTAAACTCCCAGTCCGTCATCCTTGATTCCTTACACACACACACACACACACACGTATCCAAACAATTGCCAGATCCTGTTGATTCTGCTTATTAATATGTGCCAGGTACTGTGCTAAGTGCTGGGGATAGAAAGAAAGGGAAAAAAATCGTGCTCTCATGGAGCTCATGGTATAATGTGGGAGACAACATTCAAACTACTATATGCAATTTATACTCAGGATAAATTGTAGCTAGGCAGCAGAAGGAAAATGTTAGTATTAAAGAGGATAAGAAAAGTGCTTAATAAGTGGATGTAGATTGAAAAATCTCTTATGGTATTTTATAGGATTATTTGATTTAGGGAATTGATGGAGGCCATCATCCAATGTGTGTTATTTCAGGAGACCCTATTTGTTATGAGTAGTGTGGGAGAAGAGAAAACCTGTTACTGGCTAAATTGTCCAGCTTCTTATTTTACAAGTAAGAAAATGAGGACCAGGAAGCCAAGTGGCTTGTTCATGGTTATTTGAGGACTAGTAGCCTGGACTTCCAGCTCTAATTTAATGCTTCCAAAAGTAAAGGATCTCAGCTTTGGAAAAGCTATAACAGGTCATTTTTTTTCAACCTGTATCTTTTACAATGTCTCTGGCAAGTGGTCATCCAGCCTCCATTGGACAACCTATAGGAATCACCCTACAAGTTGGCAGTCTCTGCTCTCTATTCTCCTGTCCCTGCAAAAGCCTCTTCAACAATCTTGGGTCTCAGGTACTATTTGGAGTACCTTGTGACTGCCACCTTGCAGCTAATCCTCATGCCCTCCCTCTGTGTACCCTCCCAACTTCCACAATTCTCTTTAAGGGTGTCAAACTAGTTGTTCAGTTCATCAGAGGGTCATTGTCTCTAGTGAGAGCTGGCATGCCCCAAGAGCAATAGATTGGAGGTGGGGAGGAGGGAGAGAGAAGTATTGGTAAAATTACTCCATCAGTAGCCACCACAAAGGGGAGAGCATTTGATTATCTGGTCTTGTCCCTTCCAGGCTCCAGACCCTTTAGGCTAAAGCTGTGGTCACTACCCAGGAATCAATGTATAGATGAAAATCTTACACACCTAGTCCCTTGGGGCACTGTCACATCAGCCATGTGCCATGCTTGGGCACACATGATGGGAGGTGCCTGCCTTGGGTCTTGCACCAGCCCTGCACCAACCAATAGGAGGACAAGTGAGGATGCTCAGCCTTTTGCAAAGTAATAATGTGTTCTTAGAATTGGTTTCCCACTTCTCTTCCCTCCTATTAGTGATTTTCCTCTGGTTGATCCACAGTAAGCTACCAGGTGCCATTTGTCTTTACCATCTACACTGGGTTTAGCATTGGAGATACAAAAATGAAAGACTCTGGCCTCAAGGATGTTATAATCTAGTCTATTATAGAAAAGCACACTACTATAATATAAATTATAAGCACTTGAGAAGTCAAAATAGAGTGCTATTAGAATTTCAAGACCTTGAGAAAAGAGAGATTTGCTTATGTGGGGTCCAATCTTGTCTACTCTGCCAAAAAAGAAACTGAGGTAGAGCTCTGAGCCAATAGCACTTTATTAAAGGGTCCATGTCTCCCTCTAATGAAGTAGACCTCACATCTTTCTCATGATCTGAGATGGCCCATCCCCTTAAATTCTTAGTTTTATAGTGCTTGCTATCCAAATAATACAGTAGAGGCAGAGTAAAACACATAGTCTCATTGTTTGTTGGACTTCTATCTTGACCTTCCAAGAGGACCTTCAGCTAATGCTTGCTATAGATTAGCTGGTAGAGGATATCCAAATATGGGCTTACATTGGCCCCATGTCGGGCAATAGATTAGAAAAGAGATTTGTAGGCAGCTCATGCAGCATGAAGATTGGTCAAGTACTCATGGGACCTGTTGGCCAAGTGCCACAGGGCCATTTCCCTAGCAAGGGTGGAGGTACAATCAAAAATACCCGGGGCATTTTCTATGCCATTGAGTCACCTTCTCCCATATTGGGCATGGTCATTTACTCATCCAGCAGTGGTTAAACAAGTGGATTCACTAGATTTACTAATTGTATATCAGTAGACAAGTACAACAGTGATAATCCTGCCCCTATGGGATCAAACTGAGCTGAATAATACTAACCAGAGGTCTAAATTAATCATTTCCTACACTTATAACTGAAAGATTTCAGAAAACACTTCAGAGGCATATTACCTAAGTTGGGCCTGGATAGAAAAGAAGGACTTTAACAGGCAGAGATGTTGGGGGAAGACTAACACCATCGTGAACAACAGCATACACAAAGGAATGGAGGTGAGAAATGGTGACCTCTTCTAGGTTGTGTTGAGTAATTTCGTTTGGCTAGTTGCTAGACTGTAGACTACATGAAGGAAAATAAATGCAAATCTCATTGACATAGCACTTTGAGATTTGCAAGTATTTTCCCCACAACAGCCTTGTGAGGAATGCCTGTAATTAAGATAAGCATTTTATCAATGAGCACAACCAAACTGGTTAAATGGCTTGATAAGTGTCTGTGGTAGGACTTGAGTGAAGATCTCCTTGTGACTGACTCCAAGAGTCACACTCTTAAAAATAAGAGTAAGATACATCTGGAAAAATAGATTGATGCCAAATTGTGAAAGACCACGAATGCCAGGCATTATATTTGCTAAAGAGTGGAGAGCCAATAAAGATTCTTTGGAAAGGCCATCTAGCACATATTTGACCAAGGCCACAGGGGCTGGTAATTTATGCTAATCCCTGTCCTTATCTTCCAGGTTTGTCCTGCATTTGTTGCTCAGGATTTTCCTGTCTTCTCAATAAAGGAATTGGGTTCAGTTCTGAAATAAATGATTATTTTTCCACTATATTACTAACCAGTTATTAAATTAGGACTGAGGTTTTTCCTTTTTCTTTCCATTTTTTTTTCAGAGGGGGGAAGGCAGGGCAATTGGGGTTAAGTGACTTGCTCAAGGTCACACCACTAGTAAGTGTCAATTGTCTGAAGCTGGATTTGAACTCAGGTCCTCCTGATTCCAGGGCTGATGCTCTACTCACTGCATTGCCTAGCTGCCCCAAAGTTTTTCCTTTCTATTTTGTCATTCAGAGACCAGCCCTTGTAAATCATTCAGTCAGTCTCTGAAGGATGTTGCTGATGGATGAGAGCCTAAATCCTTGGATGTATGCTCTTTGATCTTGGGCAGGAGGACCCCACCCAGCTAGAAGACCTTACAAACAGAATCTAATTAGGTGAATTCTTGCCATTAGGAAATAAGCTCCTGTTCTTGGAACCCTCCATTAGAACTTAGGGTGACCCAGCTTATGAAGGGGAAAACCAACTAGAGTGGTGGAGATGGGTAGAGATGGATTCATTTGTCCAGATTGCTGGAGGCAACTGAGTCTTATGATGAAGTCAGTTCTCAACAGAAAGAGCAGAAGACTTTTAGCCCACCTCATTAATACACCTGGCTCCTGGTTAAGTGGTCGCCAATCAGAGTTCACCTGTCAGGGCAATCCTTTTTCCAAGGTCATTTAAGTATTCAACAATCTCTATGCTTTTGTTACCAAGACCACTGATGATCAATGTATTGATTATTTGTTAGCCTAATTAATAAGTTGATTTTTAATTACCCAGAAATTCAGGCTTTTTACTCATCACAGTGTTTCATTCCACCACTGCTCCACCCAAGATTTCCTATGGAAGTTGTGAATATAGAGTTGCTAATAACAGAAATAGAAATGAATCCAATGTTTAGAATTTCTTCAGAAAGGTTGGGGGACGTCAAACAAAAAGAGACCCACTGTACAAGCATGTGTACAAGGGTGTGGAACAGGGAGTTCCAGCAAAGGGTAAAGAATCATGGAATGATTTTAGAACAGAATCTGATCAATTATCACTACTTGGACCATCAGGTAGCAAGAAATATTCAAGGCCGCTAATTAGCCATTTCACCTCCCCCAAACACAAAGATTGGTTAAACAGGATCATTGATATCCCTTACCTCGAATATGCTCCCACTGCTGCTGCCCCTCAAGAGTGCTCTGGTAGCTGCCGTTGCTTCTCCAGAGCACTTTCAGGATTTTTTGATGCTCACACAAGGTTGATCTTAAAGGAAAGAAACCTAAAAGGGAGGCAAAGGCAGTCGAAGGTGCTGGTACAAACCAGGCTGAGTTTGAATCCACAGTCCATGTAGGGACCAATAGGCCTCCGATATCATTTTGACAGGATAGAGAAGGCCCTTCTCCACCCCAGGCTGAATTCAGTATCTTACTGCCTACAGTGTGGGAGCCAGGAGCTCCCTCTTCTTCTATCTTGCATGTCATCAGCTTTTTCACAGCTCAGTAACCAACCAAGGGGATTCAACCCAGCAATGACATACATAGCCAGAATCAGGAAAGTTCCTACTCTGTTGCTGAGGGCAGGAAGAAAATAGCTGCATCTGCTCTGAGAGAAGGCTAGAGGGATTCCATGCACTTGACTGGCATGCCCTAACAAAGAAACCACCAGAGGTCACTAGAGATATAATATAGTCAAACCTGTGCATCAGAAAGCTTATTCTGATCGTGAGGGGAAGGATGGATTGGAGAAAGGAGAAACTAAAGCCAGGCAAATCAGTTAGAAAGCTAAATTTTAGCTTCAGCTTTGAGTGAAAGAAAGTGAGGGCCTGAATGAGGGTGGTAACTTTGTAAATGGAAAGAAAGGTGCCAGTGGAAGAGGTATTCCAGGGGAAAAATGTACTAGACTTGGCAACTGATTAGAGGTGGGGGAAGAAGATGAAGGGAAGAGGGGAAAGTTCAGATGCCTTTGCTTTTGAAATCACCTAGACTATATTTGCTACTCCAATAAAAAGGATAGCAAAGAATACTCGGGAAGCAGAAGACTGATACAAGAGGTATTTGAGCTTAAATTACAGTGAATACCAGCACTACACCTAGCTAGGATAATAGAAAATAATCATTATTTAAGTTTTCCAGTGATTAATATTGTGTCCACACTTCATCTCTTCTAGTATATGCATTAAAGTTAGATATAGCTAGGTAGATGATAGATGGAGAGATAGAGATTGATACATGGGATAGAGAAATAAAGATAGATATAGGTAGAGATAAAGATGGATAGATTGATAGATGATAGAGATGGACAGATGATGGAGCAAGATGATCAAGAGCTAGAGAGAAATGATAGGTTAGCTAGAGATAGTTGATAGAGATAGAAGTAAAAAGATAGATGGATAGATGATAGTGGTAGATGATAAATGATCTAGAGATAAGATATAGATGATTTAGAGGCAGATAATATAGATTATTGTGTGTCTATATGTATATAATAAAAGTAAACAAGTTTTATATACTATTATAAATTAATTTTTCAAATTAAAGCAATAGTAGGTTTTCATAATTACCTCATTCATCTCTATTCTCACGGTTAAGAGACTTGAATTCTGGTTCCTTCTGACTCTAGTATACCAGAATTTTTAAATTGGAAGTGACTCCCTTCGTGAAACATGAAACCTGACATGCTTTGCTTGAACACTTAAGGTGATATGAAAGTCACTACCTTGTAGGACATCCCATTCTATTTTTAGACGGTTCTAATTGTCAGGAAGTTCTTCATTACATAGGTTTGAAGACCTCTCTCCCTGCAACTTCCACCTGGGTTGTTGTGAGGGTCAAGTGAGATAATGTCTATAAAGCACTTCTAACTATCAAGAGCTACATTTATGTAAGGTATGTAACTGAGCAGAGATAACCCTGGTTTCTCAAAACTATGCCAGTAGGATGCAAATTCCGGCAAGTCTTGCCAAGACTTGAAGTATGTGACCAATGATAAGGTTTTTCTGGGATCTTATTTTGTATATTCTTTAACATAATAAGCTTACTTTTCTTCACTTCCTTCTTCTCTGGGTCCTTATGCTCATTAAAACTACTATTAATTTCGTATTATCAGGCAAACCATGGAAAGATAAGCATGAAAACAGGAAATGCCTCCAGGTGGATATATGAAAAAAAAACCTGGCTTAAACTTAATTTCAACTCAGTCTTCATTATTTGCTGAAATATTGTTCTGTAAGAGGGTAGAAAAAAATAAGCTGCTTTTGTTAGGAAATGCAGTTCCTCTTGGTTACCAGCCTCACTGTTTACTTGGAAGCCTTTTTTTGGTTTCATTTACGGTAAAGCTTATCAGGTAGCAACCAAACTATTTGAGAGTTCAAAAGTACACAGCTCTTATGTACATTTTTCTCTTTTCAAATATTTTTAAAGAGGTTAAAAATTAAAAACTCAGGGAAGATTCAAGTTGGAAAAGAATCCTGGACACAAAGACCATCCTACTCAACAACATGAAACTAATTCATTGTCTTCTCTTACTTTTGTGTGTTGGCTTAAGTTTTTGTAAGGTAAGTACTTTATTCTTTCTGAAAATGTTTTCTTTTAAATAGATATATACAAGTCAAATTTTTGGAATACTAGCAACAAGTCTTTGGATTTTAGAATGCTCAACTAACAATACTTTGGTGTAAATATTAGGTAATTCAAAGGCCTGGAAGCAGAATCTTAATATGCATTTTAATAAATAACATTGTAAACTATATTGGCCTATATAAATGTAATTTATTATTATTATTAATTTCAGTCATCAAATTTTACTGTGCTTTAGGGATATAAGGATCATCAAAATATTTTAAAGGATTTAGATAGAAATTACAATTGCCATTGCTATAGCTCGTATGTAGAAAATTAAGACAAATTATATTGATGCAAACTTATAGACCATGCACATCAATTATTATTCATTTTCATTAATTCTTTAATAGACTTAATTCTCAAATATTAATTATCTATTACGTTTTAGGCATTATAGGGGACACAAAGTTTAATACATGGTTCCTACACGTGCAGCTTCCAAATAGATATCCCTAAAGCAGTAGTAGATAGCTGCTCTTGACACCAGAAAGAGCTAGGTTCAGCTCCCACCTCTGATACCTAGTGGTTGAGTGATGCTGAAGAAATAAATTAACCTTTCAGTGTTCTAGGCAACTCCAGGATTATAAATTGCAGAGAAGGTGGTAATCTGCATTGATAAGAGTAAGTTTTTTCACCTGGACTTCCCTATGCCCATACTATTACAGCCTCTCTCCTTATCCTTAAAAATTCTGGCCATGTCACTGCCTCCAGAATAACACGCCTATCCCTCCTTTTGGCAGTTATAAATCTGATTCCAGCCTAATTTGCCAAATAAGAACTTGGTATAGTTTATTTTATCTTCTTTCACCTTCAGTAGCCATCAGATTTTCTTTTATAAGAAGAGGCCCATAAAATGACAGCAATGAAAGGACAATAATGCTGGGAACAGTTCATTTGGCTAGGCCAGCCAGATGAGCTTCTCCTGAACTCATTCCTCTTCTGAAGGAAGAAGAAATTGTCTTAATTGAGATACTAATGTTGAGTCAATCCCTCTTTTACATGGAAATGCCAGTTCTCAATTGGTGCCCCATAATCTCACCAGCCTGCTAATGACTTAGAATCTAACTTCTCTCCCAAAATTGAACCCAGTTTCAAAAATTCAGATCCAAGCAAGTCACCAATTTGTGAAGTCTAAGATGGCATCTGCTTGGGTCTCCCATCTCCATAGAGGTGTTCTCAAGATAGGTGTTAGTTACATAGATAGATAGATACAGATATAGATATCTTGTATTTCCTTATGTGTGTATATTCCTTAGTAGAATGTAAGCTCTTTGAGGCTGGAGCAGTTCCATCTTTGTCTTGGTATCCCCAGCATCAGCACAATGCCTGGTATACAGTAAGTGCTTAATAATAGTGAAGCATGATCTTACTCCCTTGCAAGTCCCCCTTCCCAGGGTCCTGCCACCATGGCACTCTTTTCCTTTGGCTCATCCTCCACCAACCACTTGAGAAGTCTGAATCTCTTGGGGATAAGCCACCCTCTCTCCTGATACAAGTCTATTCAAGATCAAACTGTCTTCCCTATATATTTCATGACCCCTATCTCCTAAAAATTTTTGCCCTAGGTAAAGGAATTCCTAGTTCCAGCTCTGGGAAGGCACCCTATATGGAGAAATCAGGATGAGGGCACATGGTCAATTGGGAAACCTAAAGACAAGCCAGTTTGAGCTGCAATGGCTTGTATTATGAGACAGAGCACAGAAAGAAGGTGTAATTTTTTAATAAGATTAAACAACAGAAAAACATTTTCATTGAATTATTCTTCTTTCCTGTAAGGACATCTTCAAATTTAAGAACTCTAGCAATTTATTTCTCCCTTAATTTCAGGTTCATAGATTCCAAGCTCGTGTTCTAGGAAAACAGTAGTCATTTCCAGGGAAAACAAGTATTTACCTGAAAGGGCCCAAATTTTCTTTCTCCTTTTTTTGGGGAATAGGGAGAGGGTGTGTAGAGCTGTGATAGGGGACTCCCAGTGTAGCAAACTCTTCCATGGTTGCAGATTAGCTGCGATTTAAAAATCTTAGAGAATTGCCTGGGGTCACTGAGAGGCAAAATGACTTTCCTTGATCACATACCCCTATGTATCAGAGGCAGGACCTTCAATCCAGTCTTCATGAAAGAAGGCCAGCTCTCTTTTCCCTTCACTACAGGATCCTTGAAAGTGTTATACAAATTAGCCTAGAAATTCATATCAAAAATAGTTAAAATGCCTTAAATTGGTTGCTTTCAATTTTTTTAAGTGTTAAATACTGCTTTACTGGTTCTGAGAATAGCAGCTAAGGCCTCCAGATTCCAATTAAAAGAATTTTATATTGGTTTTATGTTTATAAAGGTTTTATTTCCTTTTCCTTCTTTCTGACATTAACTTAATACTTATCTGTGTTTTATAGACTCTATCACTCATTCGACAGGATCTTCTAGATGAAAAATGCTTAAAAGAAAAATACACACATCAATCTTGTGAAAAAGTCTTCTGCCAGCCATGGGAAAAATGTGTTGAAGGAAGATGTATTTGCAAACTTCCTTACCAATGTCCAAAGGCTGTTATGTCGGTGTGTTCAACTACTGGAAAAACCTATAATAATTATTGTCAACTAAAGAGTCATGAATGCCTTTCTCAGAAAACAAAGTTTTTAACTAATGGAACTTGCCATGGTCAAGGTAGGAAAGCTCCAGTATTCAAAAGAAAAATGGTCCGCTGGACCTCTCCTGTGGGATAAGGGAATGGTACCTAGGCATGGTAATGATTAAGGACAATTAACAGACCAAGGATATGAAAGAGAAGTGGAGGGAAAGGGGAATGTTCATAAAGATCAAACAAAATGTGAGGTCAAAGCTATGAGTTCAGGGAGGACCAGCAGGATAAACAGAAAGTCGATAATCATAGTCCACGGTGGCAAGTCCAAAGCCAGGATTAGAAAATGCTTGCACAGAGTAAGAGTAGCAAAGTACCAAAAGAAGAAATACCAAGCTTCTATGAATGGCATTTTGTGTCACATAGAACATCCACTGTCTTAGGTATTATCTCAGTCCTCTTTGCTCAGCTGTGACCATGACATTGTGGGCCAAGATACCCTAGAATAATAACTGGAACCCAAGAACATGGCTTTTGGGATACCCAGCAGAAAGTTTCCATCAGTTCCAAGATAGCCCTTCAACCTCTAATTTGTTTATATCATTGATTTTTATGTCTTGTGTCAATTCAGAACTTATTGTAGTATAGGGCTATAGCATCCAAAATTGTTCAATCTGTAAGAAAAACCCCTGAGGCAGAGCTCCAAGTCAATAACACTTTATTAAAGGGTCCATGACCCCCTCTAATGAAGGGGACCTTAGATCTTCCTCACGATCTGAGATGCCCCCTGACCACAGCCTTAGTATTAGTGCTTGATAACTAGAGACACAGAAGAAGCAAAATAAAACAGAGCCTTATTGGTTGATAGGCCTTGATTTTGACCCTCTAGCCAGGCCAGAAATGATGCATCAGCATGGATAGTCACAGGTTGGGCAAGGCAAGGCTCATCTCTGCTAAGTGGTCATACGATGGGTCCCTCTTCATGTCGAGCAAGAGATGGTAGTCTGGAAATACAAAAATAAGTTGGGGGAATTTCCATATCACATCAAGACATCCCACCCACACTGGGCTTGGTCATGTACTCATCACTCAAAAGGGTAGAAAGTCTCTAGAAAGCATTCTCATGGTGAGGCAAGTGACCTTTATAACAACCAGTGAGCTTTATATCAGATTATTGACCAGTGAACTTATAGTTTGTAATTTAAAGTTTGGGCCCTATTATAAAAAGGACTCTATCTTATCTAATTATCCCTAAATATAACATATGTAAAATATATATTAATATATGTAATTCCTATATTAATATTGTGACTAGCTTGATTAAATGCATATTACTGTTACTAGATAAGTATAACACTAATAATCATTTATTCCTATGGAATCACACCAAACTTATTACTGATCGGAGCAAAATAGGGGTAAATTATCTTTGTCATGGTATGACATGTTTGTTTAAATTTTTTTTGTTTAAATTTTTGCCAGCTTTCCTAGCAGACTTTGTCAGAGAGTCAACCATTATTCCAGTATCTGGAATCCTTGTCCTTAATGGGCACTATGGTGCTATGTTCATTTGCTTCTGGATATTATAAACCTAATTTGTACCACTGATAAACTTTTCTACTTTTTAGCCCATATGAAAAAATTTTGATAAATTCTGTTTTGTAGTATATTGTCATTTTGAAATTGTTTGAATTTCATTGTTGAACTGATCTGTTGTTTCTATGATTTGTTCTTTACCCTACCAATTCTTTAGGATTAAATTACTTTAAGTTTGAATTCTTCAGAGGCCCTTTGTTGATCATAATTTTTATTGCATTGTGGTCATGAAAGGCTGTTTTTAATATTTCTGGTTTTTTGCATTTGTTTATAAGTCTTTTGTGCCCTAATGGTTGGTCTAGGCCTAGTTCTTTCTTGGGAATATCAATTCACTTCAATTCAGCAGTCAATTTTTAAGCACCTACTATGCTTTAAGTGCTGAGGATACAAAAACAAAAACAGTCTCTGCCTGAAAGGGTAACAGAATCATAAATGTAGAGGGGAAAAAAACCTTGGAGACAATCTAATCCAAGACTTTCGTTTTACAGATGAGGAAATGGAGGCCTAAGTATGTTAAGTGACTTGTCCCAAGTCACACAAGTAGAAGCTTACATTTTTAGAAAGATTTTGTTATGAACTAGAAAATCATCCACAAATGAGAAAATTTCCTTAAAAAGAGAAGGGCAAAAGATTTATACATGAAAACATGAGTCCTATACATACATCTTTTACATCTGATATTACATTAAATTTATCAAGGTGGTGCCAACATTGTTCTGCTTGTCTAGGTGTCCACTTTGAACCCCACTCTGATTTTAATTTTAATTTTAAAAAATGTTTCATTAACTCTTTTATTTCCTCTTCCCTTTTTTTCCATTAATATGACAACCTCTACTCCAATTACTACCTCCCCAATGAAAGCACTGCCTTGTAATAAAAGTATAGTCAAGCAAAATAAATATGTCATCACCATCATGTCTGTAAACATGTCTCATTTTTCACCCAAGTTCGTTACCTCTTCGATAAGAAATGGGAAGCATGCTTTATCACCAGCCTTCCAGAGCTGTGATTGATCATTACATTGATCAGAGTTCTTGTTTTCCTTTACAATGTTACCTTTATTAGAAAAGTAATCTTAGCACACTTTACTTTGCATCAATCAGTATTAATCTTCCCAGATTTCTCTCAATCTTTTTTATCATTCCTTAGAGTACAATAATATTCCATTACATTTGTATATACCATAATTCATTCAGTCAGTTCCCAAATGATGGGAAGTTTATATTTTACTAGGTAATTTAGATCCTATTTGAGAATCTAACCCTCAACATTTCAAAATTATGTCACTTGGACTGTAGGTTTCTTCCCCATATGTTTCATCTGCCTCAGCTATTTTTCTCATCTTTATCCTGTTTAGTGCCAGGCCTCAATTAGAGTCTAAGTATGATGATTCTACTGTCATCAATAATGCAAATAGTTGTAATAGAAAAAACTGGTGGCTCTATTCCATTTTTATTGTTTGTTATTCTCCTTCCAGTTTTTCCTATAAATGCTTTTGGGATCATCTAGTTTAATTGAGTTTCATGTTAGACTTTCTGCAGACTCATTTTCCCTTCCACTACTCTGCTGTGTTTTTTTTAAGTGTATGTTAAATTTAACATGATAGTACCAATACTGTCTTGCTTCTCTATGTTCCCTTCTGAACTTCTGTGTATTTTTAAACATTGAAGTAATGTGCTTTTCTTTTTTTTCTTTTCTTTTCTGCATCACTATCACTATTTACCCTCTCTACCACCATATACAATCTTGTAACAAATAAGTATATTCAAGCAATATGAATTTACACATAGGAAAATATATGTCTCATTCTTTCCTTTACCTTTCTGCCATGAAGTGGGGGGGCATACTTCATTATCATCTTTCTGAAGCCATGATCAGTCATTGTATTGATTAAAATCCTTAAATCTTGTAATGTTGTTTTCTTTTATGTCATTGTATGTATATTATATTCCTGCTTTTTTCTTCACTCTATTTGAATTCATACAAGTCTTCTTGTTCCTCTGAATTCTTCATAGTTGTCTTAATAATATTCTATGACATGCAATTATATTCCATTACAATCACATTGCATTATTTTTTCAATTGTTTCACAATCAACGTCACCTACTGCGTTTCCATTTTGTTTGTTTCTTTTTAACTAGTATTAAAATTGCTTCCATGAATATTTTGGTATGTGTTAGACATTTCTTTCTGTAGTTGACCTCCTTCAGGTCTATGCATGATACTAGGGTTTCTGGATCAAGGAGTTGTAGTAGCAATTTAGATTTGAAGATCTTTCCCACCCATTAATAGGCCATACGACTTGCTTACATCACAGGAAGCCTAAGTCACATGTGGTGGGAGGAACTTCCTGACAGGAAAAGGAAGTTATGTCACAGGAAACACAGAGAGAGAGAGAGAGCAGTTATGGCTGCTGACGGCTGCCCTCGTGATAGTTAGAACTGAACAGGCTGACTTAACTGTACCGTTAGTTTGTGTTTGGGGAAGACCGCAGCAGGGGGTTGGAGAGGTTTTGGGATGGCAAGCCTCCATGTTGTGATATTGTCTGTTGAAAGTTTTACTGCTCTGATAAACTGGATAAGTGGCTCGTGGGATATGGTTCTCTGGCGTCTGAATAAATGGTTTACTTCTTCTACCTTCTGTGTGGAGAGTCTCATATACTTTGTGATACAGAACCACATAGGCATTTTGACAATTATCATTTACATTGTTATTATTGCCTTACTGTTACAGGAGCATGAAGGATTTAGGAAATTTTATTGTAGCATTCTAAATTATTTTGCAGAATGGTTAGACTCTTTCACGATGCCACCAACAGTGGATTAATTTGCCTGTGCTCTATCATCTTTGCCTATTTGTTAGGTGAAAGATGATACCTCGAGGTTATTTTAATTTATTACTAGCGATTTGCAGCATTTTTGTTTGTATGTTGACAGGTTGCATTCCTTCTACCAAAAAAACTATTTTTTTTACATCTCTAATCACTTTTCCTTGGGGAATGCCTCTTATTCTTATAAATTTGTGTCAATTCTCTATGCATCTTAGATATGAGACCTTTATCAGACATACTTGAGGCAATGATTTAATGCAAACTGTTAGCTTGTCTTTTTACTCCAGAAGCAGTGATTTTGTTCGTGTAAACTTTTTTACTCTATATGAACGAAATTGTCAGTTTTGTCTTTTTTATCTCCTCTATTCCTTATCTGATTGTGAACTCTCTTAGTAAACATAACAGTGAAAGGTATTTCCTCCCATTCTCCTGTAATTTTTTGTGTGGTGTGTACTAATGTAGTATATATAGTATATAAAAAATAGATGGAAACTTTTTTTCTGTCAAACTGTTTTTCAGCATTCCCAAGCAGTTCTTATAAAACAGAAAGTAATTCCCATCATAGTTTATCTTACTAAGCTTATCAAATAGTGATTCATTGTGGTTATCACTTCTAGTTTTGTCCCAGTTATCTACTTTTCAATTTTTAAAAACAATACCAAACATTTTTCATGGTTGCTATTTTATGGTATTATAGTTTGCAATCCTATAATACTAGACCTTCTTTTTTCTTTTTAAATTTTTGACATTTTGTTCCTTCAAATGAATTTTGTTGTTATTTTGTCAAGTTCTGTAAGTAGTTCCTTGGTAATTGATTGATACAACACTAAATCAGTAGATTGATTTAAGTAACATTGTAATTTTTATTTTATTGGTATAACCCAGCCATGAACATTGAATAGTTCTTTAGCTATTTTAGTCTTGCTTTATTTTTACAAAGAATATTTTGAAGTTGCATTTATATAATGTGTGTGTGTATCTTGGTAGGTTAAGTCCCAAATATTTTATATGAAATGGGTAAGGTACAAGTCCTTAGAGCTTACTTTATGTGATTTGCCTAGTTCCAACCCATGTGGAACATTGGTGGGCCTGCCTCTATGCATACATAATAGAGGTACACCTCCCCCCATTCAAAGCAAAGTATCACCTGACAGTTTTCTGGTGGCTTACTGTGTGATTTTTGTGGGCTATAGACATGAAGCTTAGGGCATATAAAAGGTTACAGAGGACTTTCTCTAGGTCTCTTCCCTGCATGCTTTCACATGAGGAGGAAAAATTGTGATTTTCTGGGCAGACTAGAAGCCAGCAGCCATGTGCTCATAAATGCATAGTGCTTCTGCACCCGTTGAGTTTCTTCTTTCCAGATCTTAGGTGCAGAAGTATCTTGAAAGGGGAGCCCCCAGGCAATCAGGAGAACAAGAGAACATCTGAGGTGCCACTGACAACTCTAGTCCCAGCATTAATGGAAGTAGAAGCCAAGTTTGATGAGGAGACCATGCAGCAGCCAGGAAGAATGTCAGCCTAGCTTAGCAAGGCAGCAATCCCTCATCAGCTCTCCCACCCCAGCAAGTAAATTTGGTGACTCAATTCACCTCAAGGGAGGTGAATGCTTTACCATTACTAATTGACTTGGTTTTTATTTTAGGCCAATTTGATCTTTCTTTGAAATTTGGAGATGCAGAGTCAGAGGGACTTGTTGAAGTAAAACTTGGGAATACTACATCATTCATATGTAAAAAAAATTGGAGCATAACTGAAGCAAACGTGGCCTGCTTATATCGTGGGTTTAAAGGGTGAGTGTTACAGAGTTGTTATTTTTGCCCCAGTTTGAGTTTATGGCTCCATCTGTGTGCTTACTGATTTTCTAATTGTAGTCACAAACCATACATGGTATTTTGCATAGCAGTTGCGAAAACCCATTGACCTTTTAGGCTTTGCTTGCTTAAGAAAAAGAATGAGTTTTCTCCAAGCTTTCTTCCTCTAAACCTGGGAACACATCCAGAGAACTCATCCATATGATTTACAGGCTTATTGATATTTCTTCCAACTACTTTCACATTTTTCTCATTCATAGGTGAGTCAAACCACAGCTACCACCTCAACCACCCAACCACCACATATCCTCGGACCCAAATGGAGATAGCCTAGGAATAGTAGCAACCCCCAGACCTCTCACTCTATTTTCCAGCCCAGCTCCAACAGCCAAAATTCAGGAGAGAATCCCCCTCCCCCCACCACCACCCGCAGCTGCCACTCACTAGGTAGACAAGCTAGCCCAGCTGGTACAGTGAGGTAGCCTTAGGGACAGATAGACACAGGAACCAAGCAAGCTGAACCTCAGCTTTCACCTGTTACAACACCTCCTCCCCTCTGACTCCTGTGGAGAGCTGCCAGAACCTGGACCCAGGAATCTCAGGTATAGCAGCTCCATCCCCAGACTACTGACCCTACTTCCATCCTGCCTTCCCCCAGCCTCCATCCCAACCATCGTCCATCAGACTTCATCAAGATATGACCTGGAAAATTCTTTCAGGTGCAAAGCCTCAGCAGCCATACCTACTGAAGACCTAGAAAAAAACTTCTAGCCACCACAGTCCTTGGCACAGGTAACAGGAGTTCCTTTGCCCTCCCTGGCTAAGGGCCACATCTGTTATATTCTGACACTCTCCCCCACCCCCTCCTCCAAGGATTATCTGGTTTCCTGGAGGGGTTAGAGGGTCTTTATTCTCTGCCATAGACTGGAGCACCTACCTATTTTGTTCCCCCAGTTTTAGGGCCCCAGTGACTAGCATCCCCTTCCATTTAACCACTTTACATTGGATTAACTTTTACAAAGGATATTTGCTTGAAAGATATAATAAGAATAAAAATGTAAATATTTCCTCCAGCATCTTGGGTGTATGTCCCCCTCCCATACCATCACAATCTCTGTAAGGCATTAGGGGTTAGGGCAGAAGGTATTAAAATACTTTGTTCTCCATGGTAAAATGGAGAATAGAGGGAAGGTTGCTCCAGCCCTTTCACTGTCTCTTCAATAATGGGTGCTTCAAAATAGTCCTTACCTCCATACTGTTCTCAAGTCTGATGCCTGACCTCTTCATTTACTTTGCCAAAAGTATTTTGGCTATATCTTGACTAAACTTCAAGGTTAACTGTTATAGCAAACTGCCTATTTATAATGCCTTTTTTCAATGCTGAGTCTGGGGGCTCCTCAGGGAGGTTAAATTTCTTTAAGGTCGACTTTCTGCCTTTGATTAAAATCTTTAACTGGGTTTGATCGTTAACTCAACCTTTATTCAAAAGCTAGCACATCTCTACCACACCCCAAAGCAGACAGAAACATAAAAAGGAATAGGATCCAAAAGCAGAAATCCAATTAGATCTTCAGTCTCCTTGCAGCTGATGAACAGATAGTTCCATATCCTAGCACCTTAGTTATCTGATAATTAAGATATTGGTTATTGAGTGCTTAAAATATAATCCCTTCCAGGGGTATTTAAGCTTAAAAATATGGAAATAAAATTTCCATAAAAATATGGAAATAAAAATATGGAAAACTAAAAATCCCTCAGAATTCACGAGAAGTGAAGCTATAATGGTTTAAATGAAATGTAATGGTAATATATGGTTGATATTTTAGAACAGAGATACCCATTTTGCAACTTAAAGGCCAGTGCAGATAATAGAGTCTTCCTATTAATGCTACAAGCGAAAAAGAAATCCACTGAATGGAGTAGAGATTCTTAACCTTTTTTGTGTGTCATGGACCCCTTTGGCAGTTTGATAAAGCCAACAGAACCTTAAAACAATGTTTATTGCTTACATTCATAATTGGAGGAAATGCTAAATTTCAATTAGAGGTTAGTGAAAGTAAAAATGTAATTTTTTCCCATCCAAGTTCATGGGTCTCCTGAGTCTATCTGTGAATTCCTTAAGGTTTCATGAACCGGTAATGTAAGAAGCACTGATTGACAAAAGTACTTCACTGCTAGGTCTGACCAACTCAATAACTTACCTTATAGAGGTTCCATGATAAAACATACAATAGACTCAGAGTGCAGATTGAAATACTTTTTTTTTTTTTTTGGACATGGTGTAAAGGCAATCAGTGAATGGGAAGATCTTCTCCCCACCCATTTGAGTGGGCTTTGGGGGCGGGGCTCTCAAGGTCCTGGGGGTGTGTGGCTAGGACTAGAGCCAATGGAAGCCTGTAGTGGGAGGAGCTTGCTGAAGAGTTGGAGCAGAGCTAAGAAGCAGTTGGTGAGGCAGTTGGTGAGAGCAGTTAAGAGCTGAAGGACAGAGGAAGCAGTCAGCTAGCTGGAACACAGCTTGGAGATTGCGGTGGAAGTGGCGGCGACAGCAGCAGGCACTACAAAAAGCAGGACTGACCCTCATGGAAACCAGAGAGTGCCGAGCAGGGGCTTGAGGCCAGTGGGTGGTCTTCTTGCTGGAGGGCCCTGGCATTGGGGGGGAAGCACCAGTATGGCTTGGCTTGCTGCCATAATGATTTTCTGTGGCCACCTGGTCACTATTTGTGAGATGGGCATACTAGTCTTGGAAGATTCTTGCCAGGATGTAGAACTGGGGACACTGGTCTGTGGGTCTGCTACTTTTGAGTTTTAATAAATGCTTTAACTCCTCTGCCTTCTACTTAGAGAATTCCTTATATCTTGCGATTCTGGACCATTCAAGCATATTCATGGTTATCTTTGAAGTCATGAATTCTGCCTGATATACATGGCTAATTCAGCAGTCTGTTTTGCTCGACTTTACATATTTGTTAGAGTTTTTTGTTTTGCTTTTCGGGGGGAGGGTTTGCTTTCTCAATGGTTGAAAAGATGGAGGAATAGAATTCAGTGAAGTGAAAATTAAAGAAAGCTGAATTTATTTTTTAAAAAAATAGTTCACTCTTAGATTTAAACTCAACCTAAATTGCCATAGAATAGGTAATAATCATACTTTTCACATCTTACAGTTTTCAAAGTACTTTCGTGTATATGTTTATATAAGTGTGTGTATGTAAATTTTCATTTGATCATCAATACCTTTGTGAAGAGGGCAAAGCAAGTATTCTTATCTTTATTTTACAAATGAGTGCATGAAGTCCAGGAGAAATTAAGTGATGCACCTGAAATGTAGAACTCAAAGGCCAGTATTTCAAGGCTATAGCTCTGTCCTCTATACTATGTAGCTGTTTTGGAAACTGACAAAAGTAATTCTTGTCTTTAATCTTATGTAATGAAAATCAATGCCATTCAATCATCGAGACAGTTCAGAAACGATAGTTTAATTAATTGGATTAATTAATGCAAAGTTAGGAAGCTACCCTCACCAGTTTTACTTATTCTTTTTTTGACTTATTATATTTACTAATTTACTTGTTTGAATCCCCTCAGAGGAGCTGTTGATTATAAGAAAACATTTAATTTCCCTGATGATGTTGATGTCAAGATCACTGACTGTTTGGAAGCCAATTGTAGAGGACTGGAGACCACTTTGGCAGAATGTGGTTTAACAAAAAGAAAGGCTAATAGCAAGGATTTGGCTGGTGTGGTGTGCCATGTACAAGATACAGGTTGGTAGAACATTCACTTAATGTTGCCCTTATCATACTTTATCCCTAGCCCTTGATTTAGGGGCAGCTAGGTGGTTCAGTGGATAGAGCTCTGGGCCTCAAGCCTCAGGCACTTTCTAGCCATGTGGCGCTGGGCAGATGACTTAACCTCTGTTCATCTCAGTCGCCTTGTCTGTGAAATGGAGATAAAATGGAGCACCTACCTCTTGGTGTTATTTTGAAGGTCAAATGAGATAATAATTGTAAAGTATTTAGCACAGTGCCTGGCACATAGTAAATGCTATATAAATGTTAGTTATTATTCATTTTAAATTAATCCATTACTAAATATGTAGCCCAAGCTCAAATCAAAGGCTCTGGGTACTCCTTCAACAATCACAGATTGTTGAAGGAGTACCCAGGAGATGATGATGTTGTGAATTTCAGAGATTACTCAATCAACCATGAAGAATTTATACACTTAGTCCTGTGGGCCTAGGACCATCCTGCTCCTGTGTTGACAAAGACAATCAAATGGTTGCTGCCTCCAAAGAGCTTACATAAATCAATCAGCCAGTCAGCCAGCAATTACTATTCACCTGCTATATGCCAGTCATTGTGCTAACTGCAGAGGACACAAAGAAAGGCAAAATCAGTTCTAACCTCAAGGAGCTCACACACTAATAGGAGAGATGATATTGTTTAGTCTTTCAGTTGTACCCAGCTCTTCATGAGTCCGTTTGAGAATTTTCTTGGCAAAGACACTGGCATGGTTTACCATTTCCTTCTCCAGCTCGTTTTATATACGAGGCAAACAGGATTAAGTGACTTGCCCAGGGTCACACAGTCAATAAGTGTCTGAGGCCAGATTTGAATTCAGGAAGATGAATCTTCCTGGCTTCAGGCCTGGCATTTTATCCACTTTGACACCTTGCTGTCCCTGGGGGAAGGCACTGAGATTAAGGAGGCCTGGAGAAGGCTTTCTTACAGAAGGTGAGACTTTAGCTGGGACTTGAAGGGAGCCAGGGAAGCCATAAGGTAGAGATGATAAGCAAGAGAGTTCCAGGTATGGGGACAAACAGGAAGAAAAGCTTAGGAGGCAGCTGTGTGTGAGAAATAGCAAGGAGGCCAGACTCACTGGACCGTGAAAATGTGGAAGAAAGTGAAGTGTCAGACGGGAGTAAGAAGGGGCTAGATTGTGAAAAGTCAAACAGAGCGTGTTATATTTGATCCTGGAGGGAGCCACAAGAGTTCACTGAATAGGAGGGTGACACGATCAGACTACACTTTATGAAAATCTATCTGATGGCTGAATGAAGGATGGATTGGGGAGAGACTTGAGTTAGGAAGCCAACCAAAAGTCAAGGCATGATGATAAAATAACATAGAAAGCACTTTGCAAAGCAAACCTATAAACTTCTATAAGCCTATGCTACTGTTACATGAGAAGGACATCATGGATGCATATGTGTGTAAAAACAGACAGAAACATTTGGAAAGTCATTTTTTTTGGCAGAGGAGGGCACCAGAAGCCCCACATATGAAGTGCTAATTGAGCTAATCTTTGATGAAAATGAGGGTAACAGATAGTTCTAGTGTTCCCCTAGCCTCTTTCTTCCAAGATACTCCCAGAAACCTTCAGTTACCATGCAAATGCCAACTTAAGCTTTTTTTGCTGGAGGGGTAGTACTTAAATCTTTGAAGGACCATGTCATTAGCCCAGGTGGACTGCTGTAATGGCCAACTACCTTTATCCAAGAGATTTAAAGTATCTTACAGACAAGAAACAGTAGTTCAATAACTGTGCTACTGCAAACAAATGTGGGAGGTCTCTTGACTAATCTTTGTGCCTCTTGGCAATGTCTTCTCACTGTGTGGAGGCTCAGTCACTGGGAGCTCCTGAATGAGACTAAATTTAGAGACAGAATCAAGGTTTTGGAATAACTTTGACATTTTTGAGGCAAGTTAATGATTCAGCAGAAGTAAGTTCTCAGAGAGAAGATCCATGTTGTCACATGAAAGGAAAAACAGAGACCTTTAATAAAGGAATGAATAAGAATTAATATGTACCATTATCTAGCAGTATGCCCAGAAGTGCCTGATTCTAGAAGCCCTGCCTCAGAAAATAGAAACCTCCTTTAACAATCTACCAGGTGGGGTTTCAGTAGGACTCCACAGAAGACATTTATTATATTATTTGGAGGCGTGGTGTAGGATAAAAAGGGCTGTGTTTGGATTCAGATATCTTAGGTTCAATTCCTGGCTCTGATCCTTACTAAAATAAGCCACTTAATCAGTCTGGGCTTCAGTTTCCTGTTCTGTGACCCAGAATTGAGAGGCAATCTCAACTCAGGTAGGGTAAGAATGATCTCAAATTTTCTCATGCTCACCCTTAGCAGTCTCTAGAAGATCAAATGCTGAGAATCAAGGGCCATGTTGAGGTGCCATTTCCTTCCCACGTGACCAGAGTAAAATAAGTGGACTGGACTAGGTGATCCTTGAAGTCCCTTCCCGCTCTGTATTTATACTCTATAATCCTATACTTCTATACTATACTGAAATTCCAATACCTTTCACTTTGTCACTTGATGTCTATCCCATTTTTATTCCCAAACATAAAGGGAAAATCTGGGCACATTTAGGTGAATAAATTTTAAAGGAAGTTTTTCTTAACCTTTGCTTGGCAGACCTCCTCAATGATGGTTCATTCCCATGTGTCAATGGGAAGTACATTCCACTGGAGCAAACTTGTGATGGCATCAATGACTGTGGAGACCAAAGCGATGAGCTATGTTGTAAAGGTACAAATATATCTACCTTGAAAAACACGCCTAAGTAGATAGAAATGGTACAGGAGTATGACAGCCTGGGTGACTTATGTTGGGTGCCCATGTCTAACAGTGAGTTTTAGAGAGATCTGAAATGTCCCCCATCGTCCCACATCACTATGGCTGAGTGTTCGTGCCATCCTTCTCCAATCTCAGGGGGGCTATTGGGCTTAGACTTATAGTACATCTTTTACACATCAGAAATCTGTAGCCTAGGCATGAGATTCTTTTTCAGAGGGGAGAGTTAGTGTAAAAGCCACTTTCTCTAGTCATTCCAGAGGGAAATGATGCCCCCCCCCAACAGTGGGAGGCTAATAGCTTAGATGATCTCAGTCACTTTAGCTTTCCTCCCACCAAATGCTTTATAATACAAAATACAATCATGGTTAGCAAGCAAATTTGTTTGTCAAAGGAAGCAGTGAACCAAGGAGGTCATACAGATTAGTTTGGGGATTTGTTCTGTAAAATTTGGACTCAGTCAAAAGGCCACACCCAAAGACCTAAAAGGCCACATGTGGCCTTGAGGCCACAGGTTCCCCACCCCTGGTTTAGGCAATAGAACACAGTAACTTAAAAGGTTGTGTGACCCAGAATTGAGATGAAATCTCAACTCAGCTAGGGTAAGAACCATCTCAAACTTTCTCATGCTCATCCTTAGCAATCGCTAGAAGATCAAGCCCCGAGAATCAAGGGCCATGTTGAGGTACCATCTCCTTCCCACATGCCCAGAGTCTGTACCTTCTCTCTTTATTTTTTTCTCCATCAATCTAGAGTCACCTCTCTCTCTGTGTAAATACGTGTGTATATGTGTGTGTGTGCGTGTGTGTATATATATGTGTGTGTATGTGTATATATGTGTGTATATATGTATGTGTATATATACGTATGTGTGTGTGTGTGTATAAATTGTAAAAAGTCACAGGGCTGTCCTTCAGGCTATGGCTAACCCCAAACCAACCTAGAGGTAGAAATATACAGAAAAGACTGTGAAATGGGTATTATAGGACTTGTTGGGATGATGTAAACAAGAGGTTTTTGTAAGGACAAAATGTCCTTTCTTTTTTTTTTAATTCATGGAGTCTTAGAGCAGGAAAGTACCTCAGCAGCTAGAGTCTAACCCTTGTGCTTTACAGAATAAGAACCTGATACCCAGAGAGACTAACTGATTGTTTACAATTACAAAGCTTGTTAGTGGCAAAGTCAGTATTCATTTTTAGGCTGCTTGCTTCTCTGATTAAAAAAAAATGTATAAATTCACTTTAAGATTTCATTTTCCTCAGTTTTAAGAAATGACAACCCTCTCCATGTGTATAATATGTAACACATACGTGATATATCTCACACACACATATCTATCTATCTATCTATCTATATATATATATATATATGTATAAAATATTTTTTACAGGGTGCAGAAGTGGAGGTTTCCATTGTAAATCAGGTGTTTGTATTCCAAAAGAATATCAATGTAATGGTGAAATGGACTGCATTAAAGGAGATGATGAAGTGAATTGTGAAGGTAATTTGGAACTTTATAATCACCTGTATTGGCCTGAATAGAGGTCTCATCTCTAAAATGAACTATCTCTGAAAAGAACATACATTTATGTACACTGTGGGGAGAATGGTTATTCATAGCCACTCCATTACAAAAAAAAAAAAGCTGACCTACTGGAGAGAAACCTGTGGAGCAACTTTGAAGAGCGTAATTACAAACATGAAAAGTTCATCTTAGTTTCAAACTTTGGAAATTTTACCACTTGGGACACTGGCATCGTAGCATCCCTGAATAATCTACAAGTGGGAAAGGAGCCAGAGGTCAAGCTGCCAGCAAATATGCAAACAGAATTTTTAGGGAGAGGAACTCTGTCTCCATCACACATCCCAGTAGTTTAGTGTTATATGTTTGTCCTTTGTTCTTGAATAGGACCATGGCATCAGGGAAATGATGATGTGACTTGCAGCTGACTTTGATTTGAGTGAGCAAGGGCTGTGCAAGGTCACCAGCCTCACTTTCTCCTCCAGAGCCATCTGGGTCCAGTGGCCAGATATTCACCTTGAGGACTGGAGATGGCCCAGGATGCAGTGGGAGACTCTGGCCCTTTTAGGCTAAGGCCTTTTCAGGTTCTCACTTTGAGTGAGATAACACCCATTCAGTGAACAGGCTTCTTTAAGAAGTTAATCAAGGGAAAGCCCCTTTAATTAGAAAAAAGAAAAAAAAATCAAACTGGGAAGATAAGACCCTCGGGTTGCTGGTTCATGATAGCAGGGGAAAGAGAGACCATATGCAGTGAGATGACTATCTCTAAGTATATTGGGAGAGGGCAGGATGCAGGCCTTCAGTTAGCATCTTAGCAGTGGAGATTTGCCTCCTTAATCTTGTAGCACCAACAACAGAGACACCTGGCATAAAATTCTGCCAGGTCTCAGTAGTGTTTCAGGAAAACTTTGCCCACTTTGAGGATTTTCAGGTGTCTTGCACTTCCAAGAATGGGGTTGCGGACCACACTTGTATTTTATTATGCAACCCACATTTCGAATCTGGAACATTGGCTTAAAACTTTTCACTGGTGGAGAGAATGATGATGCAAAGCTTTGTGAGGGGCAGAGCTTTGGAGAGGACGTATTTTCCTTTTCCCTGCTTTGAGAGAACAGTCACAGACTCTCTTCGAGCTGAGATCCATGGAGAGAGAACAAGCTTTTGAAGGCAGACATGTTGGAGAAAGCTGGCTCTTCATCATGTCCCTGATTTCCACAGTTTGTTCTCTGACTCCATGGGTCTCTCCCTGAAGAGTCTAGAACTTTCTGTGTCATCCCTCAAGGAAGGAATGAAGAATGTGATTCCTCTCCTAAGCTCCTTGACTACCCTGCCCTCTTGAAGGCAATGAGCTTTGAATAACCATTCTCTCCACCAATAATGAATGATGTATGTGAATGCTCTAGGTTTGAAACCTGGGTTCCATATCCAGACCAGAGTGGGAAGAGGCTGGGAAGGGAGAGGTGTAACTATCTCTAGACCGATATGATATTCTGCTCAATCTGTCTAATGTAGGAATTCCCATCCTCTTCTTCATATACATTATAATACTCTCTTATTTCCCCCATTACACTGTGACTTTCTTGAGAGCGAGGACTGTTTTTTGTCTTTTTATGCCAAATGTTTAACACAGGCCTGGTACATAGTAAGCACTTAATAAATGCTTGTTGATTTGTTAACTTAACTTCAGAAAAGTGTAGTTCAAGTGTTCAAGGGGCATACAAGTAAACATTGAAATGCCAAGATCAGCCTTCTCTTTGCTTCCCTGCACATAGACTGGAGGGAAAATTGGGGTAAAATTATTATTACAAACTTTTTGTTCATGTGCCTAACACAGGTATTCCTGGATGATCGTTACACATGTTTTGATACTAATTAGAAATTGGCACCTCCAGTATGATAGTGTACTTAGCGGAATCTCATTTCTCAAAATTAGCAAGTTTAAATTGGAGTATGCCGTTGGGTGGAATTCAAATATCCTTCCATGTCCCTTCAAGCCTTCCCTAAGTCCTTCTATCCTTGGGCGATGTGGCTGGGTAGGGGGGATGGATTCCTGCAGTTGGGGACAAAAAGAATTTTTTTTTTCATTTTTTTCCATCGGTAAAGCCAGCATTTCTGGCAGTTGTCCATTCAAGCCCAGCAAAGATATTTTGTGTTTTATTCTTAGCATTTAAATAATCTCAAGTCAAAGTTGTAGGTATGTGCTTTGTTAGCTTATCAGAAATAATTAGCCAAATCTCATTAGCTACAAAATAAGGACCCGAGTTATCATCATGTCAAATACATAAAGACATCTGCAGTTGGTTGTCACTACCACAAATCCAGACAGAGCTTTGCCCTGCTTGTGTGCAGCCTCTGGCCCTTGCCTATAGGGACAGCTCTCATGGTTAGTACTGCCAGGGAAAAGCAAAGGAGAGCAGAGGATGCGCAACAGCTTGTATTTTTAATAATGATAATAATAGCTGCTCCTTAGCATTTTCTGTAAAGAAGGGTTTGGGAAAGAAGACAGAAACAATGATTAAATAGGTTATGGATTGTCTCTGAGATTTCCCTTATCTGTTACACAGCCTTCATTTTAGTAGTGCAGGTTAAAAGCTGGCTATAAATTTGGTGTACAACAGATTTTGTTATATTGCTAGCATATAAGGTACTGGAATATACAGATATCACACACACACACACACATACACACACACGCAAGTTGTTTTTTTTTTTAAACAGTTTGATTTTTTAAAAAAAATTTGTCTTTGCTAGGTTGAAATGCTTGTGCTTTATTTCTAGGCTTGGGACACTCTGAAGTTCAAGGTAAGTATTCTGACTTTGAGTCAAAAAGACTTGAATTTAAATCCAGCTTCAGATCTTTACTAGCTTTGTGCCCCTGGGGCAAATCACTGAACTGCCATCTGTCTCTGCTTCCTCATTTGTAAAATGGGAATAATTTTAGAACCTACTTCCCCGGGGTTGTTGTGAGGACAAAAGGAGATATTATTTATAAACACTTTAGAAAGTTTGAAGTGCCATATAAATGTTAGGGAGGAGGAGAAGGTGGAGGAGGGGAAGGAGGAGGGGGAGGAGAACACCATCTGAGACCAACTCAAAGCAGTGACTGGGACCCATTCTTATCCTCATGATGGCAACACCGACCATGCCAATGACTTCAGGAGTTCGTGGAACCATAGACTTGGAGCTAGGAGGGGCCTGAGAGGCCACTGAGGCCAACCTCATTTTACAGATAAGGAACCTGCAGCACAGAGAGATTACCAGACTTGCCCAGGTTCACACGGTCAGAAAGTCTATCACTTGGGATTGGAAGGAGGTCTCCTTGACCCCATGCTAGTGCCCTAACAACTATTCCGTACTGCCTCTTCTGCCATGCTCCGAGGTAGTGAGATTTCCTTCAGAGCTCAGCTCAAATATCACCTTTATATGAAGCTTTCTAGACACTCCCCCAAACTGCAATTGTCTCTCCCTGTCCCCACCCCAAACAAAACCCACTCACTTGCAAAATGTTTTTGTATGTATTTTTACATATTTATATGTTTACATATAGTCTCCTCTGACAAAACGTAAGCTCCCTAAGGGCAGAGACTGTTTTGTTTTTGTCTTTGTTGATTGGTGACTTGCCGGATAGAGGAGAGAAAGGGTCAGTGTTGGTTCTTTTATTTGGCTGAGCCTCTTAGTAAAGTCTGGAGCCTAGAATGGATTTTCTCTAAATCCAAATCTAATTCTACATATCCCTCAAACCGCAACTGACTTGGCCAAGTTTTCTTGTGATTCTTGTCAGCACTCCCACATTTAACCCCTTTCTGGAATAACTGCATAGGTAATTAGTATAATCATGAACTTCTGGACCAGGGAGGGGCCAAAGGCTGAAGAGCTGGTAGATGGATAGACTAGGGAAAGGGTTAATTGCTAATACCTAGGGTGGACATGCTTTTCGCCTCATTCTTTTATCTCTGTATTGGACCTTGTTTTTGACTCCATTCGTTGTTATTCTGGCCCTAATGAGTACCTTGGGTCTATGTTAACCCTGCTCTTCATCTGACTCACTGCTCTGCCAAGCTCTTCTAGAGTTTGTCTAAAGCAATGCTAACAGCATCCCTAAAGATACACCTAATAGAATTTGATATTGACTCAAATAATCCATTCTATAATTTCTCTTGCCATTCTAAAAAAAAGTATAGAAAATTTTACAATTATAAAAACAATATTATTATTTATATTTTCTTCCCAAATCTGACATGCATAAAACCACATGATCTATAATTGGGGTCATTTTTTCATGTATTATATATTGTATTCTCATCATATATACTTTATCTTGCTTTTTTATTATATCTGGACCTGACAGACTCTGAAGTTCAAGGTAAATATTCTATTTATTTCATCATTCATTATACAGTACTAAAAACAACACTTTATATAGTATTTGAAAGAGTACACTATACAGTATTTTAAATTATCTAGAGAGAATACAAGTATAAATGTATATATGGATGGAGGGATGTATATATTTATCTAGAACTGTGGTTTCTCCCTCCACCAGTGCAGATCAGCAACAGTTCTATAAGTCTTGCTATCTGAGACCATGAGAGATTTCTTTCTGGCTTGTGTCCTCTGCTTAAATGCAACCTATGGTTATATGGATGCCGATGATCTTAGAGAAAATCATAGTGTAGGCCCCTGCTCTAGACTTTGATTTATACACTTGACATACTAAAATATATACACTTTTAGCCACCAGCAGTACTAGATAGCATTCTTATTTGGTTTTCTCTTCATTGTATTGATATTTGGATGGGTTTTTTCCAGGCACTAGAAATTTTGAACATGGGGGCCAAGGTAAAGTATTATTACTTTCATTTACAGTAAAAAATTCTATGTGGATTTGATATCCATGAATATAGAATTTTTAAAAAGAGACATGATCTGTTTGGAATTCCTTCCTATAAATTTATTTGTTTTTAGAGTAAACCATAGTTTTAAAAACTTTTGTGGGGCAACATCCAATGAATAGCGGCAAAGAGGCAAATTTTGGCTTAGTGTAAGGAAAAGCTTGCTAACAATTAGAGCCTTCAAACCTAGCCTAGAGATGTTGTATTCCTCATCATTGGAGCTCTCCGAGCAAAGGCAAATGACTATTTGGGACAGTGTGTGGTACAATGGAATGAGCCCTGGATTTCAAGTCAGAGTACCTGGGTTCAGATCCCAGCCCTGCTGCTGTCATATCCTGTGTGACCTTAGGGTTGGACTCCATCCCCTCCAATGTCTCCTCCAGCTCTGTAGCTATGATTCTAAGATCCTAAGTCACCTAGCCTCCGAGGGCCTCAGCTTCCTCATCTGCATAATGAGAGGGTTGCATCTGATTACCTCTGAGGTACCTTCCAGCTCTAAATCTATGATACTGTGATAAAGAGGGGATTTTGATTCAGGTCTCTTTGGCCTGCATGATCTCTGAGGTCCTTTCCAATGCTGAGTTTCTGTGTTTCTGACATGGCTTTGTGACGATTGGGATTTAGCCGAGGAAAGTACTATTGAGACCCCTGCAAGCTCTCAGTAGTACCTCAGAAGCCCAGTGGCCAGGGGGAAAAAAATCCCCACCACGGATAATAAAGTGCATGCAGCAATCTCTCCCAGAGAACATAGGGGAGTGAGGAAGCAAGGCAGCATCATGGCGGTGCTACCATCCTTCAGGACTCAACCATTTGCACTTTTGTAGCCTGCCTTGTGAGTGTAGTAGGAAGGCCGAATTTATAATCTCAAATATAATCGTGTATATGTTTGAATGGTTCGAAATCACAAGGTATGAGAGATTCTCTAAGTAGAAAGCAACAAAACATTTATTTAGGCCCCACCACAGCAGATCCACGAACTAGCCTCCCTATTCCAACATCTTGACCAAAAAACCCCAGGCCCAGTAGACCCACCTCACAAGAGTAACCAGGAGGCCACTGAAAAACAAGATGGTATTTAACCAATTCATATTTACTGGCCTCAAGTCCTTGCTCGCACTCCTGGGTCCACACGGGTCAGCTCTGCTTCCACAGCTCCTGCTTCGGCTTTTTTTTCAGCTTCAGCTGTAGTTGTCTCTTAGCTCGAGCCTCTGGCATTGTCAAGTCCGCCTCAAGGACCAGAGACCATTGGTTCCAAGTTGGCTCCTCTTAAGTCATTAATCTACACCCACACAGGTTTCATACCTGATAGGGCTTTGGGCCTGGGGCTTAGCACTTAACAGCTGAAAGTACTTTCACTCAAAGTAAACAAAAGCCAAACTCCTCAAGTGCTAAGGAGCCCATTTTGCCTTACCAACACAGTGAGAAATAACTAAACAGTGCATATTAGACATTTGAGCCTCATTTTGGCAATTGTAATGTTCTAAAATGTCACAGTGGACACAAAATTAATTCTTGTCATTTTGTTTTTCAGTCATGTCCAATTTTTCACGACCCCTTTTGGGATTTTCTTGGCAGGAATACTGGAGTAGTTTGCCATTTCCTTCTCCAGCTTATTTCACAGATAAGGAAACTGAGGCAAGCAGGGTTAAGTGAATTGCCCAGGGTCACACAGCTAGTAAGGGTCTGAGGTCTGATTTGAACTCAGGTCTTCCTGACTCCAGGCCCAGTGCTCTATTCACTGTATCACCTAGCTGCCCCATTTGTCATTCATCATTTTAAAGGATTGTAAAAGGAAGAAGATGGAGTTCACATTTGCCTGCAGCATTCCAGGTACTTGACCTTTGAAATGCATATACTCTGTTATGCAGAGAGGAAATGTATAATGGATAGAGAGCCAGTCTGGAAACCAGGAAGACCTAGGTTCAAGTTCTACCTATAAGCCACCTAGAGGAGGCCTTTTGTATACAGCACTGCAAATCAAAGATGGATTTGTGATAAAGACTCAGCACTCCCTTGCAGCTTGGCAGATCATTTAGTCTCAGTATTCCAGACAACTCTCCAACACTGTAAATTGTGAAGAAGGTGCCTGTCAGCACTGATTGAGGACATTACTCACCAGTCAAGAAATTCCTCAATCAATGCTCTGATAAAATTAGTGTTCTGGTTCAAAAGAAGCAAAAGAAAAAGTCCCTTGGTGAGATGAGATGATATGTTTATATGATTCACATGTCAAATATTTAGGTATAGTGGCACCTTTCGAAATGCATGAAGATTAACTCGGCAGCTTAGAGAAGAGCATTATCTCCCAACAAAGCCAATAACCTATCCCATCTGTCTACTCTGGGCACAAGACTTGGTGCCTGTGTGCCTCGGGCAAATCATTTCATCTCTCCGGGCCTCAGTTTCCTCATCTGTGAAGTGAGTGGCTTGAATTAGGTGACCTCTAAAGTGCTGATTCTCTTATCCAAAGTCATCATAATTTCTAGGTATTCATCTTGAACTGCACAGATTTTGCCTTCTGTAGATAAGGAATGAAAGTGAAAGACTTTGTTTTGTTTTTAAGAGAATACATGTTTGTAGGAAGCTCATCATGAATGTGTAGAGTATTAAACTTAAATGATCCCATTTTCATTGTAAATATGACTAAAATGTGCAAATCCATTTGGATCTTTTTTTTGGTAGAACAAGCTGAAATAGTGAGAGCTAATATGAATGAAGGTAGGTTATTTAAAACTTTCTGCTTCTGCTAATTGATCAGGCTGTGTATATTAATATATCTGTCATGGGCATGCACTTATTGATAGCAATGAATAACTTTGTTGATTTATATTGCTTTGAAACTGTGATGGCTCTACCATCTCTTTGACATGAGTTTTCTCTCCACTAAAGCAGAATACAGCCTATGCCCACCTTCTCATTACGTGCAGTTTTTGCCTTTGTCCTCCCATAAATCCACTACAGAGGTTCTTTTTTCTTAAATATAAAATTAGGTGAGGTAGGACAGAGGTCTACCCTTATTACCAATAATAATGATAATAATAACTAGCATTTACATAACGCTTTAAGGTAGGGGTGGGGAACCTTTGGCCTTGGGGCCACATGTGACCCTCTAGGCCCTCAAGTGTCACCCTTTGACTAAATCTAAACTTCACAGAACAAATCCGCATAATAAAAGGACTTTTTTTGTAAAACTTGGACTTAGTCAAAAGGCTGAGCCCAAGGACCTAGAAGACCAGGTGTGGCCTTGTATTGTTAATTTAGGTGGGACTTCTTTTTACTGTTTTCTCTTTTGGAGCACTTAGATAATCAAGTGCCTTTGATGAGTCTGGCCTTTGATTCTTTGGTTAAATTCTTTTAAAGTCTTTGATGACTTGCTTACATCAAGGGAAAGCCTAGTTCACATAGATTTGAGTCACATGGCTATGTGTCTGAAGAAGCATCATATGGTTTTGAGTCTCATGGCTGTGATGCCCTTTGACCCTGAACAGGGTATATAAACTCAGAAGTTAGTGTTTTGTTTGGGGGCTCTCACTCACTGGAAGAGTTGTTGATGTGGAGACTCTCGGTAGCCGCTGGGGCCACCAGCTTTGAAAAAACCTAGATGTTGGTGCTTATCTGGTAACTATGTATTACGATTTGGTCTGTTTATATTGTCTCTGTCATTTCTGTTTGTGTTTGCTCTGAAGATCAAGGTGCTGGCTTTTTCCCCTGAACTAAATGAATGATATATGGATGTTTGATTAAAGTGAGATTGTTAACCCCTTAAGGTTGCTTTCCTTAGAAAAACAGATCAAAGAATCAGTGCTGGCAGCCCTCCTGTGTGCTGGTGTTATTGGTCTTACACAGCCCCAGTAGCACTAGCAACATTGTTGTTTCAGGCCTCAAGGCCACAGGTTTCCCAGCCCTGCTTTAAGGTTTGCAAAGCACTTTACAAATATTATGTCATTGATCCTCACAGTAGCCCTGTGAGGTTATGTATCATCATCCCTATTGTACAGATGAGGAAATAGAAGCAGAAGTTAAGCAATTTACCCAGGGATCATACAGCTCTTGGGGGGTCTGAGGCGCGATTTGAACTCACATCTTCCTAACTCCATGCCTAGCTTTACTCACTATGCCACCTAGGCACCAATTCAATAACCTGGAGCAATGCAGTTCTTCTCTCTGGGCCTCATTCCCTAATTTGTCATGTAGTATAGAAGAATTAGCATGTATGGGAGGAACCATGAAAAAGAACAAACAAAACAAAACAAGGGATCAAATAGTATGCTTTGATCTGCATTCAGACTCCATATTTCTCTGGATGTTGATAGCATTTTCCATCATGAGTCTTTTGCAGTTGTGAAAAACCTGGAAAGACTTATATGAACTGATGCTGAGTGAAGTGAGCAGAACCAGGAGAACATTGTACATAGTAACAGCAACATTGTACAATTACTGACTTGGTTAGACTTAGCTATTCTTAGCAATGCGAGGACCTAAAACAACTACACCTACCTGTCTCTCTTTCCTATTATACATTTCATTCATTAGATGCTGAAGCATCTACAGACACACCCTGAACCTCTCCATTTGGCTTTGGATCACTTAAAACTGTGATGTTTGAGTTGTTGTTCCATCTTTTTCAGTCATGTCTGACTCTTGGTGACCCCTTTTAGGGTTTTATTGGCAAAGCTACTGAGTGATTTACCATTTCTTTCTCCAGCTCATTTTATAGATGAGGAAACTGAGGCAAACAGGGTTAAGGTCCTTGACCAAGGGTCGCACAGCTAGTAAGTGTCTGAGGCTGGATTTGAACTCAGGTCTGACTCCAGGGTCAGCACTATCCACTGCAACGCCTAGCTGCCCCCTTGATCTATTTAAAGAAAGACAAAAATATCTCTGTACTTAACTGCCATTTCCTACCCTTCCAGGAAAAAAAGAAAAAAAAACATAAAAAAAAAACAGCAAAAGGAGATATTGACCGCTGGTAGTTTAATCTTAACAACCGCTTCTTATTGCTAAGTGAGCTTTTGTGTAAAGGCAGCATGGGGTAGCAGAGCACCAGTCTTGACATCATGAAGACCCAGGTTCATGTCTTGCCAGGTGGCCCTGGACAATCACAACCTCTTCGCAACTCTGTAAGACTACTAGCTGTGGAGAAAGTGCTGACCTTTATTGGCAAAGGGTATTTCCTCCTAGGGAGTTCCTTATACTAATGATATCACAGGCCCAATCCCTATCCCTTTTTATGAAGCAGATCAAGAAATGAAAACAGTTATTTTTAGTCAAACTTTCCTTCTAGGTTTTGCCAAGTCATACATACATTTTTGGTCAGACATAGTGAGCTTTAACCCAAATGTATTTGGAAAGGCAAAGACATTCATTCTCTTTGGAAGTCTGCTTTTTCTCTGTGATATATGTATGTGCCATTATGTTTCAAAATTAGAAAAAAATTAGAATTATTTCTAACCAGAATCCTGATGCTGAAACAAGTTCCTTTTTATGTGGCAACAACATAACATAATAGAAAAAACACTTGGTCTGATAGTCAGGAAGCCCGACTTATAATTTCAGTACTTTTATTAGAAGTAGTATACTCTTGGTCAAGTCCTTTTCCTTAACAAACAAGTTTCTTCATTTGTCAGACAAACAAGTCAGATTAGGTGATGCCTAAGGTCCCATCCAGATGTAAGATTCTATTTTCCATAATTTCTGAATAGGACGTATCATATACCTTTCTGAATTCTGGCAGTTAGGTGGTATGGTGGGTCTAGAGTGCCAGGCATGGAATTAAGAAGATTTGAATTCCAGCCCAGCCTCAGACATTTACTAGCTGTATTAGCCTGGGCAAGTCATTTAACTTCTATTGGTCTTAGTTTCCTCATCTGTAAAATGAGGATAATAATAGCACCCACATCTCAGGGCTGTTGTGAGGATTAAATGAAATAGTTGTAAATTGCTTAGCAGAATGCCAGGCACATAGTAGGCACTATATAAATATTAGCTGTTATCATCATCATTGTATAATTATTCCAGAACGGTGTTTGTTTCCATATGAATACTTTAACTAGGCTCATGTCTTTTTTCCTTTGAATGAATGAAAAACATTTATTAAGCATTTAGCATGTGCACAGCACTGGGTTAAGTGCTGGGCATACAGATAGAAAAGAGCACACAGTTTGCACTCTCGAAGAATTCATAATCTAACAAGGAAGACTACAACTCATATAGGAGGCTTCAGCTGCAAGTCAGATGGAAAGGTCATGTGCACATGTGTCATAGGGCACAGTGGCAAAGCAAATGATTGCATCTTCTTCAAAGTCATTTCCACTGGTAGAACTATGTCCATTTCTGATGCTGAACCAATTTTTTAGTGTCAAGAACTTTGGTGGCAAAACTTTTTTTTAACAAATTGATTTATTTTTAGTTTTCAACATTTACTTCCATAAGTTTAAATTTTCTCTGTCACCCCACCCCAAGACAGCATGCAATCCAATATAGGCTCTACATATACATTCTTATTAAACATATACAACATTAGTCGTGTGGTATAGAAGATGAATTAGAATGTATGAGAGTAACCATGAAAAAGAAAAAACAAAACAAGGGAGCAAATAGTCTGCTTTGATCTGCATTCAGACTCCATAGTTCTCTGGATGTGGATAGCATTTTCTATCATGAGTCTTTTGTAGTTGTTTTAGGTCCTTGCATTGCTAAGAATAGCTAAGTCTAACCAAGTCAGTAAATGCACAATGTTGCTGTTACTATGTACAATGTTCTCGTGGTTCTGCTCACTTCACTCAGCATCAGTTCATATAAGTCTTTCCAGGTTTTTCTGAAGTCCACCAGCTCCTCATTTCTTATTGCACAATAGTATTCCATTACATTCATATATCACAGCTTGTTTGGCCATTCTCCAATTCTTGGGCATCCCCTCACTTTCCAGTTCTTTGCCACCACAAAAAGAGCTGCTATAAATATTTTTGTACATGTGGGTCTTTTCCCCATTTTATGATCTCTTTGGGATAAAGCCTTAGAAGCGCTATTTAGGCTCATATCTTTACAAAATAATACCTCTCTCAGTCTTTACAGTTCAAAATTGAATTGTTTCTGAAGTAGACATTGGCATCAAATTCAACTGTATGGAACAGTTCATCTTAAAACAAGAAGCATTTAGCCACAGAGCTTCTTCTTTTTTCTGAGACTGTGTCTGATGACCTCAGGTCATCCTTAGGCTAACGAAGTAACATCTTTAATGATTTAAAACATGAACAGACTAGTAGTATTGTACAATGTACATATAGTCAACTCTCTATTATCTACAAGAGGATTATATATTTTCAATCTCAGTCTAGATTTTTTCTGTAACCAATACTTTTCTAGGCCTTCTTCCCCTCCCATCAGTTAGTGCAGACCTGAACAAACCTGGTTGCTCACAATGCCAAAGGATTTCCTCTACATACAAAGGATGTTTTTCTCTACATTTTTCACAGGTCACTTGAAATCCTTTGGCAGGCTGCAGCAGCCTGAGGGCCATAAACTGCCTATAGGCCATAGGTTGTGAAGGCCTGAGTTAGTGTGTACTTAGAAAATTAAATGTGAAATCTCGACCAAGAAAAACTAAATTGAGAAAATAACCTCTGTAACAATACATAATATCCTGAAAATCCAAATATAATTTGTGAATATAATGACATTGCATTACCTGTGATTCTGATCCCTTTCAGTAGTGGGGATAATCAAGTGATGACTGTATAGTCGTTTCTACAGTCATAAAAAATATCATTTTGATAATGCTGTGATCTTTTTTCCCCTGAAAGACAGAAAATTATTGAAGTCTCTTTTACCCAAAATAAGCTGTGGTGTTAAAAATAACACACACGTTCGAAGGAAACGGATTGTAGGAGGACAGATTGCAACTGAGGTAATTTGATTTAATTCAACAAACATTAAGCTCTTGCTGTATAGAAAGCCCTAAGTCTAGTGCGGAGACTATTCAGAAGCAACAAAGAAATAGTCCTTGTCCTCAAAAAGCTTGTAGTCTGTAAGAGGGATACAAAATACACAAGATCAAACATAAATAAAGCAGACATAAATACAGCCCTGAAAAGCTATATAAATGCCAGCAATTATCATTACCATTAAGTAAATACAAAATAATTTCAAGAGGGGGAGAGTGCTAATAACTGGAGAATTAGGGAAAGTTGTATGTAGTAGGTGGCTGCTAAGCTGGATTTTGATGGAAGGAAGGGATTCTAAGAGACTGGGGTGAGCAGAGAGGGCACTGAAGACACGGGACCACTGGCCCAAAGTCATGGAGTCAGGAGATGAAATGTCATGTACACATTACCAAACAGGTTAAGTAAGACAAAGACTGCAGAGGATGAGAAGTAACAAAATAAGATAGGAAAGGTAGGTGGGAGCCAAATCATGTGAGAGCTTTTCATGCCAAATGGGGGATTTTGTATTTTATCCCAAGGGCAGTAAGATAGCCATTGAACATTTTTTTAGTCAGAAGATGACATGGTTCGATCTATATTTCAGGAACATCAATTTAGCAGCTATATCGAATATATATTGGAGAAGAAAAAGACTGGAGGCAGGGAGAATGTTTAGGGGTCTATTAAAATGGTCCAGCCTAGAAATAATAAGGGATTGTAGATGCTGCATAAATTGAGGGAACCAGAGAAATGTGAGAGAGATTGTGGAAGGGAATTATATCTAATTATTATCATATTTGCATATCATTACATATATTACATACATAATTTTATTATTATACCAGGGGAATTGCCAGCTGATCAGTGGATGTTAAAGGAGAAGGAAGAGTTATGGGTAACTTCTTAAAACCCTAAAGATATATTCAAATAAAAGGTCTTTTCCATGTAGATTTCTCTAGAACAGCCTAGATTAGGAAAGAAATCTGAGAAGAGCATGTACTAAGAGACCTGAGGGTCTCCTAAAGAAGATGCCCCTGGGAAGGGAGAGGTTGCACCACTAAATGGCCTATGTCACTGCAGCTGTAATTCCACATGTCTCTTGTAGGGGGATTTCCCATGGCAGGTGACAATTAAAGAAGGTGAAAAAATCCATTGTGGAGGAGTCTATATTGGTGGCTGTTGGATACTGACCGCTGCACATTGTGTCAGGTAAAAATATTTTTAATACCATTATTTTCATGGAACAATGAAATTAGGCAAAAAAAAAAAGGTAATGGCAGAAGAGGCATATATGTGCAATTGAAAAAAAATCATTGCAAAATTAAGAATTCATCACCTTTTCATGATTAGTAGATATATCAGTGTCCCAGACAAACTCTGGAGCAGGGGTTCTTAACCTGGGGCCCATGAACTTTAAAAAATATATACTTTGATCATTGTATTTCAGTATAATCTGTTTCTTTTGTAAACCTATGTATTTTATGTATTTAAAAACATTATTCTGAGAAAGAACCCATAGGTTTCACCAGACTCACAAATGACCCTCATCTCCAGACTCTATGTGTTTTCATTGCTTGTAATATTGAATATTTAACAGACATATCTCAAAAAAGTACCCACAATACACTTTTAAAGTATAATTTGCATTATTAACATTTTCTCCATCACTTAAGTCTAGAACAAACAACAAAACAGTAAATCAAGCCCTGATCTGTAGCATTTGCCTATTTCTAATGTATAAAATGGCCATGGTGAAAATTTAACAATCTGCTCTCCCGATCTAGTTCAAGTGGACTTGAGCACACTCCTGCCTGTAATGCTTTCTGCCCTTGGTTCTGCCTCATGGCTTCTTTCAGGGCTCAGCACAACAACCCCACCTTATGTTCCTTCCCAGGTTTCCCTCAATACTAGTGCCTTCCCTCAGACACTACTTTCAGTCCACCCTGTATATATCTCCTGTTTACCTGGTTGTTTACTTGTTGTGTCCCCCATTAGCCTGCGAGCTCCAGAGCAGGGGCCGTCCTTTGTCTTTCTTTGTATCCCCAGCACTTAACACAGTGCCTGGCACACAGTTGACACCTAATAAATGTTTGTTAACTTGACCAAACTGCCAAAGATGTCCAAGACCCAGAAAAAGGTTAAAAACCTGTAGAGAGTCTACATACTAGCCAACTGCCAAGATCAAAGTGAAGACTTTAGGAATTTAACTTCAATGTAGTTCCATTTCTGTCATTCATAGGATTGTTGGCACTTTGTAAGCCTTAAAGGCTCGCTAGCACTCTCTCCTCTCTCTCTCTCTCTCTCTCTCTCTCTCTCTCTCTCTCTCTCTCTCTCTCTCTCTTTTTCTCTCCCCCGTCTCTCTGTCTCTCTAATATATATGTCTACATGTGTATATAAATATATATATATACATATATATGTATATATATACACACATATGTTGTAATAGTAATTAAAGTGGGACTTTTTGCTGTTCTTCTCTTAAGTGCCTTTAATGATTCTGGCCTTTGTTGGGCAGATAAGGTGGGATTTTGCCTTGGAGCGTTTCTCAGCTTTATTTGCATATGTTGTGATACTGGGGATGGGGAACTTTCATACACCCAGCCCGGGTGAGGTCAGAGCCCTCAGAGCTCTGGACAGGATATAATTGAAGGGAGCTTCATGTTTGACTTTTGGGGCACACTCATAGAAGGAGCATTGAGATTCTGGGCAAGCCGTAACTGCCCCCGGGCTTTGTAACCCAGACCCATTGGTTCTTCTCTGGTAACTATGTATTGTGATTTGATCAGGCAAGGTCTGTCTGTTGATGCTTGTAATTTCTGTTTGTATTTGCCTTGAAGTTCAGAGGGCTGATTTCCCCCTGAACTAAGTGAATGATGTAAGTATATGTATGTTTGATTAAACTGAGATTTTTAACCCCTTAAAGTTACTTTCCTTAGTAAAGCAGATAAAAAGAACCGGTGATAGCAGCCCTTCTGTATGCTGGGGTTATTGGTCTTACACCCCTACAACAGCTGCTAGCCACATTGTTGCTACATATGTATATGTGTGAGCTATTACTATTATTATCATTTTGAGGCTATGAAGAGATAATATGAACTACATAATTTGTGCTTTTATGCCAGCCAATGAAAGTCAGCCATCTCTCCCTCCAATGTTTCATTCCCTCCCTCCCCCAATTGAGAAAGCAAGGGAAAGCCATCTTTTAAAGCTGTATTCCACATAATGACAGCCATGGTCTCAGGGCTAATGAAGAGATAGGACATTTGGGAAATATGAAAAAAGTCTTTTTTTTTTTTTAAAAAAAAGGAAGAATAAGGGAACCCAGTACCACATATTTGCATATCCTAATAGATGTTTTCCATTTTATCCTGTAGAAAAAATGTAGCACATCGGTACCAAGTATGGACAGGAGTACTCGACTGGATAAGATTCAACCCTGGAATTGGAGTCCAAAGGGTAAATCAAGTGATAATCCACGAAAACTATAGTGGAAGCACCTATCAAAACGACATTGCTTTGATAGAATTGCAAAAACACCCAAACAAGGCCACATGTGAGCTGGAACCTACTACCCCTGCCTGTGTCTCCTGGTCTCAGTATCTCTTCAACCCCGGGGATAAGTGCTTTGTTTCTGGCTTAGGACGAAATAAAGGTATTTCCTATGCTATTTATTAAATAACATGCAAGGGGCTGACAGTTATCAGACTGGGTATTAGATAACATACAAGCGGCTGACAGAAAATAAGTTTTATATTGTAGACAATTTACCATTCATAAAGGAGGAAAAATGCTATCAGAATGCTAAAAGTTGTTGTTCAGCTTTTCAGGTTGTATACATCTCCTCTTCAGTGCTGAAGGGCATGTTACAGGCTAATTCTAGCAATGAGATATAAAATGATCATGGACTAGTGGAGGTATTGGAGAAACATGTGGAAAGTTTTTTTCAAAATTTAAATATATATATACATATATATAAGCTGCATATTTTTTAAATATCTATTGTATTCTAGGCACTGCAGATGTAAATACATAAAGAATAAAATAATCCCTCTGTGCAGGAAGCGTACGTTCTGATGAAGGAGATGAGTCTGCAGGTGAATAAATGCAGCTTAATCAGAAAGTAGCTAAATGTAAACGTCCACAAGGTAGTTTGGAAGGGAGGGCACTAGCAGGTGGGGGTCCAGGAAAGGCATTCTGCAGAAGACTGTGCATGAGCTGATCCTTAGAGAAAGAAGCGTTTATGAAGCCAAGAGTCTGTCCCTTTTACCCAAGTTCACACACACCCTAATGTAAAAGTACAGAGAGGAGACAGAAAGAAATATGTCCCTTAGCATTGTCTAAATATTTACAGTCAGTGGTCCTCTCTCCAGGCTTGCTGTCCCAGCCACAGCAGTGCTGGCCAGGTCTCCCCTTCGGGCTCTAGCAGTACCCTGAGGGCTCAAGGGAGCTTCTTTCTAATGCTTAGGCTCCTGTTTTCATTAGGTTCTTATTGTTAGCCACCGGGGACTAGCAACCCTGCTTCATCTAACTAGGGCATATAGATCAGCTCTTATAAAGAGATATTTATTTTGAAAATAATAAGGGAAGGGAATGGAGGGAGAGGGGAATGGAATAGGCATTTTTATAGCACCTACTATGTGCCAGGCACTATGCCAGGCACTTTTAAAAAATATTATTTCATTTTATTTTCACAACAACCCCAGGCCATTATTATTATCTCCACTAGGAGATATTATTAGGATGCTATTAAATGCTATTATTATCTCCAGCTTATAGTTGAAGAAACTGAGGCAGAAGAGGTTACTTCACTTGCCCAAGGACACACAATTAGTAAATGTCTTAGGCCAGATTTGAACTCGTCTTCCTGACCTAGGCCTGGATCTATACCCACTGCACCACCAACAAGCACAAAAGTATAAGCATCCCCCCCCCCACCCCAGCCATCTCAATGGTAAGAGCAGGCTCAGAAGTAACACAGCTTCCACGTAGCATTGGTCCCACCAAGTTCACATTCGAGTCCAGCATCCTTGCCAGATGAGTATTCATGTCAGCTGCCAATAAGCCAGCAGCCTTCCCATTGATGCTGGGCCAGTGCTGCAAAGCCCTACACGATCTTGACTCCTGAACTCTTCAGTTCCCAGGTGCTTCCCTTTTCTGACTTTTCAAAACTCAAAAAGCCAAAGCCTCCACCTTCGTTCACCTAAAATAAAGCACAAACTCCCAGCCAAGAAACCAGGGACCCTGTTCCCAGGGCAGGAAGATGGCCTCTGGTGGGGAGAAAGACCCACGGCCTCCCCCTTCATCGCATTGTCTCTCACCAGAGCAATCAGAAGAACAAAGTCAGGGCCGAGGCTGACTTTTAAATACGCCACCTGGTCTAGTTGGCAACCACAGCTGGTCAAAGGGTGGTCAGCAGACCAGAACCTACTGCAGAGTGTCTCTGTACACTGCAGTCTCTCCATTGTATGTCATCACAGATCCCTCGTAAGCAGGCTCCCAACCTCTTCCACTAATGCTTGTCATCTGTTGTCACAATGCACACAAGGAGCTGCTGAGGATGTCCAGGGCCTGTTATTTCAGAAGACCCCTGATTTGCACAATTTCCCAATTTGAAGAATTAGATTTATTTATCCTTTTCATTCATCCCGAATACTCTACCTGAATATCTTCCGTACAGTTCAACGCAAACCCCATGGCATTGTAAACTCCTTGAAAGCAGAGGCTATTTTCTTTGTCTTCACATAACATAACCTAATACACAGTCAAATATTTGTTGAATTGAACTCTTGACTTTTCTCTGTCTCTTTAAATTCCCTTCAACCTTCTTTTGTAACAGAAATCCTAAAAACATCCAGCTACTTCTACTGCTGTTGTACTGCATGGTCTTTAAAAATAGCAGACCAACGTGGCCTTTTCAGCTATGACATTGGCTTTTTTCAATCAACCAGCAAGCATTTATTAAGTACCTACTATATACAGTCATTATAGTAGCTATGGGAACAAGGACAAAGTGAAATTAGTTCTTTCCTTTGAGGAGCTTACATTGGCAGTGAACTGTGCCTGGGCTGTATTTCCATGAAGCAAAGATGCTCCCCCAGGGCTTAAGTTCCAATTCTGAAACTTGGAAGAAAAGACTAAAAATGTAAACATCACCTTTGCATACTGTGTCACAGAAATATAATGACATATATGTACTGATACATTCCCATTAGTTCTCATTGTACTTCCTCACTTAAAAAAAAAAAAGAGCTCTTTTCATCCTGACACATTCCAGGAAATACAAGGAATTACTGAATGAAGTAACAAACCATCAGGTATTAGTCAAGTACTTACTGTGTGCTCAGCACTGTGCTTAGTGCTGGGAATACAAAGACAAAAGTACCGCACTCCCTATCCTCAAGGAATTGATATTCTAATGATAATAATACAGAAGCGCAGGTGTATAGTAGATAGTGCTTGGCCTGGAGTCAGGAAAAGCCATCCTCCTGAGTTCAAATCTGGCCTCAGATACTAGCTGTGTGACCCTGGGCAAGTCACTTCACCCTATTTGCCTCAGTTTCCTCATCTGTAAAATGAGCTGGAGAAGGAAACGGCAAACCACTCCAATATCTCTGCCAAGAAAACCCCAAATGGGGTCATGAAGAAGAGTTGGACACACTGAATAGCAACAGGTGTAAAAAAAACCTTAATATCATTGGTGTGATCACTTAATGCTATGAAAACCAGAGCATACAATATTCCCTTAAATTTCATTCTTCAAGTTAGAGTGAAAATAGAGAAAACTGGTTGAAGTATATGGCTGAAATTGGCTAATGGGTGTTAATCCTGAAAGTTGGTTAAAGGAGGCAAACAAGCTAGGTTATAGAAAAATTCATATTACCTATTTATTTATTCCCTTTAAACTTAGCAGATACATGCATTCATGGAATCAGACCTAAAATCTGACTAACAAAGAGATGAGAAAGCTTAAATACATTTTTTGTTCGTCCCAACACAGCAGCCTGCATTACATCACTTTTATGACCCCCATGTATGTTAAACATGATACAAAACAAGGATTTTCCTTAATGGAATAGATTGCAAATACAATAAGTCAGGACAGTTGACAAAGTGTCAATTGGAATTACAACCCAGGATCTCTGTGTTTAATTTGCCATTAACATTCCATAACATAGTATATGCCCATAAAATATTAAGATAAGAAAAAGTCACATAATTCAAGATAATTCCACCAGGGCCAAAGGTCTCATCCTTAATAGCCATAGACAGAGGAGAAAAGAATGCTCTTAATCAGCCCTATCTGGGCTTGTTGACATAAGATAGGGGCATCTCTGAGCTTACTCAGAGAATGCACAGACTATTAGGGTCAGGCTTTTCTTTGGGTTAATCAGTTCAGACTCTGCGTCTTATTGAAATTACAAATTTGATATAAAATGGTCTAAATTGTTCCACATGGGATATCACAAGACTTAGAGATCATTTTAGTCCCACCCCCTCATTTTGCAGATGATAAATTATTTTAAGAATAAATGTGACATGGGGGCAGCTAGGTGGCACAGTGAGTAGAGCACTGGCCCTGGAGTCAAGAGGACTTGAGTTCAAATCCAGCCTCAGACACTTGACATACTTATGAGCTGTGTGACCTTGGGCAAGTCACTTAACCCCAAATGCCTTCCCTTCTTCCCTCAAAAAAAAAAAAAATAAATGTGACAATGGAAAGGGATTTGTCCTCACGGCCATGAAGATCTGGGTTGAAGGCCTGCCTCTGGCCCAAACTGGGCAGGTGTGTATGATCCCGAGCAAGCGCTTAACTTCTTATTGCTCAAGGCAACTCAGTGAGACACCAAGTTTCAGAGAAGGTGCTGACCTACTTTGGTAGAGGGAGTGTCCTCACCCAGGAGTTCCCTATCCCAATGAAATCCAAGTCCAGTCCCATTCCCTATGCTACATAGCCACATATTTATTGTCTTTTGTGTTTTGTTAAGTTGAGAGAGTTTATATTCCTTTACATTTGTCAATTGTCCACAAAACTCTCATTTTTTTTTAGGGCAAAAAAATCTTTTTCAGCTCAAATGGGGTGAAGTCAAGCTGATAGGCAACTGTTCTAAATATTACTCAAATCGCTTTTTTGAGAAGGAAATGATATGTGCAGGTAAGCATCGAATGCCTTCTTGGTTATATTTCTCTATATGTATCTGCTTACTTTGAGTACTAATCCAATCCAGTCTAATAAATATTTATTAAGCACCTACTGTGTGCCAGGCTTTAAGGATACAATTCACAAAAAGGAAAACAGCTCCTGTCCTCAAGGAGCTTAACATCTAAAAGAGGAGGTAACTCACCAAAAAAAAGGCAAGAAAGAGTGGGGGGAGTGGAGAGGGAGGAAGGGGGGAAATGGGGGGGCACATCTCATTGTTTGAAGTTGAAACCAGGCAAGGCAGCTGATGCAAAGGGGAGTGAGTTCAGACTCCAGTTTCTTCTCTCTATAAAGGATGGCTTTGGGAGGAGTTTGATACAGCCCTCCTATCAGAGGGGGAGGAGGCAAGGAAGGTGGTGTCAATCAAGGCTAAAGTGTGTTCAAAGTCAAAGCTAAAATAGATTTAATCAAAAGAGAAAGTAGAGAAACTGCACTGTAGGTCAGCCACATTAATCAGTATTGTTTTAGACTATTTAAAATGACCAGACAGTAGAAGGTTGGTATGTTGCTGTGGTATAAGAAACCATGAGTTGGTGTACTTAGAAAAATATGGAAAGATTTGGACCTATGAAGGAAGACGTTATCCACCCTCAGAGAAACAGAGGATGTACAAGTTTAGTACAGTCTTACATAGATGAATATGAATGTAAATGTCTACATATGAGTGATTATAGCTATCTAAGTATATGTATGAGCCAAGATGGCGGCTGGGAAGCAGTGACTGGTGTGAGCTCCCCACCAAGTCCCTCCAAAAAACCTATAAAAAAATGGCTCTGAACCAATTCTAGAGCTGCAGAACCCACAAAGTAGCAGAGGGAAGCAGGGCTCCAGCCCAGGACAGCCTGGATGGTCTCTGGGTAAGGTCTGTCCCGAACGGAGCTCCCAGCTCCCAGCTGAGGGGAGCGGAGCTGAGCCAAGCAGAGCCCAGCGCGTGGCGTGGACCGGACCAACCAGACCAGCAGCCGAGCAGAGAGTGCCCTACAGGCGAATTACTGAGCTATGGCATCTACCAGACCTCTCAACCCACAAAGAGCAAAGACAACAGAGAAGGTTAGTGGGAAAAGCTGCGGGACTGGACGGAGTTTGCAGTTCGGCCACCGCCCCTGGGGCAGCAGAGGTGGGGCAGCTTTAGAACTACAGCTGCAGTTGCTTCTGGTCCCAGGCCC
>CM053623.1:280688377-280737909 GCA_028646595.1 Phalanger gymnotis
GGGGAGGGCAGACTGGGGAACAGGGCAACCAGAGTGTATGCCATCTTGGAGTGGGGGGCAGAAATGGGGAGAAAATTTGTAATTCAAATGCCTGTGAAAATCAATGCTGAAAACCAAACATATTAAAAATAAATTAAAAAAAGAAAGAAATAAGTATATGTATGTAAGTGTATGTGTGTATGTATATGTTTGCATGCACATGTGTAATATGTGTGTATATACATCTATATTTATATATCTATCCATGTTTAGTTTTGGGGGGGAGGGGGAAAAAAGAACAAAGTAAAAAGTGCACAGCAGAGAACTAAAGAAAACTTACAAGGAAACAAGGAAAAGATGGACCGCTCAGAACACAATGTGTAGTATTTATTATATAGGCTTTCTTGAAATGGAAATTTATTGCGATATATTTTGAATCCTCTCTTATGTTCTGCTGTACACATGGCAATGCTTTTTTTCTTTTCTTAATTTGTATTTAAGTTTATGTTTCTTTTTCTTTTCTTATTGTGTATTTAAGTTTTAGTATTTAAGTTTAAAATAAAATAAAAAAGACTAGAGTGTAGTGGTGAGATTAGAGGTGATAAACTTATCCTGGGACAGGCATCTTGTTCCAAGGAGCTGAAACCAGACTGGGAACCAGATGCAAAATGGATTACTATATTACTATATGCTGTCCTTACTGCTTTTTAAAGACAGTGCTCTAAAGCTTGGCTTTCAATCTGCTAGTGCAGTGTATTTTGAACCATTCTGAAGTCTTCAATCAAAATATTTGCAAATATGATCATATGGACAACAAATTCTCAATGTTCTATAGTAAACCAGGGGTACTACCATCTTAGTTTGTAGACTACAGCCTAATAAAAGTTTTGGTTCAGTTTAATTTAAACATTTATTAAGCACATATGAGAAGCAGGTAGGTGACATAGTAGACAGAGTGCCAGACTCAGAGTCAGGAAGATCCTGGCTTTTACTAGTTGTGTGACCATAGGAAGTCACCTAACCTCTTTCGGCCTCAGTTTCCTCATTTGTAAAATGGGGTTATAATAGCACCCACATCAAAGGGTTGTTATGAAGATCAAATGAGATAATATATGTAAAGTACTTTACAAACCTCAAAGCATTATATAAATGCTAGCTTCTGTTATTAGTATCCATAAGTCACCCTACCAGATGCTAGTGAGCCATGAGGATGGAGAGGAAGAGGATATAGGCTGCTTCTTAGATGTGGGAGCAAGAGAAAAAAGGAAGCGTCTCCTTACCAGAGAATCCCTTTACCTAGAATGCAATGCTGGAGTCCTGCAAGGTTATTGACCCAGGACCAAACTTCTGTCTAAAGCAAGTAGAGTCAGTGGGTATATAGTGTTGCCAAGGTGGAGAAGTGAGCAGGAAGTTAGGAAGGCCCAGCTTTTTTGGGGAGAAACACTATGTTGGTGGAGAGAGCACTGGGATTAGTGGCAGAAAACTTAAGTTGCACTAGTAACTACAAAGCTTCCTAGATGTGCAACCAGCATTTATTAACTTTGTGACCATGGGCAAGACACTTCCTCTTTCTGAGCCTTAGTCTTTTCATCTGTGAAATGGAGGTGATAATACTCATATTACATCCCACATAGATTTACTGTACAGAAAACTCTTGTTAATATTTCAAATGCTTCAAATTCAGAAATATAGAGTAGAATATTATGGTCCCAGATGGACCATGTAAGCAAAGGGCCAACAAAGCTTCCATCATGACTAGGCAGCATAAGAAAGTATAAATCCCAGTGGATTGTGATGCGTGGGAGGACGGGGTCATAATTTTCAAATGACAATAAAACAGGTGCATTCATTTTTTTCTTTTTCTTTTTTCTGCCCAGGAACAGATGATGGTTCTACAGATGCCTGTAAAGGAGATTCTGGAGGGCCCTTAGTCTGTATGAATTCCAACAATGTGTCTTATGTTTGGGGTATTGTGAGCTGGGGTGAAAATTGTGGAAACTCTGAATTCCCCGGTGTTTACACCAAAGTGTCCAACTATTTTGACTGGATTAGTTTTCACGTGGGAAGGCATCTTATTTCTCAATATAATGTATGATGGTGTGGCTTCCTTGTCTTCTATTACAGTCAGAATTCCCACTTTAAATAAGATAATATATAATTACTAACTTTTAAAGACAAAAAAAAACTTCTAAAAACCACAAAAACATTTCAAAACTATGTTCTATAGTTATTTTTTCTGTTCCTTATAAGATTTTGTGCCTGGATAAATGCTGTACTTAAAAGTTCACTGAAACATTTTCAAAATAAACACTTTTGACAAGCATGTATGCCAGCAATATAAAGCCTTACCCTTGGGTTCAAAATATCAGCTTCACAAATACAGGGTTGGAAGAAGCCAATTGGCTAGATAGCCATTTGTGGGGAAGAGATCTGGGGGTCTTAGTGGTCTGCAAACTCAATATCAGCATTGCCATTTAGCAGCCAAGACAAGCTAATTCAATCTTGGGCTATTTTAAGAGAATCATAGCTTGTAGGAATAAGGACTGTATTTATATACTCTGCACTCTTTCCTGACCAGAGGCACACTCTGGAGGACTGAGGTCAGTTCTGAGTGCCATAGTAACCTTAAGAAATTCATAGGACAAAGAAGCCAAGATAGTGAAGGGCCTTGAATCTATATCATATAAAGAATGGTTGAAAGAATCGGGATCTTTAACCTGGGAAAGAGAAGATTCGAGCAGGACTTAATATAGTTAGGGAATGTGATAAGGAAGATGAGCAGGGAAGGGGAATGGGGACTGTGAACCACCAAACAGGATTCACCTCGGAGTCACGTGGCTTCAACATGCTGTACTTGATGAAGTGCATACCTCATCTGACTTCAGCTCCCACCACAGCTCCGTTAGGAACCTTCAGGTTCATCTAAATTCACATATAGAAAACTAAAGGATATTATGGGCCTGCAGATTGACTCAAGAGACCACAAACCTCTGCTGGTTCTATTGAACCTCTATGACCTAAACCTATACTAGGTGACTTAAGCTCTTCTTTTAGGCTTAGGCTGGAACCTGTCTTACCTAGCTCTTACCCCCACCTTAGTGAAGTGCTGGTAAATGTTTAACAAAGGGCTCTCTGAGGGAAAAAAATGCACTTTTTTTTCTTGTCACTTTTTAAAAGTTTTATCTGAATGATTAACATTTTATCCATCACTTTCTCAAATCTAGATAATTAACAAAACAAGAAATCAAGCCCTGATTTGTAGCATTTACCTATTTCCAAGGCATAAATGCTCACATTGCAAATTTAACAATCAGATCTAGTGAGACAAATCTGACTCCAAATACCTTCTTCTGAAATAAGACAGGCATGTGCCACTTCAACCCACCTCCCATCCCCTCCATTTTGTTCCCCTCCCCCCTTAGCACTATCTATAGTCACTCCGAAGCATGGGTGAGATATACTGGCATACCTTGGTGGATCATTCCTATTGATCCTTACCCTGAGGGGATGGGGAAGGACCAATGGAAATGCTTCCTCAGGTCATGCTGGTGCATGATGGTGCATGCTGGACATATTCTGGGCATGCTTTTGATAACAGGCAAGGCAATATCAGAATAGAGAAATCATGCTGTTAATCTGGGGACAGACTTAATGACACCCATGCCTAGGTAGCCATGGGAGAGTCAGTGGATCCCTTTCCAAGATGATAGAGGAGGTAAAGAAGATAGAAAGCTGGATGTCAATTGAAACTTAAAGCAAACGGAGCTGAGAAGGGAAGTTTCCCAGGCCAAATGCCCAGCATTGATATACTGAGCGTCTTGTTCACAGAACAGCCAGGAGGCTGTTGTCACTGAATTACAGTACGTGTGGTGGAGTAAAGTGTAAGAAGACTGCAAAGGTAGGAGGGGGCTAGGTTATATAAAAGACATTGAATAGCGGAGCATTTTGTATTTGATCCCAGAGGCAATAGGAAGCCACTGGAGTTTATTGAGGATGAGAGTGACATGGCTGGACCTGAGTGTTAGGAAAATCACTGTAGTGATGTTTACTGAATGGAGGATGGACTGGAGTGAGACCTGAGGCAGGCTACTGCAGTAATCCAGGTGTGAGGTGATGAGGGTCCGCACCAGGGTGGTGATGGTGTTGGAGGAGAGAAGGGGGCATAGGTGAGAGATGGTGCAAAGGTGAAATTGACAGTCTTTGGCAACAGCTTGGATATGGGGAGAGGGGGGATGAGAGATCATGAGGAGTCAAGGATAGCTCCTAGGTTAGAGCCTGAGAGATGGGAGGGTGGTGTTGTCCTCTACAGCAATGGGGAAGATGGGAGGTGGAAGAGTGGGAGGGTTTAGGGGGAAAGATCAGTTCTATTTCGTACATTTTTGGTTTAATATGTCTATTGGACATCCATGTCTGAAAGGCAGTTGGATATGTGAGACTGAAGGTCAGTAGCGATGTTGAGGCAGGTTAACGCAGAGATAGATGGTGATTAAATCAATAGGAGTTGATGACATCATCAAGTGAAGTAGTATAGAGAGAGAAGAGGATCCAGGACAGAGCCCTGAGGGATGCCTACAGTTAGAGGGTATAATATGGATGGGGATCTGGCAAAGGACACTGAGAAGGAGCAGTCAGGCAGGAAGAGAACCTCAAGAGACTGGTGTCCCAAAAACAGAGAGAAGAAAACGTTAAGGAGAAGAAGGTTGAATTAAATGACTTCTAAGTCTCTTTCAGCTCAGTCTTTCTCAGTCTGATGAGCAGGCTCCTTGATAGAGAGGGGGAAAAGCTAAATACATATTGAGTACTTTTTCTGTCATCTGTTGTGACGCCCCCTACTCTGAGGAGTGTGGATCTATCCTTTCTTTTTCTTTTTGTCCCCAACACAGTTGTTGTTTTTTTTAACCCCCTTGCATTCTTAGCAAGCTTCAGCCACTCTAATAAATTATGTGCCCTCATTTCCATGTCCTTTTAAAATTGCTCTTGAACAAAGCATGTGCCCCCAGACTGGGGAATAGCTGAAGAAACTGGTATATGAATGGAATGGAATGTTTCTGGGCTTCAAGAAATAATGAATATGAGGAATTCAGGGAATCACAGGAAGCATTATATATACCTATACAGAGAGCTTAGCCTGTCAGGCTTGTTTGAACAGACTCTGTGGAATATGTATAAGTCAGCCAGATAGATGATAAGGACCTTGTATCATCCTGGAGTCCAGGATCCCATGGTCCTGATTCTTTTTATGCCCTTGGACCCAGGATATAGGGATGGGATTAAGCTTCTGGAGAAATGGGTTAGTCTGTTAGGGCTTCGTCTGGGTGGCATATCTTTACATCTCCATGTGTTGAGCAAGGGGAAATAACGCCAACCACCACAAAGAAAACAATATTCTTTGGAAGTATAAAATTATTTTATCTCTTTGGCATTATAGTCATTTGGGCCAATTCCCTTTCAAGCCCAGTTCACAGGATGGGAGCTTTGTCCTTCCTTAGCCATTGATCTGTCCATTCTGAGGAGGAAGCATCAGTATCCAAGAACTTTAAAAGAAGTGATGAATACCAAATTTAGGTTCTTAATGAAAGATATAATAATCAGCTGTGTGCTGAATTTGTCACATGCTTCTGATGTCATGGTCCTTCATAATGTGCTATAATTGTATTCTTAGCACCAAAATTTTAAATATAAAGCATCTCCAGTGTTACTTTACTTTATCAGAAATTTTTAATAAGTAGTGCCATAAAACCCCACCTATAAATTCTATGTATGGTTTTAATAAGAAATGGTTAAATTTAGAAAAATAAATCTATACAGAAAGAAGTAGATAAAGTATACATTTGCTAAAAAGCTTATATTGTAATGGGAGAAGACTACACATAAAGAGGAACTGGAAAGGGGTGGTCCTTCCAAGGAGTAGAGTCTAAGGTTCTGGGGTAGAGGAGATGAGTATGACACTGGGAGAAGTAAATAAAACCAAGAGAAAACAATGATCATAATCAAGTAAACAAAAAAAACACTCAAATGATGCCAAGTGCTGAGGGACCGTATTGAGCCATGCTGGTCCTTGAGAAAAGATGTGAAATCACCTCCTGTGTCCTAAGAGAGATGGAAAGTGGTAAACGTGGAATGTTGCATAGAGTGCCTACCTTAGCCACTAGGCGAGTTAGTTTCACTTAACCGTTTCACTTTGTTAAATTGCATATATGACATCCAGTGATGATTGTAGTAACAGTCTTGCTAGCAGCTGCTGTGGGGGTGTAAGATCCACTAACAACCAGCACCCAGAAAGCTGCCAACACAGGTTCTTTGATCTGCTTTACTAAGGAAAGTAACTTTAAGGGGTTAACAATCTCAGTTTAATCAAACATACAAATATCATTCACTTAGTTGAGGAGGAAAAGATCAGCCCCCTGAACTTCAAGGCAAATACAAACAGAAATTACAAACATCAACAGACAGACCTTGTCTGATTCAAATCACTCCACATAATTACCAGTGCCAACTTCTGGGTTGCAAAGCTGCGGGGCAGTTTGCAGCTTGCCCAGAGTCTCAACACTCCTTCCATGAGTGTGCTCCAAAAATCAAATGCCAAGCTCTCCTCAATTATATCCAGTTTGGAGCCCTGAGGGTTCTGAGGTCACCCAGGCTGGGTCTGGGAAAGTTCCCCATCCCCAGTATCACATCATATACAAATCAATGACCCCAATTGTCTCAGTGCTGGTAAATACTCCAAGACAAAAAGATCCCACTTTATCTGTCCCATTCAAACAAAGGCCAGAATCATTAAAGGCACTTAAGAACAGCAAAAAGTGCCACCTTAATTACTACTACACTGACAATAAAAGCAAAAGGAATCAATAAGTACTTTTTAAAAAATTGGTTTCCAGTATACTGTACCCTGTTCAGCCTCATCAGTTATTTCAGTTTCCCCCTTTCCCTTTCATCTAAATAATCTGATATGATGTCATGAAAATTTAATTCTTGAAAGCCTTCCTTACCTCCTGAACCAATTTTCCTTGAATCAGCCATAGGACCCAACACACATAATAGGATGTGATTTATTGATTGAACCCAAATAGGGCAGTGGATAGAGCTCTGGGCTTGGAATCAGGAAGATGCATCTTCTTGAGTTCAAATCTGGCCTTACTAACTGTGTGACCCTGGGCAAATCACTTAACCCTGTCTGCCTCACTTCTGTAACAACAATGCTGCTCACAGCTGCTGTGGAGGTATAAGACCAACAACCCTAGAAAACAGAAGGGCTGCTAGCACAGGTTCTTTGATCTGCTTTTCTAAGGAAAGCAACTTTAAGGGGTTTACAATCTCACTTTAATTAAACATACATGTAACATCCACTTAGTTCAGGGGGAAAAGTCAGCACCTTGAACTTCAGAGAAAACACAAACAGAAATTACAAGCAGAAATTATATAAACAGAGCAAATAACACAAATCAGCAGACAGGGCTTCTGTCTGTCCATAGTGATACATACATAGTTAACATCATCTGGGTTTTCAAAGCTGGGGGCGTGGGAGCCGCCCAAAGTGGGGGCTCCTTAATGGCTGCCCAGAGTCTCCACATGAACACTCTTCCAATGAGTGAGCCCCCAAGCAAAATGCTAACCTCAGAGTATATATACACTTCTTCAGGGTCAGAGGATGTCACAACCATGTGACTCAAACTCATGTGACTTAGGCTTTCTTGTGACTTAAGCAGGTCATCAAAGACTCTTGATTCAATCAAAGACTCTCAATTGAAACAAAGGCAAGACTCTATCAAAGGCACTTGATTGCCTTAGTGCTGAGAAGCATTCGAAAAGAGAAAACAGCAAAAAGTCCCACTGTGCTTGCCATTACAACTTTCTTATCTATAAAATGAGCTAGAGAAAGAAAACTCTTTGCCAAGAAAACTCCAAATGGGTTACAGAGAGTCGGTCATAACTGAAACTACACAACAACAATAATCTATCTTGTCTCTAAAACAAGGCAAAATTCCTTAGTAGATAGAGAATTAGGCTCAGAGTCAGGAAAACCTGGGTCTGAACCATACCTTGGATACTACCTATGACTCCAAGCAAATCATTTAACTTCTCTGGGCCTCAGTTTCCTCATATGAAAGAGGAGAGGTTAAACTCGATGACCTCTAAGGTGCCTTTCAACCCTAAATTTATGATCCTATGAACGTGGGCTGCACGTAAGATGTCTAAGAGTACAACAACCTTTCTGATGTTCTCATTGATCAAGAATTTTTAAATGACATGGTCACTTTCTCCCAAGGTTCCTGTCATTTCTAATTTTTAAAAACATAATCATAAAATATTAATTGAAGACAATTTAATATTAATCATAACACATAATAATTCAATATATAACATGACATTATATAATGACATAAAATGTACCATCACAACATAATATAAAACAGAATAACATAGCAGTCTACCCATAAACCTGGTTCATATTCACCCACCAATGCACCCAGTGTCCATTGTGGAGAGTAGGCATAAATACCTTTCCTAGTGAGGTACCTGGGGCAACTCACAACTCTTTCCTGAAAGTCTTAATGTCCTTGGTCTCCTCAAGAAACAGTCTGATGCATTTGTCAGCTGTTGGGTAAGAGTTCTTCTCTTCTAGGCTTTTCCATTCTCTTGTGAGATGACCCACTACCTTGTTCCTCTCAAGCTGCTAAAGCAGTGATAAGATCTTTTAAGAAAAAAGCAGCCTGAAATGTAGAACGTGCAGACCTTCCCAGGCCTGCTCCCTTTACTGGGCTCTGAGGCAATGTTACAATCTTTCAGTGAAGAGAAATTCCCTTATTAAGCTTGGAGTCTGAAAAGCTGCTAAAGTTTTTCATTTGGCCTATTAGGGTTTCCCTCTTTTTGAGCCACTGAGGGCAGTGGTCATTTCTATTTCACCAAACAGTTTCTCTGGAATACTGCATAGGATTATATATATCCTAAATAAAGGGATGATAAGGAAATGTGATTCTTCTAGGGCTTTTCTGGAATTGCCCATACCTTGCTCCACTCCTTTAGTCAGGTGAATCATCCCCAGAAAAGGCCCGGGAGGTGCCATAGCTGCTCCTGTTCCAAGAATTGCCCACAAGCTTACTCAGTCCCAGAGATGTGCTGTGCCGAAAAAAGCGAGCGAGACCTGGATATGAATTTTGATGTGGATTTATTCAAGCGCGTGACTGTTTGGAGTAAAGACTCAAATCGAACAGCCCCGAACAGGGGTAGGGTCAGGTAATTTAAAGGGAAAAAACACAAACTGATTTCCGTGGAGATGGGAACATAAACAGTGGGGTGAGCTGGGGCAAGATGGAGGGTAAACTGCAGGGCACAACAGATGGTCCCACAGACCTCCTGATTAGGGCAGAATAGGATTACGGTGTATATTGGGGAATGTTTAACAAAAGAAATGAAAATACAATTCAACATGCAAAATGTTGATTTGTGGTTTTCTGAGTCAATATGCAGCCAGCAGGGATCCATTTCTATTTGAGTCTGACACCACTACAAGGCTGTAACCTTGGACTATGAACTCTGAGCTCAAGCATCAGATTTATTTAACAGAAACTGGAAGGGAGGATTCATCATTATTTCTTCCTGCATCTAAGAAGATGAAGGTAAAAACTAAATAAAAAGGGAAAAAAAGCACAAAGTAGATGAAGATGAAATTCAGAAGACACAAATACTGGTTTCTCTATTTTTCTGAAGAACAGATTTCTTAAGGCAGCCGTTTGATGGCTGATTAAATGGTTATGACTGGCCCATCAGGATCACAGAATGTCATCAATGATGTGACAGGCATTTCTAAGGATTTGTTGGAGATGTGCAGAAGATGCCTTGAACTTGTATGAGAAATGAGCAGAGATGCCACAACTCTAATCGAAATATTTGTAGGAGGCTGTTGAGTTATTGAAATCAGGGATACAGATTCCTAACTCAAAGCACACAAACACACACACACACACACACATACACGCACGCACACAAAATCATCTGGTCCAGAGAGCTATTCTACTGAAAATGGGAAGAATGGGAAGAATGACTTTCTTACTTCCTACCAACGAGTCTTTGTGCATTGCTGTTTGGATGTCCCAGTACTGTAAGGATCCAGTGATTTGATATCTACCAAAAAACAACAAAAATACCTTCCTGGTGCATCTCCTGGTCTCTAAATCAGAGCAGCTAGTTTCAGGTTTGCCTCACATCAGTGTGGACCAGTAAGTTCAGGTGGTGGTTGATTATAACTATTATTTGTCTAATTGAAAAGGGAAGTTTCCTTACAGATGAATTTACACAGATTCCTGGCATCATTTGTATAAGAGTACTCTAGTTTCAAATGGGTAAAACTCTTCTTAGGATCTATCTCTTGATTTAATCTCAAGAATGCTGTGTTTTCCCAGCTTCACATGGGAACCCTAACCTGCTATTGTAATTTAATAAGGTCTCATGTCTGCTTTAAAGTTGACAAGAGGCCAGAAATTTGTAATGTGCTTAATTTCACAATTTAAGTTGCAATATGGGCAAATGGTAGAATGACAACATGGTTTTATTTCATTATGAAAACTAAACAATATCAAGTGACTTTTGGTTTATGATCATTAAAATATTTTCTAACTTTGGAGGAAAGAAGAAATGTGTTCCTTAAGGGCAGAAAGTGAGAGAGCATGTGGAAATGGGTAGGATAGAGGGCAAAAATTAAATCAAATTTAAAAATTAAAGAAACACAAGCCTCTGAAAGGCCTTAAAACTACAGATGAAGGAAAATAACTGTATAGCTGTAACTGAAGCACAGGGGTGATGAGAGGACAAAAAGACTACAATAATTATGAAGAAATAAATAGCAATCAATTGACAAGTATTTATTAAATGACTACCATGTGCCAGGCACTAACTAACTTATTTTGCCACATGTCATTTTTCCTAAACAAAAATACAATCACAATGATTTGAAAAGGAATTTCAAAAAACAAAGCTTAAAAATTGGCTTATCACGTCCTTGATCACTTGTATTTTGTTGATTTTCTGTTACACCGAGACATCACGTAGAGATTGCATAACCATTCAGTTTCCCAGAACCCCAAGTTAATATATTACATTGCAATCAGTAAAAGTTGCATCTCATTACTTTAACATTGTTCTGTTTCGTAATTCATGTTAATTCATATTTTTCATCTGGACTGCGTTGTAAGATTTACACTTCGAAATAAGAGGTCAAATAGTTTAACCCCCTCATTTTATAGTTGAAGAAACTGAGGCCCAAAGTCATATAGATAGTCAACTGCAGAGCCAGGATTTGAACCCAAGTATTCTTACTCAAAATCCGTGAGTGTTTCTACTACAACTCTTAGAGATATCTTCTGAATTTGGCACCTGGTATATCATAGTTGAATGTTATCAAAACTTATTGGGCATGCAAATATTAAGGACCAGATAGAGAATACAGCCAGTCTTTAACCTCCAGGAGATTCATTTCTAAGGTAGCATGATATGTATATATGTATATATTCGTATATGTATGTGTGTTTATATTTATCAAACCGCAAATGTAGCATATATCCACAGTATCCATTTTAGGGTTATTTTTGCATTTTTTGTTTTTACCCTTTTGTGGGAAAACTACTTGGATTATATGTGAGGAATTAGTTTCCATTCTGCCTATCCAGTAGTGAAGTAGACAGTCAGAAATGGGAAGTTGTTCTGATCTAGGCAGATAAGACTACAAAGTGGTCCAGTTTAAGGAGTGGATTAATTGACAAGGAAGCATTGAGCACGAGTTTCCTCACTGGTCCAAGGTGGCATCATTTAGGAAAATTGGGGAACATAGGAAGGTGATATGGACTAGGATGAGTGGGGAAATGAAACTCGCTGGAATTGGGTTGAACCTAATACAAGGAAGATTTAGTCATGTAATGGTCCTGACCAGAACTAAGTCTGGCTGACATGGTAGGCTTAAAGATGAAGCCTTTGTTTGGGACTTGTTACCTATGGGACTCAGGGTCCTTTAGGGCTCGTTAAGTTTCCTAAACCATAGAAGGAGGAATTTGGACTATATGACCTTGAAGTTTCCTTGCATTTCTCAATCTATAATCCTATGATTCTATATCTCCCCTTCTCATTAACAACTCTGAAACGAGTTAGGACAACACCTAGTTAGATTGTGGGGGAATAATATGAGCCAGGGTGCTTGTCGACTAGTTCACATCTGGTGGGGAATAATGAATTAGTTCAGGTTATCGTGCACTTGAGCCACACCAGGGGTGGGGAACCTGCTGTCTTGAGGCCACATGTGGCCTTCTAGGTCCTTGGGTGCGGCTTTTTGAGTCCAAGTTTTATAGAACAAATCCTTTTATTAAGGGGATTTGTTCTCTCAAGTTTGGATTCAGTCAAAGGGCTGCACTTGAGGACCTAGAGAGAAGCTGCAGGTTCCCCACCCCTGCTCTACACTAAAGAACAGCTTATGCAGGTGAGTTAAATGCAATGTGGGGCAGCTAGATGATGTAATAGACAGAGTACCAGACCTGGAATCAAGAAGACCTGAGTTCAAACCCACTCTCAGACACTTAGACTCAGGTCACACTCTGTGACTCTAGGCAAGTCACTTAACTCTCTTGGTGTCAGATTCCTTATCTTTAAAATGAGCAGGAAAAGGAAATGGCAAACCACTTGAATATCTTTGCCAAGAAAACTCCAAGTGGCATCATGAAGAGTTGGACACAACTTAAATGACTAAGTATATATAATATATATATATTTTATATATATATATATATATATATATAAATAAATATAACATATCACACAAGGGTGTGAAGTATTTTGGACTGTTTAAATTCAGTTCAAATATTTCAGGAAGTCCCAAATGAAAAAACAAAAACAACTCCTCTACCAGTACAGGTCAGCACCTTCTCTTCAACTTAAGAGAGTTGCTGGGAGCACTGAGAGGTTTGCTCAGAGTCTCATAAGTATTTTTCAGAGATGAGACTTAAACCCAGGTCTACCTGACTCTATGGCCAGCTCTCTATCAACTATTCTAGGGTCCCTAAGAAAGGAAGGTATAAAAGCAAAAATCAAAGCAGTTTCTGCCATCAAGGACTGCATGTTTTGCTGTGCGGAAGCAACATGTTTATAGATAATAAAATACAAAATAAATACAGTTGTTTGGGAGTGGAGGGGACTCAGAGATTGAGAAGTTTCAATTTGACAGCTGTATGGAGGATAGATTAGAGAGAAAGAAGGAAATAGAATGCAAGAGTTAGGACAACTGACAAATATTCCAGCTATGACATGACTGATGCGTAGGCTTACACTGAGAATTCAGAGTAAGAGGTAGCTCTTGCAGATGTAACAACAAACAACTCTTAGGCCAGAGGGACAGGGGTGCTTGTCCTCTCCCACTGAAGAGGCCCCTACCTCTAGAAACATGCACATGACCTGGGTTCAGTTCAAGGAAGCTTTGTTCCATAATGGGATCATAGATTTAGAGCTATAAGAGACCTGGGAATCCATTGGGTACAGGTATCTCATTTTACAGATTAAGAAACTGAGGCCCAGAGAAGTATGCACCCAGGTCCACAGATAATAAGTGTTTGAAGTAGGATTTGAATGTAGGTATTCCTGATTCTGAGTTCAGCTCTCCATTAGATTGTGAGCTCTCCAAGCTCACAGGAACTGTCTTTTGCCTTTCTTTGTATCCCACAGCACTTAGCATAATGCCTGGAACATACGTGACAGGTAAAATCTGAAATAACAGGAAACAAAAGTTCAAGCTTCTGAGAATATTGATTTATTAAGTGATGCATACCCATTACATAACCAATTGGGACCAGGCCTCCTCAGCTTGGCACTGGACCCCAAAATATAGGGGGAGACAGATTGTTATGCATTAAAAGAAAACAATTAACAAGATATAAGATTAGGTCATCTGATTTCTAATAGCAGTAAAGAAGAGGGGCTTTCCAGGTTGGGGGGGGGGGTTGAATGACTTTTGAGATTTAGGCTGGGAGAGAGCAAGCAGACAGACTTTTTCAAATATAAAATGGGAGGTTACTCAAATCCCAAGACTAGCAAGCAGATGGAATTTACAGGAAAAGACATTTAGGTCTTAAAATGGGGTCAGTTTTACAAGATGGGGTCAGTTTGGTTCACACAATTCTTTCATATAATAGGCACTTAACAAATGTTTATTGACTGTTGACTGACTAATACCTCTTTTCTGGCACTCTTTGACTCTTGATATCCTTATCCGGGACTATCAGAAAAAGCACTTACAGTTAATATGTTCAATTTCCTTTTCCAAAAAAGGCAGATTATATGCTATATATAAGCTATTATTTCCTCCACACAAAAGTGTGTGTGGACAAAACAGCTAGCTACTGTGATACTTTCCTCAGAGGTTGAGACTTAAAACATCCAAACATGAAGCATTGGAGGGGGTGGGGTGGGGCACTAAATTGACATACCATCTTCACATCAACTCTTCCCTGTCTAAACAATACATTCCAGGTCCATGCAAAGCCAGGCCAGGGCTTGGGTTGATCCTCCTTCCACTCATCATCTTCTCCAAGAAATGTCTATCTCAGGATTGCTTTTCAACCACCTTTGCTAAGGGAAGCAAACACAAAGCAGAAAAGGAAGCCAGAGCCCAGGCTCAAACGCACCTCTCCAAGGCACTGTTCTAGCCCCAACGTTAATGGCATTGCTGCTGTAGTTGGGAAGGATGCAGGCCCTACGGAGGTGCTGTAGCTACAGCAGATTGGGGGTTCTGCTGTTTGCCCTCATTACACTGCTATTATAGAAAAAGCAGGATTTGACATTTAAATCTGATGAAAAAAGAAAGGCTTCAGATTCATAGGTTTTCTAGCTAGTGTTTATATAGCACATTAATGTTTGCAAAGCTATTTACATGTATTTCATCTTGACAATGGTGATTGCCATGATTATTGGGATTATAAACAATGGGTTCTTAAAGGAACAGATGAAAACTGAGGCTTATTACATTAAGAACATATTACTTATCAGAAACAGAGTTGGCATCCCAGAAGTGAATACTAAAAAGAGGTAAGTTATCAGAATATAGAATATTCTAATTTTTTAAGTTAATCAACCAGTCTCACCATGCAAACAAATACAAAAATGAAAGAAATAGTCCCTAACCCCCGAGACCTTATAATTGTACTTGAAAAAGACAACATTTTGTAGATAAATACAAGCTATATATTGATGTATGTAAAATATATGTCTCGTGTACTCACGCAATATGTATATGTGTGTGTGTGTGTGAATAAAAAAAAATCAAGTGCCTTCTATACCTTAGGCCAAATTAAAAGTCAGGATTGCACAGCCCCAGAGGAGGAGTTCTAAGCTTGAGTTGATTAATTCCTCCAAGGAGGGGTAGTATGCTCTATAGGCCAGATTCAGAGGTGTTAGGGATGGGCCTGATTTAGGCTGGCACCCTGTGAGTTCAGGTCTAAACATGGGACAAAATGGCATTTGTGGGTCACTGAATAGTTAACAAAAGGATGCTTAGCATAGAAATAATATTTAACAAGGATATAGTAGCACTTAGCTCAGGTAGTGACAGACATCCTTGTCTCCATATAGAAATGTGTCCGGTCAGCAGGGGAGGGCATGGTGACTCATACAGTTTTGGGACATCTGCCAAGTCTGAAGGACTCTGACCCCATGTGAATGAGCATTTTCATGTCTTTAGGTAACTGGGAAGCCACCTCAATAAGACCAAAGGCAACCAGAACAATATGTCAAGGAAGGTGCAGCAGGAGCATTGCATCCCAACCCCACCCCCGCCCCCCAATCCCTGGGCTAACCAAGTCCTGGGGACAGTTTTGTTACCTTTTAGAGAAAAAAAAATACCCTAACCCATGTTGGACAGGGGCTGTTGTGGGGAGGGAGAATAGTAGTAAATATTGGTCCTATCACAAGAAGGTACTGTTCTAGGTTGGGAGGGGGGAGGGGCCCTCAGTGCCAGACCATATAGTAAAATGCCCAGAGTAGATAGATGGATGGAAGGAGGAAAGATAATGAGTTCAATGTGGGACATCCCTGTGAGTATTTCTAGCAGTCAATTGGATCCGTGATTTAAATAATGTGTAGATTCTTTCTTCCCCATGCAGACCAAAACTCTTCCATACCTTCCTTGGTAGTGCGGGGATAAAAATTATCCAACCTACAGTAAGAGAAACTGAGGCAGAGCTTTGAGCCAATGGCACTTTATTAAAGGGTCCATCGTCCCCTCTAATGAAATGGATCTCAGACCTTCCTCACACATGATCTGAGATACCCCCTCCTTCCAGGGCCCTATTTTTATAGGTTAGATATGTAAACATTCAAGAACAGCCATACCAGATACAGAATAATTTCATTGGTTGACCTATGACATATAGGCTAAAATAAGCAAAACAATATATCAGCAGGGTCACAAGCTGGTCAAAATAAGGAAGATCTCCACTGACTAGGTGATGGGCACCTGCTCATGTTGGACGAGAAAGAATGATCAGGTGGTACAAAAATAATTTTAGAGGGCTTTCCATGTAGTTGAGTCACCTCCACCACACTGGGCTTGGTTACCACGACAAGGAAAAGATGGGTGGAGGGGCCTCCAGCCAGCTTCCAATGATTATACAAGTGATCTCACCATCTGCAGCTCACAGCTCTGGGGCCAAATATAATAATTTTATCAAATTGACTGATACTGATTGCAATAGAGTAGGGGGTTTTCAATGAATCAACTTCCTCAGTAGATAGTTTAATGAATTTGCTGTGGATAAAAAAAAAAATCCAACCTCCGGCCAATGTTCTGTCAATTGCATCCTCACTAGTTATTATGCACAGAGCAGACAAGCCAGCCTAGCTAAAGCATCATGGCATCCTGAGGGAGAGATAGGTACAGAAGCTCTGGGAGTGGCAATGCTTTCCAGATCACTATTCCTTTGGTGATGCCAAACATACTCTATACACAAGGCAGGGGGGAAAAAAACCAAATACCAGCTTAACTGATGTAACAAGGCACCCCGAGGGAGAGATAGAAGGCAGAACATGCCACCAAGTCAAACTACCACTACCATTTTGATCATTATCTCCCAGTCCCCACAAGGACAGCCCAGGATCTGAACTCAAGAGCCTTTGGAATGGCTTTGCTTCCAGCCCAAGTGCCCTCAGCCATCAGCATGGGAAGCAACCCTTGTGGAGGTGTAGCCTGACAACTGTTCCTTAGGGTGCTATAGCCACAGCTACCTTAAGATTCAGAAAAGAAAGTATTTACCCCCAAAGTCCTTGGCTCTGTCAAATGGTTCGACATCAGAAAATGATGGCATCTTATCAGTGAAAATGACTTTAAAGAAGAGGCCTAGAGATCATGGGACTTTTCCATCTGACTTTCAACTAAAACCTTCTGTATGTGCAATATCACCCACTAGAATGAGTTCCTACAGTCTTACTTTTGCAACCTTCATTACTTAGCCCAGTTCTTTGCACATAGTAGGTGCTTAATAAATGCTTTATTTATCCGTTCATTCATTCAAAAAGTCAATCAACTTTAGTTAGGTTTTTCCACAGGGAGATCTACAATGAAAGCCTTCTCAGCTTATTGAAATCTGCCAGAGCTTGTGTGCTTATGACATTCTTGATAAACGCAGGAACAGAGAAGTTGTCATAAAGATTTCAGAAATGGATGATCTCAACCAGGGAGCAACTAAGAGAAAAGGTCGAGGCACAAGCCATGGGACGATGCTAATGTTGAGACAAGAGTATATGTCTTTTTTCCTTCTTAGGAGAAAGAAAGACAGAAGGGAAGGCAGGAAGGTAGGAAGGAAGGGAGGGAGGAAAGAAGGAAGGAAGGAAGGAAGGAAGGAAGGAAGGAAGGAAGGAAGGAAGGAAGGAAGGAAGGAAGGAAGGAAGGAAGGAAGGAAGAAAAAGAGAGAGAAACGTAGTCAAATAAGGTGCTTCTTTCGTTGTCTTGAGTGCCATCCACCCCCCACCCCCGCCAGGACATAGGTAACACGCTCCATTCGGTCCTCTGGAATCATGGTTGTTCAGGCCCATGACCAGAGTTCTCCAGAGTTCTCTCTCTTTTCTTACCTAAGTTGTGTTGCTATGGAACATCCTTTTCTCCCGTCCCTACTCCCTCCTCTCCATCGCCCCGCCCCCGCCCCCGCCCCCGCCCCGCCGTGATGCACGCAGCGCTAACGTCAACACGTCGCGAGTTACGTGAGCACGCCGGAGAAGGATGACGCCGCACGAGCCTCAGGTGCGGCGTGTCTGGGTCCACGCTCTGTCAGCCAGGTGGGAAGAGGGTGCGTGCAGCTGGGGGCCGGCCGCTGTCCCCCGAAGCGGTATGGAGTTGACCGGGCCGGGCGGCTGAAGCCGGGGAGCGCGGTCGCTGCGGAGAACGCCCGCCCCCGGAGGCGTCGTTGTCCCAGACCGCTGAGAGGTGGGCCCCGGGGCAGCAATGGGGCTGAGGCGGCCGCCGGCCTGGGCCGCGCCGCTGCTGCTGCTGGTGCTCCGGTTGGCCCCCGGAGCCAGCTTGCAGGAGGATGCCACGGACTGGAGGGCCACGCTCAAGACGATCCGCAACGGCGTGCACCGCATAGACACGTACCTGAACGCGGCCTTGGACCTGCTGGGCGGCGAGGATGGGCTGTGCCAGTACAAGTGTGCCGACGGTAAGTGGACGGCATCGGGGCCGGGGGCGTGCACGGGCTCGGCGAGGGGCAGTCCGGTAGGAGCCTCGCGGCCAGCCTGGGAGCCGCCGCTGTCTGGTTAATAACGACAGCCCGGAGGCACGGGGCGGGTTCAGATGTGCCTTAATTAAGTCTCCATTTTTGGAACGACAGTCAGGAAGACTCACCTTCCTGAGTCCGAATCCAGCCACTGTGACCTGCGCGAGTCACTTAGCCCTGTTTGCCTCAGTTTCCTCATCTGTAAAATGAGCTGGAGAAGGAAATGGCCAAACCGCTCCAGTCTCTTTCCCAAGAAAACCCCAAATAGGGTCGTGAAAAGTGAGGAAAGACTGCACATTCTTCATTGAGCTCTCGAAAGTTTGCATAGTACTTTATGTATGTCGTTTCATTTGATCCTCCCCGCAGTCCTGCGAGCTAGATGCTAGCGTTACCTGCGTTGTGTTAGCCCGGCTTACACAGTCAATCAACAAGCGTGCATTTAGTGCTTAGCTCATTCCAGCCTCGGTGCTAAGTGTTGATTTTGTAGAATAATGCAAAAGCGCCGACCCAGCCTGAATCTCTGGTTCTTATTAGAGAAACATGTAAATAACTGTCTCTACCGGAGGTAAACGGGGTAAGTGGAGGTACCTGCATTATGGGGGTCCACGAAAGGATTCTCACCGAAGGTGGGGTTCTAGCTGAGATTTTTGAAAGATGTGAGAAAGAAAATGTGGTTGTGTTTGTCCTTGGAGAGGTCCATGACATCAGGGAAATGATGACATGACTTGCAATTGACTTGGATTTGAGGGAGGGAGGGAGGGAAGTGCAAGGTCCCCAGCCTCACTTTCTCCTCCAGAGCCATCTGGGTCCAGAGGTCTGATAGTCATGAGGAAGACTGGAGATGATGACCCCGAAAGCAGTGGGAGACCCTGGCCCTTTTGGGCTAAGGTCTTTTCAGGTTCTCACTTTTAGTGAGGTAATGCCGATTCAGTGAATAGAACTCTTTATGAAGTGAGTCAAGGGATGGCCCTCTTAATTGAAAACTAAAAAAAAAATCAAACTGGGAGGGGAAAACCGTCAGGGTTGCTGGCTAAAAGAAAAACAGTTACTACTTATTTAAATAATAAATAAATAAATAGTAAATAGAAAGAAAATGTAAGTAGATGGAGGCCTGAGTCACTGGGTCTTAGGAGGTGGGAAAGGTAAGAAATGGTGAAGTAATGAAGGACTTTAAAAGCCAGAGTATTTCATATTTGATCTTAGGAATATATATGTATGTATATATATCCATCTGTATATCTGTATATATACACATCTATATGTGTGTACATATGTGTATGTATGTATAGGTCTCTGTGTGTATATACATATATACACATATAGACATATATATACACATAAATAAAATCTTAGGAGCCGATTAAGGAGGTCATCTGGCCAGCTATGAGGTGTCTGAAGCAGGATTCCAATTCTGGCCTTCTTGGTTCTAAGTTCTGCACTTGAATTTTTTTTTAAATATTTGATCATTGTATTTCAGTGTAATTTGGTTTCCTTTGTAACCTTGTGTATTTTAAGCACTTAAAAACATGATTCTGAGAAGTCCATTGGCTTCAGACTGCCAAAGGGATCTGTGCCACGATAAAAAGGTTAATGACCCCTCCTAAGCCTAATTTCTGCCCCTGGGAAAACAGCTCTTGTATTCAGGGGCCCTATTGGTGAGGGAAAGGCTGCACCCAGGTTGTTGAGAATGATGAAAGGTTCTTTGGCGTTGGGGCACTTGGGGAAAGTTTATCCTCTGGTTGGATTTTGTCTTCTAATTGCTGAGGGAATCTTTCAGGAGAGCCCATCACTGTTGTAGCCTTGGAAAAGGGAGTGTAGACATCTGTAACCAGCTTTACACACAATGCTTTGTTTTACTTTTTAAAATAGATTTTTATTGATGTCTTGTTTTTATATTGCATAGAGTACCTTCAGGTAATAATTTTTAAAATTAGCCTTTATATAGAGTTTTATGGTTTGCAAAGAAGCACCTCAAATCTTACTTCATTTCATTTGATCCTCACAGCCACCCTGGGAGTTAGAGGCTATTATTATCTTCATCTTACAGATGAGGAACCTGATGCTAAGAAGTCAGTTGACTTGCCCAGAGTCACGCAGCTAAGTAGGATTTCAACTCCAATGTTTTCCTGGAGAGCTATCCCTTATAACAAAGAATTTTTTAAAAGAGGTAAAGAGGAGGGAGAGAAAAAAAAATTAAGCCAAACCTATCCACAGAGAATAAAATCTAACATTATTTAGGGTGTTCTGCACCTCCAGCCCCACCCCTGCCTGTATTTACTTTTTAAAAATTATACAAAGTGGCATTGGATTTGGAGAACTTGTGGTGCATCAGAAAGAGTACATGATTTGGAGTCCAGGGGCACTGGGTTCCAATCATGCCCTTCCAGTTAGTGCCTGTGCGACCTTGGGCCCATAGCTTTTCAGCTTCAGTTTCCTCTTGTTTGCATGTTTCCCCATTAGAATGTGATCTTCTGGAGGGCAGGGAGCATGGTTTTTCCCCTTTTGGGGGTCCCCATTTGTTTTGTACAGTGCCTGTCATGTAGTAAGTGCTAATAAATCCTTGTTTGTGCTGATAATGAGGGAGTTGGACTTAGCTGGCTTCTGAGCTCCCTCCCAGAGTGCCTAGCCTCATTTTCAGTGCTACTTACTGTAGGTTGGCAGTATGTTTGGATTGGGACTTAATATTATCATCAGGTTGGGAAGCTTCCTGTATGGAAACTATCTCCAAGGATGCAGATCAGCAGCTTTTCCTATTATATAGTCTCAGCTGTGTAGGGGCACTGAGAGATCTTAACTTACCCATCCACACACAGCTGGTAAGAGTCAGAGGGCCAGACTTGATGCCAGCTCATCCCAATGCCCTTGTAGGTGGACATTTTTGCCGATTGTCTGAATAATGACTCACTATTTTCCACAGGATCTTATTACAAAATCACTTGACCTTTTAAGTGTTTAAATGAGATGATGTTCTGGCTTTACTTTAGGAAATTTTAAAATGTTAAAAATAAACACTTCTGGTGATCTTGTTCCTGAGGCATCCTCCAGGATTGATTGGCCAGCGTCTTCACCTAGTTAGTCTAGTGGAATGAAAGAAACTATTAAGAAACTAACAAAGATAGAGTACTCCTAATGATTTTTATGGGAAAACCAGACGTTCTATACAGTGAAATGTGCCAGGAACTGAATCAAGTAAAATTCTGCCTAATGCTGCCTGCCAGCTGTAATCCTTAGTATGGTTATTTATAATTCGTTAAAGGCTTATGCCTGCAGAAAATGTGCTGTGCCGGATATTAAGACCTTGCTTGTTGTATCTTTAATTTACTCTCATAAAGCATATGTTTAGTACTCTTTCTCTTTCTTGTACAGCTTGAATTAGGTTTGTTATGATGTCCATAGGTGTTAAGAGAGAGTGGTCATAGACTCATAGCATTTAGAGCTTAATGGTACCTTAGCACCCATCTAGTCCAATGCTCCCCTTGTCCCCCCACCCCTTCTCTTTCTCTCTCCTTGTTCGCATCCCTCCTCCCTTTCCCTGTCCCTCAGAGAGGCCAGGCTGCTTTGAATCCCCTGTCATTACATGCTAGTGAACTGAGGTACCAGATTTCTCAAAGGTGCACTTCATCAAGGTCACAAAACTAGTCAGAGGCAGAGCCTGAACCCAGGTTTTCTGGCCTTGGGTTCACCATTCTTTCTCCTTATCACTTACCATTTCTGGAGGTGGATATTTGTCTTTTTATTTTGCATCCTGCCTCAAATACCCAATTTCCTCATCAACAAAATACTATTTGTACTGCCAGTTATTTTGAGGAAAGCGCTTTTAAGGGTGGCTAGATGGTGCAGCAGGTATTGTACAGAACTTGGAGGTAAGAAAAATGTGGATTCAGATACTTCCTTTTCTGGGAAAGTAACTTGACCTCTCTCTACCTCCGTTGGCTCAGGTGTAAATTGGAGATAATGACAGTACCTACCTCCCAGGGTTGTTGTGAGGATCAAATGAGATGACATTTTAAATAAAGCTTCTGGGCTTAATTTCAGATTTCAGGGTCACGCACTATCCTTAACACATTAATTTTTTCCATCTCTGACTTGGGAAAAGGTCCCCAATCAATTGACAGACATTTATTAAACACCTGTTGTGTGCCAGGCATTGTGCTAGGCCCTTGAGGTGCAAATACAAAGGATGAAACAATCCCTGCCCTTATGGAACTTACATTTTATTGGAGGAGACAACATGCCTAGATATGTGTCTGTCCAGAAGAAATACTAGGAAGGGAGGCAGGCACTGACATTTGGGGGAATCGGTAGTGCTTCCTGTAAAAGGTGGTATTTGAGAGAGGAGAGGCAGAAATTAGGAGGGGATGTGTTCTAGGCATACAGGATGCCAGAGCAGAGGGGCAGACTCCAGGGACGTGGGGTGAGTGAGAGGGAAAAGTGAAAGATCTGATCCAAGACCTTTATGAAACAATCGCTGGTTGTTGAAAAGCTTTCAGCCTTCGTATATTGTCTGTTGAATGTAATTAAATTGGTCTTTTAGTAAGGATGTTGCCGTTCCCCTGATGTTCTGAAGATCAAATCTCATAGTCTCTAGTAGCAGTTGTAGAAATGTAGAGGGTATGTGTTCACTCAATGAACATATAAAATTAAGGGCTAACTGTGTACTAGGGCAGCATTGTGCTAGGGATACCAAGGCAAAAGTGAAACCCTCCTTAAGGAGCTTATATACTAACGGTAGTCAGCAAATGTGTACATACATGTAAGATACGTATATAGAAATACGGACACACAAGACACATACATGTCAGATACAAGGTCACCTTGGATGGTGAGGCACTTGTAGCTAGGGAGGTGAGGAAGGTCTTCCTGTATGCAGCAAATGGCATTCGTACTGATACATGAAGGAAAAAAAATGCGTTCCACAAAGTGGAAGTGTAGACCCAGGAGGCATGCAGACAGTTATGTATGTTCATTGCTTGTGTTGAGTGGTTTATTAAACACCTACTATGTGCTAGGCATTAGGTATACAAAGACAGAAATGATCCTCTCTGCCTTTAAGAGGCTTTGAATGAAGAGAAACTGCATAAAATGAATACAAGGTAATTTGAAGAAGTAGAAAACACTAACCACTGAGAGGATGAGGGAAGACTTCCTGGAAAAGCTGCTACCATCCCAGTTCTAAATCTTTAAGGACAAAAGGGATTCTGAAAGGCTGAAGGGAAGGCTTTTTAGCCATGGGGTCAGCTTGTGAGAATGCCTAGAAAAGAAATGAAATGTCAAGTAAAGTAGACTAGTTTGTCTGAAGTGTGGAGTCATCAGCCCGAAACAGATTTTCACTTAGCTAAGCATGCAAGTAGCCATTTTTAAGGCTTTATAATAAACTGCTATTCCAAAAATAAAATAAAAAATATATGTGTATTTATATTAACACACACATACACACACATAGTTTTATATATTTCTGGAGCAGCCGTTCCCCAGGAGTTTACACTTATGATTTGTCATTGTGAAGGAGTTACTAAAATGTAATGATGCCCTTTGTATTTTATAGGATCTAAGCCTGTCCCTCGCTATGGCTATAAACCTTCACCTCCAAATGGATGTGGCTCTCCAGTGTTTGGTGTTCATGTAAGTGTTACTAATTTTTACTTATTAAATGTTGTAACCAACTACATAAAAATGGAATAAGCCAAATATTTGACAACTGGATAACCATCTGTATAGTTGTAAGTTTTGGGATACTTTTAATATGTGTTATGAGAGTAATTAAATTTGTCTGTCTTTTCGTTATATTGCTGATAATAGAATATTTATCATTCTTAATGATTTTAACACAATTTGAACTGTTATTTCTTTATTTTTGTTTGTTTGGTTGGGTTTTTTGGTTTGGTTTTTTTTGGAGGGGGCAGGTAGGGCAATTGGGTTAAGTGACTTGCCCAAAGTTGCACAGCTAGTAGTGTGTCAAATGTCTAAATTTGAACTCAGGTCCTCCTGACTCCATGACCGGTGCTCTACTCACTGCGCCACTTAGCTGCCCCTGAACTGTTATTTCTTAATATCCCAAATGTGTAACTTAGTTATACTGCATAGAAAGTAATACTGCATAGGAAAAACTGTAGATAAAAAGAAAACATTACACCTCAAATTGTCACTTTGGAAATGCTGAACAGTAGGCTGAAGGTAATACTGCAATAGAGGAAAAACAAGAAACTAGAAAATGGTACCATTCCCTGAAGTTTTAGATCTGGAAAGTTTTTGGTGATACTAAAACAACTTTGTGGAATCATCTTTCCAGTCCCCAAAGAAATTTTATTCCCTTAATCTTGCTTTTGAAACTTTTTGTGTTTTGTTCTTTCTTAAATTTCTTTTTATTGTTAAATTAAGAACTTGACAAGCCAATATGAATGCAAAGAAAGTGGGGCTATATATGAAACCAACGTATAAAGGTTTTTTAGGTATATATTTAACACTGTAATTGCACAGGTGGCACTGTTTTGTTCCCTTTTTAACTTTTGTTTTCATCTGCATATTTTCATTTTATTGACTTTTCCTGTTTCTTTTTTCTTCTATTTTTTCTCTTCTGTGTTACTACCCAGTAATTCTCTTCCCCTCTATCCCATGTATCCCCCAAATCCCTGCCTTATTTTGCCCTCTCTTGTGACAGACAGATATAATTAAGCAAAAACATGGGCTGTGTCTGAAAATGTCTACCACCCAGTCTTCTAAAGTGATTGGCCAGTGTTTTGATAAGAATTCTTGTTTTTTTTTAAAGTTTATTTCCCTTTACATTATTGTAGTTATTTTGTAATTCTTCTCTTGGTTCTGTTTTTATTCTGCATCAAGTCCGTACAAATCTTCCCAGGTTTTTCCAAATCTATCATTTATTATTTCTCCAAGTGCATTAATATTCCGTTACAATCCTATATCGTCATTTTGTCAGCTATTCACTAGTTGCTGAGCATCTGCTTTGTTTGTAGTTTTTTGATGCTATAAAAAGTGCTACCTGATTTATGTTTGTACACGTGGGTCCTTTGTGTTTGCTTTGACTTCTTGGGGGATCTCTTCCTGAGTCAGAGGTGCTCCTAATCTACTGACCTTTTGATTATGGTTCCAGACTGCTCTCTAGAATGGCTGGACCATTGCTTTTGGCTTCCGATGGATGATTATGTTAAGAGTGATGAGGTTGGGGCTCGGGGAAATCAGGGTCTGCTGGGGGCCAGATATCTGGGAGCAGTATGATGGAGAGAGCAGTTGTGAGAATCACAGACATCCGTGATGGAGAATGTGCATATTCTTTTCTTAGGATAACCATGTGCAGGTTCTGAGAAACATTCGTAACAAGGCTGGTCATTATTTTTTAAAAAAGTTTTTTATTTAGTTTTTAGTTTTCAACATTAACTTCCATAAAATTTTGAGTTTTCAATTATCTCTCCCTCTCCTCCCCTCTCCCAAAGACAACATGCAATCTGATATAGGCTCTACTTATACATTCTTATTAAACATATTTTCACATCAGTCATGATGTAAAGAAGAATTAGAACTAATGGGAGGAACCACGAGAAAGAAGAAACAAAACAACAAAAGAAGAGGAGAGCAAATAGTATGCTTTGATCTGTATTCAGACTCCATGGTTCTTTCTCTGGACATGGATAGCATTTTCCATCAGGAGTCTTTTGGAGTTGGCTTAAATCCTTGCATTGCTGAGAAAAGCTAAGTCTATCAAAGTCAGTCGTCACACAGGGTGACTGTTACTATGTGTAAGGCCTGGTCAGTATTTTGCCAGATCATCTAAGTGATATCTTCCAAGCAGAGGAACCTGGAATTTTACAGATTGAACACACTAACCTTTGCAAAAACCCCATTTCTAGCTTAACATTGGCATCCCTTCAGTAACAAAGTGCTGCAATCATCACGACAGATGCTATGAGACATGTGGCAGCACCAAGAATGACTGTGATGAGCAGTTTCATTATTGCCTCTCCAAGATCTGCCGAGAAGTGCGGAAAACACTGGGGCTGGGACAGAATGTGCAAGGTAAGGATGGTCTGCCAGGAGCTGCAGGGAGATAAAAGGGTTTTAGGTTTGGGATTTTTAATTGGATAGCTTTTGTGGAGAAAGCCCTTAGAGCTCAGGAAAAGCTCCTACAGCTCCTTCCCTAAGCCCCTTCCCCATGTTTTTTTTCCTTTTCCCACTGCTGCAAACCAACCCCAGAATCATGAGGGAACTTAAAAGTACCCCCCTGACTCTGTGTTTGGAATTGGAAAAGCTTTCTTCCTCTAATTCGGTTGAGATGAAATTAGCTTGCTAAAGAAATAAGGAGAAATACAATGAAGCAGAATATTTATAGATCTGCTAAACCAAAAAATATTGCAACAGTCTTCATTTTTACCCTTTTTGTAAAGTTCTAATCCTATTTCCTTGTTCTTATGTTATTCTTTTTTTGGCGGGGGGGTGGGGTGGGGAGTTAAGTGATTTGCCCAAAGTCACACAGTTAGTAAGTGTCAAGTGTCTGAGGCTAGATTTGAACTCAGGTCCTCCTGACTCCAGGGTCAGTGCCCTATTCAGTGTGCCATCTAGCTGCTCCTCTATTTCCTTGTTCTAATCAGCAGCCTGACATAATCCTTAAAAATAAAACTGACTGTCTCTTTAATTAGTCATGCTGTCCTGCAGGCTCAATCAGGGCTCAGCTCAGGGGCTCTGAATGGCTGTATTATTTTAAAAATCTAAAGGCAGTGGGTCATAAATAGTTCTCTACCTCAGTTCCCAGAACTAAATGCCTTTTATGGTTTCAAAGCTGGTGATGCCCATTCTGAGATGTCCCATCACATCTCAGCTTCCTGTGAACCTTCAATGCTGGACCCATTTTCAGAGGTGGAAAAAACTGACAAGCTCCTTGGATTCAATGGAATGCATACCTACCACAATCTAAATGTTAGTCACCCACTTTTGTATGCTTTTACAGTGGTGCTGATGGTCAGTCTCAAGCCCTAACTTAATCACTTTTTGGCACATATCACCTGTCCCTTTAAATACTAAGTAGTAACACTCAGCTGCCAGTGAGAGAAGCCCTTTTCACTACAACTTTGTCGTAGGCCTACTATTCCCTACAGTTCTGTTAACCTCCATAGTAAAAGCAGGTTGGTCTGGGTGTTTTAAAAGAGGTGGAGGTAGAGGAGGGAAGTGGGGCAACTAGGACAGGGACCCAAAATTCATCTGAAACCTTTACTTTGCCCTCCTGAAATAAGTCTTAGTTGCCCAGAGTTAAACACTGCCCTTGACCAGATTCTGTTCCTGTTAAAACAAGTTCAAGTCCCTGCTCAGAAAAAGTCTTTGGGGGCTTAGGAGGCTGATCTGGGGAGTGCTGATGGGGTGTGACTCTAATGGATAAAGAATGATGTTCATCTTTGGCTTGGGTAGCAGCCAGATCTGGCCTTGGGGAGGCTTTATTGGGGTGCACATTGTGATGTGTGCCATAGAGATCACCTGACGCAAATCATTCTTTTATTAAAAAATTGTTTTGTTAAATATTTCCCAATTACGTGAAACAAAAATTTAATGTTCATTTAAAAAAAATTTTAGTTCCAAATTCTTTTCTTCCCTCCCCACCTCAACCTCTTGAAAAGGTAAACAGTATAATATCAATTATGCATGAGCACAAGTCATTGCTAAAGCTTGTAGTTCTTTTCCTCATTCATCTGCTTTACCAGGATTTGGAAACAGAAAGCAATTGTTAAATTTTTTTTTTTTGCCATATCTTTTGTGTCACATAGCAAATGATTATGTAGGTTCTGCAAATTCTTTAATAATAAATTTTTAGTTTAATTAAAAACCTCCAAAGAAAATGTCGATTCCTATCAGAATAAAATGTTTCAACAAAAATTGGAATTACTTAAAAGTAGAATTTTCTTACTGTAACAAATATTTTATAATACATGTGAGCACTTAAAAGCCAGTAGGTGCAGGAGTCATTGTTGTGTCCTTTCTGGCTTTATTCCCTCTGAATGTAAAAACCTTCTTACATAGTGTTACATAACCTTCGTTTGTTTTCACATTTTTTCTTAGAAAAAAGTAATAAGAATAGTGCCTGACAACGTGAGTGTTGCTAAAAGTGGCTTTGGATCATCTGTGAATTACATAAATAGGTCAGCACATAGACATGGTGATTCAAGGACATGGGAATACACAAACAAGGAGAGGGACGTAGATCAGAATGAATCATGCCTCCTTATTCAGGTAGATCTGGGCCAGCTTTTAAAAGCGTGCCTGGATCACTGTGCAACATAGAAGTGAGAGGGCTGTGTCGGCCTGCCTTACCGTGATGGTGTTTGCTTTTCTGCAGCTTGTGAATCAGCGATGGAGCTCTTGTTTGATGGTGTTATACACTTAGGCTGTAAACCCTACCTGGACAGCCAGAGGGCTGCGTGTAAGTGCCGCTATGAAGAGAAAACTGACCTTTAGAAGAGGCCTCTGATGAACAGCACCTGCAGCCAGAGAGAAGCCCACTGCTGACAGATCCAGGGTGCTGTGACCCATGAAAGCACCTACTGTTTGTCAGTGACTTTTTTAGAGGAACCTGAAAGTTTGTTTTGCCATTAAAACCTCAGCTATTTGAAGAGAGGCTGCTTGGTCTGGTAGAAAGAGCCCTGAATGTCAAGCCAGGAGGCGCTTGGCTTGGTGGCTGTGGGACTGTGGGCAGGTTATTTCTGACCTGCTCTGTGGCTGTGGGCAAGTTGTTGTAACTTCTGATCCTTGATGTCCTCACCTGTCAATGAGGATGATATTTATAGTGCCTTCTTCACGAGCTGTTTGTGAGGAATGTACTTTGTGAACCCTTCAAGCACTATGGAAATGTGAGTTATTTTCACACATATACCCTCAAATTTGAAACGACCTCTTATAAAAATTGCGCTGTCATGTATATTACCATTATTGCCTTGTTGTGCCAAACTACTGTGACTAAAGGTGAGACAGATTGTGTAGGAACTTTGAAAAGACAGAAGCAGGTTACTGCAGAATTCCTGTGAAACTATATCCCTCTCCCCTTTGAAAAAGTAGGTCATATTTAAAAGTTCAATGTAATTTAGGCTGATAAGAAAGGAGAGAAACCTTACTTTGGAAGAAGGTTAGTTTACTATAAAACCTTAATTGCACTTTGATGCTTTGAAGGATCTAAACGTATTGTTTTTTCTTTCATTAAATGTTATGTCATCTGCTCCCTTTTGCAATAAATTTAGTATATTAACCAAACCATGCCATAGTAAGAGTACATTTAGGCTCAGGGACAGGGTTTTTGTGTATCCAGTGCATATCTGCTTCTCTTGTGAGATTGAAAGTGTAAACAGGTACACCTTTAGAGAACAGTAACTGCAAGTCTAAGAATTATCCACCTGAGGAAGCATAGAAGAATAACACTTTATCTAACAAGAACATGAAGCACAGCCACTCACATCTGTTGAATTACTTCTTTTAAGAATATTAAATGTAAATGTTTATTTTTCTGAACACTTTGCATATTGCCTAGAGGTCTAGTTTGGAGAGAGAATGGATTCTGGTGGGTTTAATGATTAAGTTGCTTGTGTTAATATACTTACATAAAACCATGTTATAAACTTATGTCTTGGGTTTTTGATTCTTCACTTATTTCTATTAATATTTTTTATCATAAATTCAGACTAATCTTAGTTTTAATAAAAATTTGTTTTGCCATTTGGATCATTTTTTTCCTTTGTTATTTTGATAGTGAAAGGTAGGAGAGGAAGTCTGAAGATAATATTATGTGAAATGTTATAAATCTTGTATTTTCTGTAGCAACTACTTGTTGCCTCATCACATCAAATTCTTCATATGTTTCATGTAAATGTTAAGGCATCCCATAAAACCCCTTGGAAATAGTCACTGTCAAGTGTATCTGTGCTGTCACTGCCCTACATCTTCCCTTAATGTCCTTTATCAGATGTCTTGGTTCATTTCAGTGATGTCTGACCGTAGCTGTTTGCTTCCTCTATTCTAATAATGGCAAACTTCATTGGTCCATGAATCCCCTTCATGGGGTCAAAAATTCCTTCTGTTACCTTTGTGGATTATCCATTCCCTTTTGTAGCATTTTATTCCCCGGGAAAAGATGAGGGGAGGACAAGAACGATGATACTGCTTTTTAAGGCATTGATGAAGCCCAAGTGACCAATTCATGCCAAAACAATGAATGGCCTAATATAAACCTTAATAGTTCAGTCTGTAGTTGTTCACATTTTGGGAACCATGGGTCTAAAACACATGAGTTCGTGTGGGGAGTGGGGTCGGGCAGTGTTAAGTGACTTGCCCAGAGTCACACAGCTATCAAAGTGTCAAGTGTCTGGGGCTGGATTTGAACTTAGCTCCCCGTGACTCCAGGGCCAGTTCTCTGTCCTCTTCAGCACCTAGCTGCCTCTAAGGCATGAGTTCTTCACTTTTTGTGTGTCAGGCACCATTGGTAGTCTGGTGAAGCCTATGGACCCTTTCTCAAAATCATCTCTATAGATGAATAAAATAAAGTACATAGGATTATGAAGGAAATTGTTTATATTGAAATAGTTATTATGGTATTTTTTCAAAAACAAGTTCATGAGCCTCAGCTGAACAGTAGGCCCTTCTCTACAGAATGCTGCCAAGCAGTTAGCTTATTGGAGGTTTGCCTACTCAGTCGTATGAGATGGGAATTTGCTCTGGAAGTTCTCCAAGGAACTCATTAGGGCATGAGTATAGAAATAGAACACTAGAACAGCATAACTAATATGTGTTTCTTAGAGAAATCAGTCCAATGTAATCACAAACTAGATCAGGGAAACCAGAGTTCTAGGTCTGATCTTTTTACACCAGGGAGCCATGTGGAACGCTGTGACTGAATGTTCTCTGGGGTCCAGCTCCAACACAATCATGGAATTTAGATTTAGAAGAGACCTGGGAGGGGCAGCTAGGTGGTGCAGTGAGTAGGGCACCGTCCCTGGAGTTATAAGGACCTGAGTTCAAATGCGACCTCAGACACTTGACACACTTACTAGCTGTGTGACCTTGGGCAAGTCACGTAACCCCAAATGCTCTGCTCTTCTTCCTTCAAGAAAAAAAAAGACCCAAGAAATCGTGTCATCAAGTGTCATTATATTACAGTTGAGGAAACCCTTTTAATGGCTTGCTTGAGGTCACACAGCTGATGTGCTCTGTAGTCATACTTGAATATGGAGTGAGATAAAAGTATAGATGAGAGAGAAAAAGAGAATAAGCATTTATATAGTAACTTCTATGTGCCTGACACTGAGCTAGGCGATTTACAGATAGCTCATTTGATCATTATCACAACCATGTGAAAGAGGCGCTTATTGTTATCCGTATTTTTATAGTTGAGGAAGCAGGCAGAGAGGGTTAAGTGACTTGCCCAGGGTCACATAGTAAGTGTCTGAGGCTAGATTTGGACTCGTGTCTATGCCGACCTCAGGCCAGTGCTTTCTCAACTACCACCTAGCTGCCCCAGAACTACAGAAAGTAAGTGATTTATTAGAGCATGACATGAAGATATTGATCTTACCCTGTATGAAATGTGACTGTAAAAATAATGAGCCTGCTTCTAATAGAAGCTAGAATCTGTGTTCATACACTGAGTGTTTACCCTTCAAACTGGAAAGGTTATACCTGGGGAGCTGCACAGTGGCTCAGATGCAGGCATTGTTCAAGCATTTTCAAAACTCCTTTTTGGGAATTAGAAGTAAAGTTTGCTGAATTCATTTTATACCTTCTGTGATAAAAATTTTGCTGTGTAGGCCAAGAGGGTTTATTTGTCTTTGCAAGGCAGTTTTAATATTTGCAAATATTGAAAGGATTAGTATACTAAAGGCAAGTGATATCCTGTAAGGAAATTGGGCCACTACATAGGTCCTCCAAGTAGTCTGTTTTCTGACATTCGCAAATCAAGCTTGTCATTTGAGTGTACTGGCCAAAATTATTTGACACCACCAAATATGGGAAGAAACTTTCATTTGCTTTTGGCCTGAGTTTTTGCTCCCATGATAGCTGTTGAACTTGAGATGAGCACTTTGGGGAGGGTGACTTTAGTAACATCCAGTAACAAAGTAACAAGTGATTTTTTTTTTTTACTTTAAAGATTGGAGACTAAATTCTCAATGATTGTTGGGTACAAGAAAGGGAGGTTTAGGGTATTCAGGAAATGACTTTTTAAAGCCAAATGTGAAGATTTTGTTTGTTTTTAAAGCAAGTTGAGAAGATGAACTCCTCTAGAAAGTTGGAAGACAATACAATGACAACTGATTCTTGGTACGTCAGCCAGAACGAGACAGGAGGAAAATAGCTTCAGGGATAAAGGACTCTGTTCTACTTCACCACCGGGCACTCAATACATTTTCAAAGTGAAATGGTGACAGTAACTATTGGGATGCGATTATTAGAGTAAACAAGGTAAATTTAGCCCATGTAGTTAAACGACTGGATGTTACTTTTGTTTGAATGCTTGGCAGTCTGAACTCCTTTAAAACTCTGGATTAAATCAAGTGATCTGTTTTTAAACACAGTAAAAGATTCAACATATAACTAGTGTTGATGCTGCATTTTGCCAGGGATAAAACATCTGATTGGGCAGCTTAAAAAACAGCTAGTTAATTTCCTTTTAAAAAATATTTTTTTTCCAATTCCACATAAAAACAATTTTTTTAACGTTTTTTGAAATTTTGGGTTCCAAATTCTCTCCCTTCCCCTGACCTCTCCCAGAGACAGCACACAAATTGATATAGGTTACGTGTGTACAGTCATGCAAAATATTTCTGTATTAGTCATGTTGTGAAAGAAAACAGACCCCAACCAACCATAATAAAAAAGTAAAAAAAATAGTATGCTTCCATCTACATTCAGATGTAGATTCCATCTACATCCATCAGTTCTTTTTCTGCGGATGGGTAGCTTTTTTCATCACAGATCTTTTAGGATTGTCTTGGATCATTGCATTGCTGAGAATAGCCAAGTCATTCACAGGTGATCATTGTACAGTACTGCCATTACTATGTCCACTGTCCTCTTGGTTCTGAAGCTCACTTCCCATCAGCTCATGTAAGTACCAATTAATTAATTTCAGAGCGGCTGTGTAGTCCAATTGTTGGAGTACTCAGGGCAGAAATATTAGTTGTCTCTGAGAGGTTTGATTCATGGGATTAATTTAGGCACAAAGGTAGGAGAAACCTCTTAAAGATTTCTTTTTTTTCTTTTGGGCCTAATCTGTGACTTCATTGACCTAATAGTGGATGAAGATGGCCTGGGTAAGTAGCACGTTCATAGTTACACAACTAGTATGTGTCAGAGATGGCGTGACAGGTTCAAATCCAGCTCCTCTTCTCATTTTCAAGATATTTTAAGTTTAATAATTTTCAGATGAAAAAAAGTGAAGGATGACTTAAGACTTTTTGGAGTTAATATCTTTTTCATTAATTAAGAGATAATTTGAGCTTTCAAAGTAATGTTTAGAATTATAAAGTGTCTTTTCACTAAAAGCTTTCAGTATAATCCAATGAGTTAAAAGGAATGCGTATTGATATGTTCATTCCTTAAATGGAAATGCTGAGGCATAAAAAGGCTCACAACCCCAAATCACACAGTAGTAGAGCCAGGTCCTTTGGGTTACAATGGGATGGTAATCCATCTTTTGAAGACTGATTTGGCTTTAAGAACTCTTCTTCAGTTGCTGTACTTTTAAAGATTATATACTTTTGTGTGTTGTTCCATGATAGTACTGGAGTGGTGCTGGGAGATGAGGAACTAGACTGGGTTGGGGAACCTTCGGCCTTGAGGCCACATGTGGCCCTCTAGGCCCTCAACTGTGGCCCTTTGACTGAATTCAAACTTCATAGAACAAATCCCCTTCCTAAAAGGATTTGTTCTGTAAAACTTGGACTTAGTCAAAAAGCTGTACCTAAGAGCCTGGAAGGCCACACGTGGCCTTGAAGCTGCAAGTTCCCCATGCCTGCAGTAGACCAACTCACATCTTCAGTGACAGTGGTGTCAAATGCAAATAAAAATGGGGACCAGATTCCAGCTAGCCATGTGTTGACTTAGAAAACCACATATTAACATGTCTTATTATATTTTTATTTATTTAAAAAATATTTCCTTATTACATTTTCATCTGGTTTGGGCCAAGTTCCAGAGTGGAGTGGTGGGAGGGGCTATGTTTGACATGTTCTGTTGTTACAATTTCTTTTCAAAGGACCTCAGTTGGAGGGGTTCTTAACCTTTTTCATGTTATAGACCCTTTTGTCAGTCTGACAAAACCTATGAATTGCTTGCTTCTCAGAATCATGTTTTAAAATATATAAAAAAATATATAAGATGACACAGAAAAGCAATTATATTGAAATAGTTATCAAAATGCTTAGGAGAAAAACTCACAGGTTCATTGATCTCACATAAAGAACCTCTGAATATATACTTTTCAGATAAGTGATTTTTCCTATATAAAAAAAATTTTAAAAATTTGTACTTAAACACCAGAAAGGGAGCATTTTTATATACACAGCAAAACACACAAAAAAGGATTCTCTTTGAAACCATCTCAATTCATGCCATTTGTACTTTTTAAAAGTACGTAATAAGTTCTGCGCATTACCCTCAAAACTGCCCTTGTCCGTACTTCAAAACTTCCTTTTATTTTCATAATTTAGAAATTGTATGGGCATCTAGGTGGCATAGAGGGTGGAATTCAGTGCCTTGAGCCAGGAAAACTCATCTGAGTTCACATCTGGCCTCAGACTAGCTGTGTGACCTTGGGCAAATCGCTTAACTCTGTTTCACAGTTTCATCATCTGTAAAATGAGCTGGAAAGAGGATTCTCAGAAGATGGCAGAGTAGATCAGAAAACTTTTGGCTTTCCAAATTTCTTCCATAAAAAAAGACAACCTAGAGCAGCAGCAATAAACAAAAGTCAGGGTAAAGCAGTTGTTCTCCTAAGACAACTAGAGAAGACCCTCAGGAAAGACCCAACCTTCAGAGGCTGAGGTTGGGCCTGACTGAAATTCCAACACTTCCAGGCCATCTGCAGAATCAGACCAGCCCTAGAGGGCAGCTGGGGTTGGCAGGCATCCTCCATAGGCTTAGTAGAAGAAGCCTGAAGGACCTTCCACTGTGGAGGGATGCCAAGCCCAGCTGTGTTGACTAGACACATGCAGGGCTGGGCTGCTGTTGCTGGGGGGAAGGAGGCAGCACACACCTGGTGAGTGCAGTAGCAATGGGCAGGGACCTTGCTGGCTGTGGGCACTTGCAGGAGAGCAGAGTCCCTGGTTTCAGTTTGTGAGAAACACGGTTTTGGCGAGGGTTGGCGTGGGGAAGTGGTCACTGGACTTCCTGGGCAGGGCCAAATCCCAGAGGAAGAACCAGGTGATGGTCCCTTAGTCTATGGGGATCATGCGACCTCCTTAGGTAGGGTCAGGCCCTGAGGAAGAACCACATGATAACCCCTAAGGAAGGCTGTACAGACCACAGGAGTCCCAGAGGAAGACCAAGTGGTAGCCCCCCTTCTAACCGTGGGGATCACAGGGCTTCCTAGAGGTTAGACCCTGAGGAAGGTCCAAGTGATGGCCTGTTAGAATGGCAGTAAGATCACAAGGCTCCCAAGACAGGGCCGGAAAGACCCAAGTGACAGCCTCTTAAGAAGGCTGTGCAGACCACAGGGTTCCCCGGAGAAGTCCCACGTGGTAGCCCCCTTAACACCGCTGTGGGGATCATAGGACTCCCCAAGGCAGGGTCAGGAAGTTAGCCCGAGACATGCTTCCACAGTTCATTGCTTTCCTGGTAGTATAACCTTAGGAAGATCCATGTGATTTGACCATTCTCACCCAAAGAACTCAGGACCAGAGTAGGCAGAGAAAGGCGTTTATTACACTCCTTGAGGGAGAGCAGGTGCAGTACTCACTAGGAACACTCACACTGATGCAGAAGTTGGAGTGAGGATTACCACCTCTTCCACTCCTGTTTGAGTTAAGTTATACAGTTTACATAGGTAGGATAGTAAGAATACAGAAGCAAAAGTGAAGTTAATTAGTTCTATCTTTCTTGCCCAAGTTAGGATTAGTCTACATTCTTTACTTCCCTCCCTTCCCTCTTTAACATATGCAAATTATGCAGATTAGTAGACCTGGACACTTGACCAGGACCTAACCCTTGACCTGACATGATAAGCTTGGACTGGTTCAACCGGTTTAGCCTCTCTAGCTTCCCTGACCGCCCCCCCCCCCCCCCCCCCCCCCCCCCCCCCATGGCCATTGTCTTGGTAGGTAAACTTTAACTCAGCTATATGGATAGCTTCTGTGGGAGCAAAACCAGATACCATACTATCTTTTCTTACAATTCTTTCCCTTTTCTTTTTAATAGGATTTTTGCTCCCACACTTCCTATTCATCATTTCTACTCTCAAATTGTTTTAACATTAATTCACATTCTTCATCGTTTTCCCATCAGTTTTTACAGTCGTCATTTTTATGTTTCCTTCTCCATTAAAAAGTACCTCCCCCCCATACCCTGAATGGCACTCTATACAGTTCTGGTAACCAATTGTATGATACAGGGTATACGTAGAGGTCAGAAGATTAGACCACATAATGCTAGTAGGAGGACTCCAATAATTTGTTTCCACCAGGAACCTTTGAATCAAATCAAACCAAGAGGGATTAAATGGACTGGTCCATGTCTGAACTGGGACATATGCTAGTTTCCTGATACTATTAGGGATCTCTTTCATAGCCCGTCCATTATCATCTATTTTTATGCAACATCTAGAGAGGTTGAGCTTCCCACAAACACCTCCTGCTTCTGCTAGCAAATAATCAAGAACCAATCTATGTTGCAGTACAGCCTCCCAGGTTTGGGTAGCCTGATCAGCCAGTAGGTCCAATGCCTCGGCAGTCTGGTTGGTGATAATCTCTACTACAGATTGTAATCTTATAAGCCTGTTGAGGATATAGATTGGAGTTCGGTATCCCCAACTCACATCCTGGGCGCATGTAGTGGGCCCATAGGTTTGAACAATTCTTTGTGGGGGCCACTCATTTCCCTACCCATTGGCATCCCTGCCGACTGTTAGGGAAGTATCTGTCTCCTGCCTGACCTTCTCATGTGGGGGCACTAGGTCATCATATAGCTGTATTCCCAATTTGTGCCCTTCTTGTCCTGCTAAGAAGAAAAATTTTGGTCTAACCCACCCCACATAGCACACCCCTGTCCAGTTTAGAGGGAGATGGGTATAGGCCATATGGCCACAAATTTAGGGCTGATTGCTCCGTCTTGTATATTTTGGAAGCATTCCAAAGAAAGGGATAATATTGCTTATCTTGAGACCCCAAGGGTCTTCCTTTGTAAGACTGGGTTCCATTTCTTTGATATTGGCATCTCCACAACTGCTGTTTCCTTCTCCAATCACACTTTTCTACCCGAGAGCTACTTGTTTCGTTCTTTTTACTCCCAAAAAGTATCAATATGTCCAAAATAAGAACCATTATCCCACCCCTACTGTCTATAAGGATCCAGGATTATTCCACTAGTTTTTCCTTTTGCTTACCACCTTGCTATGGCTACCGAGTGCCAGAAATTCCAGCCTATATCACCCTTACTCACAATAAGCATTCACAAGAGGACATTAGGTTCAGTACGGTAGAGTTACACCGGACCCAAGTCCTATTACTATATTGGACATGGATGGAATTCCACCTCCCTTTATAAGTTGTACAATTATATCTTTTTGTAACTAGTTTCCACTTACAGGTCCATTTACATTTGCTCTCTCCCAGATTTTCTCCTTGTCCTGTCTGGTTTAGACAGTATTGACCTTGAACTGACTCCATCAAATGCCACTGATATTTCTCGTGACTGAACCAGAACCCAGTACCATTATGTACTCCTGACCGGTTACAAAGGATCCAGGCCAGACTTGGAGGTACAGGTACCCAGGGCCAATTCTCAAATTTTTGTGGGCCCCCACAGATCCAACTATTGGTCACATTAAGTTTTGGCAACGAATTCCATCAGTTGGGTGAACTTACCCTCCTCCTTCCATGGAGGGGAAGCAGGGGCTCCGATGGTCAGAGTGATCCAAGTAACCAGGACAATAGGAGTATATCTGGATCTCATTTTCTTGCCTAATTTTACCCTTTTGATTCACTATCTTCCTTTACCTTTCCAGAAAAAGTAAACCTGTGCTTTCCCTTAGGCCTCCCCACTATTCTGAAGAAAAGAGAGAAGAAAAAAAATTAATGAAATCCCTGCTATCCCCACTATTCCTGATTCTCAACTAGTGGAATAATCTCTCCATCCTTCACTGAATCTGGTATACACTGAATGACTGACAACAAGATAACAGAAACAATATTAATACAAAGGTTATTAGTCCATTTTCTTCTGATGTCCCTCTCTGTTCTGGTGTAGAATAATTTTCAAGGGGTTGGAATTATCCTTAATAGTCCATTCTTGGGATTCTGCCACAGGTCTTTTTACCTTGGTGTAATGAGTTCACCCTTTCTCAACAGTTCATATAGCAGTCTCTGTAGTTGGAAGTACCTGGAACGGTCCCTCCCAGCTGGGCTGAAGCTTAGTTTCTTTCCAGGATTTAATCAGCATCCAGTCTCCTGGTTGAAAGGGATGTACACTGAAGTCCAAGGGAGGAGTCTGAGCAAGAAGTCCTCTTTTCCTTAGATCTATAAGGGATGATGAGACTGCCAATATGTAATTCCTTAGAAATTTATCTTTAGTTTCAAATGTAGGAAGTTCTGACCCCTTTCCCAGATAAGGCAACTGTGTTGGTAAGCAAAATGGGCTCTTAGCACTTAGTTCAACAAGTGCCCTTGAAGAGTTTGGCTTTTGTTTCCTTTGAGTAATTCAGTGTATTTCATTGAGATTTACTAAGTGCTAAGCCCTAGGCTCTAACCCCTATTAGGTGTCAGCCTAACCTATGTGGATGTGAACCTCCCAGGGTCCTAAGGGGAGGGGCTAACTCAAGAGTCAATCATAGCAGCCTAAGTTCTGGTCATTCAGAGGACGCTGGATGATGTCTGAAACCCTATAAAAAGAGAAGACAGAGCCTTTTGCGCAGGGCTGTCACTCGGTGGCGTTTGGAGACTCCTGAGCAGGTGTAGTTAAGCCTTCCAGCTTGTAAACCTGAATGTTGGGACTTTGTTAAACTCTCGTAACTATGTATTGGGATTTGAATCAGACAAGGTCTGTCCATGTTTGTACTTTGTTTGTAATTTGCTCTGAAGTTCAGGGTGCTGGCTTTTTTCCCTGAACTAAGTAAATGATGTTTGTATGCTGAATTAAAGTAAGCTTGTCAACCCCTTAACCTTGCTTTCCTTAGTTAAGCAGATCAAAAGAACCTGTGCTTTTGCAGTATGCTGGTAGCGTTCTTGTTGTTGGGCTTGGGTTGGTCTTTCACCCCCACAACAGCTGCTAGCCAGATTGTTGAAACAGCAACCCAAATAACATTTCATAAGGAGAAAGACCCAAATCTTTTCTAGGAGCAGTTCTAATTCTTAGTAAGACAATTGGCAGGCACTTAGTCCAAGATAATTTGGTTTCCACCATCAACTTGGTGAGTTGTTTTTTTAAGGTTTGATTTATCCTCTCAACTCTCCCTGAGGAGGGTGGGTGCCAGGGAATGTGAAATTGCCATTCTATTTGCAACCCAGTTACAATGTCCTGTGATATTTTTGACGTAAAATGAGTTCCATTATCTGATGCAATTCTTTCTACTAACCCATATCTGGGTATAAGCTGCTCTGATATTATTTTACTGACTCTATTAGAAGTGGCGGAGTTTAGCGAATATGCCTCTACCCAACCTGTTAACTGGTCAACCAATAAATATTTCAATTTTCCCACTGAAGGCATTTCAGTAAAATTTACCTGTATACTTTGGAAAGATCTCTACCCTGATTCCCTTCCTCCCAAAGGTTGTTTTCTCAACATTTTTTAATTTATTTTCTGACATATAACACACCTTTCAGTTATTTGTTTGGCCCTAAACACCCAAATTTTCTGAGGAAAGTGTCACACATTGCTTGCATCCTCCAGGGACTCCCTTGATGTAATGTCCCTAAAATTTCCCTAGTTATTTCTTTGTTTAACATTTCCTTCCAATCAGGTAAGTGCCAATGATTCTGAGTTTTTATGGCTCCCAATTTCTGGAGAGCCTCTTCTTCCCCCTCCTTAAATATTGGAGGGACCGTGACCTCAGGGAGGGATGGGATTAGGGTGAACAATTTGCTTGAGAATTCCTTGCAAGCTGCCTCCCATGCAGCTTCATCAGCCAAATGGTTCCCTGTGATTTCAGGAGTCTTCCCCTTTTGATGCCCTCTAACACGTACCATTGCAATTTCTTCGGGAAGCAACAAGTTCTCTAATACTTGCTTGATCAATTTCCCCATGGACTAACTCCTTTCCCCTACTATTAATTAATCCTCTCTCCAGATTTTCCCAAATGTATGAACCACCCCAAATGCATACTTAGAATCTGTGTGTATTGTACCTTCTGTTCCCTTTAGCAGCTTCAGAGCTTGATTTAAGGCATATAGCTCACAGTTTTGTGCTGACCAATTCTTAGGTAGGGAGTCTACTTCCATCAACTGATGGTTTTCCCCATCTACAACAGCATAACCATTATACCCTTTCCCATATGTTACCTTTGAGGAGCCACCTACAAATAACTTTCTCCCTTTTGTAAATGGAACATCTCTCAGATCTGATCTAACTTTGGTTTGATAATCCACAATATTTAAACAATTATGTTCTTTGTTCAGCATTTCCCTTTTTTTAAAAAGGCGGCAGGGTTAATATTATTATCAGTGGTTAGCATTAAGTCATCCTTTTCCATTAGTATGGCTTCATAGTTTAGAATCCTTGAATCAGTCAACCACCCTCCAGCTTTCTGGTTTAGCATTGTTCTTACTTGATGGGGGTTGCTAACTACTAAGGTTCCTCCAGATGTGAGTTTCCTACTTTCTTCCACCAGCAAGGCTATAGCTGCCACAGCCTGCACACATTCAGGTCAACCCCTAGAAACTGGGTCCAATAATCTGGATAAGAATGCTATAGGTTGTCTTTGCCCTGCCCATGATTGGGTTAGGATCCCAGGAGCAGCCCCTTTATCTACAGTGGCAAACACATGAAAGGGTTTGTTCAGGGTAGGTAGTGCAAGTACCAGAGCCTGGATGAGGGCCTGCTTTAGGTCTTTGACTAATTGCTTTTCCTCCATGTTCCATTGTAGGGATTCAGGTTCTTCATCTAATAACTTCTTATTTTAGTCAGTTGTGCATAAGAACCTATCCACAACTGGCAATATCCAGTTAGTCCTAAAAACTTCCATAGTTTCTTTTTGGTCTTTGGTAAGGGTAACTCTACAATCCCCTTAACACTTTCAGGGTTGATTCTTCTTTTCCCTTCACTAATCAGGTGTCCCAAGTATTTTACTTCCAATTCTATGAATTGTAATTTCTTCTGAGACACTCAGAGCCCTTGTTCTCCCAAAAAATTGTCAGTAGCCTGAGTAACTTATTGTTTCTTTTCCCCTGACAATAACAAATCATCTACATATTGCAACAAGATAATTTGATTGGGAACTATTACCATTTCTAATACTTGTCCAAATAAGTTAGGGGACTCTGTGAATCCTTGAGGCAGGACTGTCTACCTATATTGCTCTTTCCTCCTCCCTGTCTGGGGGTGCTCCCATGTAAAGGTAAATAGATCTCTACTACCCTGATCCAGGGGACAGGCCCAAAAGGCATCCTTTAGGTTTACCACACTGAACCATTTGTGCTCTAGGGGAATTTTACTAAGTAATGTATAATATCGAACCTGAACCAATTTATTATCTGCTCTTAAGTCTTGTACTAATCTGTATGTCCCATCTGGCTTCTTTACTGGTAGTATAGGAGTATTGAAGGAAGACATGCAAGGTTCCAGTAGTTTGTCTTCCATCAATTTATCTATTACTGGCTGCAATCCCTGCTTTCCTTCTAGTGGAATAGGATATTGCCTTATGTAAACCACAGTTTCAGGGCTCTTTAAGTTAATCTTTAAGGGATGAATCCTCAATCCTCCTCTATCCCTATTTTCAGTCCAAACTCTAGAATCTATCTCTTGTTCATATGCAGCTAATAAGGGACATATTTTGACTACTGCTTGCTGGTTTGATACATTTGCACTATCAAGTCTCTTCTTAGCGGATTATTCCCAGCTTCTGGTATATATAAAAATTGAGTGGAAACCTGTTGATCCTTCCAACAGACTGGGGTCTATTTTAAGATCAGTACCTGGAAATCCTCACCCGTAAATCCCACAACCTTTAAGGTTTTTCTCCTGATTTTTACTTCCGTGGGTAGTGTACAAAGGGAAAATCGTTCTGCCCTTGTGCCTACTTCTTTACGATCCCAACCTTTAGGTTTACTAGGGGTTCTCGGCTGGCTCTGGAGAGAAAGAACCCTAGACCCCCTAGTCTTCCTCTTCGAAAGTGAGGAGGGGAGCTACCTGTTCTAACTTTTTTAACCCAGGACGTTCTCTTTTAAAATGTCCTTTATTGCAATAGTAACAGGTTGTCCTACCTGCCCGCTTACCCACATCTCTCTCACGTCTTGAAGCCCGGTGCCCTTTGAGATTCTCCCTTAAGGATTGTTTCTTCTTTTTACGCTCACCTTTTCCTTCTTGCTTCCTCATAACTTCCCTCATAGTATTGGCCATGACTCGAGCTTTCTGTTTCTGTTTTTCATTCTCCTGCCTTACATATACGTTCTGAGCCTTAATAATTCATCTATTGGTCACCCATTCCATCTCTCTAATTTTTGCAATTTCCTGTTTTTATCTGGCCATGTCCTAGTGACAAAGTTTACTTTTAGCATCCCTTGGGCCACAGGATCCTGAGGATCCATCCCTGAATACTTCCTCATTCTTTCTCTCATTTTTTCTAGAAAGTGAGAAGGAGATTCATTTTTTTCCTGATCCATTTCAAAAGCTTTATTTATATTCTGTGATTTTGGCACAGATCCCTTTATCCCTTCTACTACCAATTCTCTAAGATCCTGCATATTCCTACAGTATTGGCCTACAGTATCCAGGAGAAATATAAGTAAATGTTAGAGACCAATTATAAGGGTCTCAATAAGGTCAAATTGTTTACTTTTTATTGTGAAAATATTATCAGTACTTGTATGACTGTCATTATTATTTGGGTAGTTTGAAAAAAGAGCTTGGGCTGAGCTGAGTATGATGGAGTGATTCTAAAAAAAATTGTGGGGAGAGATAAAAAGAGGGCAATTATGTCATACAAATAAGGCATGAAGGGAAAAGTTGATACAGAAGAAGCTAGTGTAGGGAGGGTAGGTGGAGCTGGAACCATGTTCTCATCTGGAATGGGTTAAAGAGGGAACAACATGTGTCTAGAAGGGTATAAATTCAGAGAGAAAGAAGAGGGCAAGGGGGTAGGGTGGGGGGAGAAGATAAGGGAGGGATTCTTGCAAGGGTGGATAGGTTAAGGAATAGGAGGGCAAGGTAGCTGGTAGAAATAAAGCAGGGAAGTGAAGAGGAATAGGAATAGAGTGAGAAGGATAGTGGGGAAAAATATGGAGGAAGAAAATACACAACAAGTAATTATAGCTTAGAATGTGAATGGAATGAATTTACACATAAAATGGAAACTGATAGCAGATTAAAAATTTGAATTCAACAATGTGTTGCTTTTAGGAAATGCTATAAAAATGAGAGATGCATACGAAGATAAAATAAAGGTCAGGAGAAGAATTTATTTTGTAAAAAAAAAAGCAGGGGTAGCAATCATGATCTCAGACAAAGTTAAAGCTAAAATAGATTTAATCAAAAGAGCATAATAGGGAAACTTCTCTATGTGTCAGCAATATTATTCAATCTTGTTTTAGACCATTTAAAATAACTGGACAGCATAAAATACCTGAGATTATGCCTGCCAAAACACAGAAACTATATGAACAAAAACATTAAACACTTATACAAATAAAGTCACATCTAAATAATTGAAGTAATATTTACTGTTCATGGGTAGGTAAAGCCAATATAAAAAACTACAGTTTTACTTGACTAATCTATTTAATGCCATCCCAATTAAATTACTAAAAAAAAAAATCTGAGTTAGGAAAAATACTAACAGTTCATTTGGAAGAACAAAAGGTCAAGAATTTCAAAGAAACCAGAGAAAGAAGACGTAAAGGAAACAGATTGAGTAGTATCAGACCCTGAACTATATAAGGTGAGAGTATTGTTGAAGTGTAAAATGAATAATTTTGATTACTTTAAATTAAAATTTTCTTGCATAAATAAAACCATGCAACCAAGAATAGAAGGAATGCAGAAAATTGGGAAAATTTTTCATAGTTTCTCAAATTGGATGTGAGCGGGTTGGAAGGTTGCTGTGGGTTGATTTAGAAAAGCATGGAAAGACCCGACTTATGAAGGAAGGTACTACCTACCTTCAGAGAAAGAAATGACAAGTGGAAATAAGTATAGTACAATCTCACATATACATATATGAATATATTTATATATATATATTTGTAGATACCTGTGTATATGTGTATATCTATACCTATCTATCTGTCTATCTATCTGTCTATTTCCATGCTTAATTGTAGACTTCTTTAGGATGTAAAGGGGAGGAGGAAAAAAATAAAGTAACAAATTCTCTGCATAGCAGAGAACAAAAGAAAACCTATAAGGAAGCAAAGAAAAGCTGGGCAGTTTTGAAAACTGTAGTATTTATTACATAGACCTTCTTGAAATGAAAATTTATTGTTTTATATTGAATCTTCTTTTATGTTCTGCCATGTACATGGCAACTTTTTTTTTCTTTTCTCATTTTTTATTCAAGTTTTAAATAAATAAAAATCGCCCCCCCCCAAAAAAAGTGAGCTGGAGAAGGAAATGGCAAGCTACTCAGTATCTCTGCCAAGAAAACCCCAAATGGTTTCCCAGAGTCAGACACAATTGAAAAATGATGGAACAGAAATTATCATCTCCTTCCCTACTAATTCCCCGCCCCCCCACTAGAAACTGAGCTTAAAAAAATAACAAAACTCTTGTAACAAATAAGCATACTCAAGCCAAACAAAATCATACAGTGACTATGTCCAATAATGTTTATTCCTTTCTTCCCTTGCTTTTGTCCATCACCTCTGTCAGGAGGTGGAGTAACATGCTTTAACATTGGCCCTCTTGAAACATGTGTTCATCAGAGATTTAAGTCTTTGCAAGTTTTTTGTTTTCTTGACAATGTTCCTGTCCTTATATAAATTGTTTTCTTGGGTCTGATCACTTCACTCTGCATCAATTCATGCTACTTAGGATTTTCTGAAATCATCCCTTTTGTCCTTTCTTTGTCCTAAGGCACAAGCAGGAACACACTTGAAAACCACTTCATTGATTTTACCTTGATTGCTCTGAAGATAGCTTATTTATTTTGATGGCCTTTTAAAGTTCATTTCTGTACTGCACTTCCCCAACAACCACTTCTTCCTAAGGTGAAGAAGGCTTTTTGTCTCTAATGCAGCCTATAGAGCATGATTAGGGGCCTTTTGGCAAAAGCAGCTTGGCACAGGTGCCCATCAGTCTAACAGCCTCTAATCAGTAGGATCTTTTTTTCCTCCTACTGGAAGAAAAACTGAATGATATGGCCAGCTGGTGGTGGGTCAACTGTGTCATGTGCTAAAAGGAAGGGCTGTTTTATTCTGTGTGTGTCCGTTTGTGGGCTCACTACATGCCAGGTCGTCACTGCTGTTCCTGCTGGTGTATCTATTAATGAATGGGAGTCAAACTTAGGGAATTTTAGGGCTGGAAGGGTTGTTTGAGGTCACTTTGTCCAGGGATTATTAGAAGTGAACTATAAGGCTATACACATATATGTGATTAATAAATGTTTAGTGACTGATTGATAGTGATGCTAAGAGCAGTGACAGGTAAAGTGTCTTGCCCAGTCAGTCAAATAGCTTGTTTCAGAGGCAGACTTGAGCCTAGGTCTTTCTGATCCCAAGGTGGCCCTGTCTATTATGCTCATAAGGTTTTAGAAAAATCAATTCTAAACTGTTTGGTTGAGATGATTGAAAATTTCAAATAAAATGCATTTTAGGACTATCTGTGGATTTTATTTATCAAGGTGTTATTTGTGTGAAATTGAGAGTTGATATCAATTGTATTTTTAAGATTTAATCAAGCTGGCACTCTCTCATGACTCGTCAGTCCAAACTCCTTGACTTTGTAACTTCACCTTTCACCTACATTCCAGAGAAACTTGCTTAAAGGTCAAGCTTTGGTGTCTACCTTTGTAGCTTCACCCACCATTCAAATTCAATTGATTCCATCGAAGCCTGGCCCCAGATGCTTCCCACCTCTTCAAACTAATTCTGTCTCTTGAGGATTGCTCCCATCTCTCTTCCGAAATAAGGGGGAGGAGCAGAAATGACTTCACCCATCTCCTCTTTAAAATGTCTTGCTAAGTGTTATAAAAGACCTGGTCGGCCTTCACTTAAGGTCTTTCGTTAGCAAGAGAGGCCATTCACCCAATTTTTTGGTTATTCACTTGCTTTGCTGTGTCTGATCCCATTGGGGCTGGCAAAGATACTGGAGTGGTTTGCCATTTCTTTCTCTAGCTCATTTGACAGGTGAGGAAACTGAGGCAAACAGTTAAATGACTTGCCCGTGGTCACATAGGTCTTCCAGACTCAGCACTCTATCCACTGCCCCACCTAGATGCCTCTAATTTATTGGTTATTATTATTATATTATATTATTATTATTATATTATTGGTAACCTAACTTCATGCTCTCTCACTCCTCAGTTTATGAGGTATTTATTTCTGTTGGTGTTTTAGCCCTGCTCCATGAGGGCAGGAACTTTTTATTTGGCCTAGTATCCCAAGCTAGGTGGCAAAGTAGATAGAAGGGTGGAGTCAGGAAGACTTGAGTTCAAATCCAGCCTCAGAGGCTTAGTAGCAAGTCACTTAACCCTTGTCCAGTTTCCTTAACTGCAGAATGGGAATAGTAGCACCTCTCACAGGGTTGTTGTATGAATCAAATGAGATCATATTTGTAAAGTGCTTAGCACCATGCCTGTGCACACAATAGGTGCTTAATAAAGGCTTGTTTCCTTCCTAACTAATATTTAATATGTGAATTTTGGAATTTTTGTTGCTATTTTTGTTACAGTCGATCTAATCTGAATGGTCTTGAAGGTTGTCCATATAGTAAAAGGAAAGTCTTAGAGACTGATATTACCCTCTAACAAATACTTATGAAGTTATTGTTATGTCTTCAAATATGTGGGCAAAATAAAAATACCCTTCGAATACAAATCAGCCCTAATGGCCACCTGAGTTCTTACTGGGAGAGAAAGCTTTTTTCTCAGCATATCAAACTATTTAGCCAGAAACCAGACAAATTCTGCATTGGCTTTGTCTAGCAAAACTCTCTGGAGGTGAGTTTTGCCTGGAGGGACCACATTCTTTAGATGCCACTTCTCATCTCGGAAAAGCTGAAGTCACCTTGACTGTGGAGGGGAGGAGGGAGTGAGGGTTAGTGGGTTAGGTAATGACCTAATAAAACACTCAAACTAGGTGGACCCCTGGTTATGCTTAAGCCCTGGGTCCTTAGTTCTCCAAGAAGGGTTTATGGAAAACTCCTGTGACTCCCTATTTTTTTAGGTACTAAAGACAAAATATACTCCCCCTTGCACCTTCAATCGATCAATCAATAAACATTTATTAAGGCTGAACATGTTCAAATGTCAAATGGCCGCTTGCGAAAAAAACTTTTATTCATAGCCGGGCTTCGTGACTGGGCCAGGGATCCTGCAGGGGCTTGTCCCAGCTCAGGGACCACCTGGGGCTGGGGTGAAATGACTCCTGGAGTTTCCTGCGGCTCAGCTGACCAGAGGGTGATCGCAAAGGATTGTTGTTACACCAAGCTCAGGGTACAGCCTGCTGACTGGACCTTATTCCTGGAAAACTCTCAGCTTGTTGATTAAAAAAAAAAAAGAAGGGAACCCCAAAGCAGGAGCAAGTTTACACACCCCCAGATTTAGATTTGAGACTGCCAAGAGGGGGAGGGGGCTGTTTGGACCACAAGACCCTGCCCTTGGAACTAGGATAGACTCGGAGACGGCAGAGGCTTATTATGCCTTTATTTAACATATTAGGAAACCGAGGCATACCAGGTTGGGTCAGCCCGAACTGAGAAATGCCTGGGGCGGGATCAGAACTGCGGTAGCGCAGGCTCCACGTGTGGCCCAACAGTGTGTGCCCAGAACTGCGCTCTGCATCTGGGGACTGGGCGTGCAGCGTGAAGAAGGGGAAGAAAGAGGAGGAGGGACTAGGGGAGGAGGGATCGGGAAGTAGAGGGAGGAGGAAGAGGCGGGGGCTGCACGGAGCGGCCAGGAAGACATGGACACCCAGGAGCGAGCCCCCGGATCCTGCAACATGAGCGCCCCAGATTCCCGCGGCGGAGACTTCTCGGCCCCAGGTGTGGGGGGGGGGAGGGGCGCCCCCAGGAGATCCTCTTCCTGCTCCTTCACCCCTCCCCCCTTTTCTTTCCTTCTTTCTCTCCCCTTTGCCTTTCTCTCCCTCCCTTGTTCTCCCTCTTTCCCACCCATTCCTTCTTTTCGCTTTCTTCCCCTTTTTCCTCCTCCTTTCCTTTCTCCTCCTCCTTCCCTTTCTCTTCCCGCCCCCTCTTTGCTTTCCGTCTACCCCCTTTTGGAGTGGGAAGATTAGGCTTCCAGCCTCAGCTGCCCCTCCTCCCTGC
>CM053623.1:280743979-280767900 GCA_028646595.1 Phalanger gymnotis
GGTGCTGGCTTTTTCCCCTGAACTAAGTGAATGATATTTGTGTGTTGAATTAAAGTAAGCTTGCCAACCCCTTCCCCTTGCTCTCCTTATTAAGGCAGATCAAAAGAACCTGTGCTGTCCAGCAGCTTTTTGGGTGCTGGCTGTGAGTGGATCTTTCCCCCCCACAGAAGCTGCTAGCCGGGTTGTGGAAATACCTTCTCATCTCACAGTTGAGGAAACTAGGGGCCCATAGGGATTGCCTTGCCAGAGGGTTGCTAATGTAATAAGTGACAGAAATGGGGTTTGAACTCAGCCCTATACCTCTCCATGTACCCATTCTGCCTCTCAAGGTAGAGAAAGCATGGAGGGCTTAAGGGAGCCAGGTTGAGGTGGGGAGCTGGTGAGGACTCTTGTGGGGCCTACATTGAGAAATGGATTGTTATGTGACTGGACACGGTAAATGTGAATCCTGTAAGTCAAGGACTGACACTATCTGATAGACGAAGATTCCATCTCAACAAAACAAATGCACCTGACAAGTTTAGTTATTTCTGTTTTTAAATTCTGGACTTAAACACCAAAAAGAAAGCATTTCCACCTACATAGCAGAATGCAAAAAGGGAATATTGTATAGAACTGAGAATCTCCATTTCATATCACTTGGTTTAAAAAAATATGATAAATTCCACGCTTTATTTTCTGTATTTTCCATGCATATATATTTCATATATAACATGAAACATTAAAAAAAGTTTCACTCTCCCCCTTTTCTCCCTTTTTCGGCTTCATTATTCCAGACCCCCTCCTCCAACTTTCCCTAAATTAAAAAGGAAAAAAAAATTGCAACAAATAAGTCTAGTTAAGGAAAACGAGCCCACATGTTGACAGTGTCCAAAAATATGCCTCTTTGTGTACCTCATTGTGAGAGGTTTTTAACCTGTATTTTCTGTAGTCCTTCTGTACCTGCTAGAAGAAGAGTGAAGAGGGTGGGTGTTCCATCTGGGTCTTCCCAGCCTGTAACGCTTATGGGCAGGTTTTTCTCTTTTTTAAAAAAAGAGAGATTAGAGATTTCTTGCTTAGTGCCCCCTCCCCCCAAAAAATCCTGGATGTGAATTTCTTTTGGTATTTTCTGTAGGACACTGTTTCCCTGTCTTATGAGGAAAAGCACCATAGTTAACAGCATGACGTAAATGCAAAGACCACCCCGGTTGGTTGACTGGGTTCAAATCTCGGCTTCGCCGTGTATCATGAGTATGACCTTGGGGAATTTGGTTCACTTTTGGGGGACAAGTTTCAGTTAATGGAGGAGACTGACCTTCTAGAGTCTCTGATACCTATGAATGTAAAAGTCTACCATTTCTTAGCTGCAGGGCCTAACTGAACCACAGCACCTCCCTAGATTCTGGTGCCTTCGTCTGTAAAATGAAAGTCATCATACTTGCATCACCTGCCTTACAAGGTGATTGTGAGTCTTACGTGAGATAAATACAAGGCTGTGCCAAAGTCTTTGTGCAGTTAATATTAATGCTTAATTAAAGCTAATTAATTTATTATGGACTTTGTAACCATATGTAAGTACAAACTTATTACGTGTGTGTACATATATATACACGCACACACTACATATACACATACACGTGCATATATATTTACATAAATACATATATTTGAGCTGGACCTGTGCAGTAGTATAGGAATTCCTAATGAAGAAATTCTCTCTGTCAATGCAACTTGACTCCTGTTCTGCAATCTAAAGTCTTGGAGAACTGCTTTCTGGTGGGCACTAAAGGGAAGGGAAGAGAACATGCATTTATTAAGCACCTACTGTGTGCCAGGCATTGTGCTAAGCACCTTTACAAATATTATTTCACTTGATCCTCACAACAACCTTGGGAGGTAGGTACTATTATTATATCCATTTTACAGATGAGAAACTGAGGGAGGGAGAGGTTAAGTGACTTGCCCAGGGTGACACAACTAGGGGGTATCTGAGGCTGCATTTGAATTCAGATCTTCTTGACTCTAGGCCTAGCACTTTATCCACTGTGCCACCTAGTTGCCTCTGACAGCTGGCGGTCTATAGAGTAGGTTGGGGGCATTGAGTGGCTTGCCCATTGTCACACCCAGCATGTAAACAAACATGGGACATGCTGAATTGGAAACCACCTTCTAAGCTATATCATATCTCTTGAAGCAAACAGCTTGCCTTGAAAAGAAATATTTAAAAAAGTTTTTTTTTATCATTCTATAATTAAATCACACAAATGCGCCAACCATCCCTGCCAAAGGTGAAGGGTTAGTAAGACTGCAAATGATTTGTAAGTCAAACAACACTCTCCAAAGCTGACATGTAAGATGCACCAAACCAGAAGAGTCAAGTTTTATAAAGGCTGTCTTTTGTAGGCTTAGAAGAGAGGGCATTCAGTATTTTCTGACGTGTTTGCATCTCAAAAACCCTTTTGTTTTTGTCTTTTGCAGATGCTGGACAAAATGTGACAGAAATGGATGCCTTAATTAAAAGGTAATAGGTCTTTTTCTGATAAAGACTCTTGGTTGGTGCTAATGGCGGAATGAGGGGAGGGTTATATCAAAGCATTAAGAGCAGACTGCCTGCGGGAGATGACCTAGTAGAATCTAGTTTTATTAACTAGATGAGTTGTCTAGGGGGTGAGTGAGCATACCGCTGATTTCTTGAGAGTGAGAGCGCTTTGTAAACTGAAGGTGTTTGTAGTGTTATCATTAAACCCTGTATCAGATACTCTGTAAGTATATGACCCTGGGTAAATCTCTTAGCCATCCTGCCTCAGTTTACTCATCTGTAAAATGTGATGGTCAGACTCAGGGCTCTTCTGATTCTTTGATCTGTGGTCCAGTGAGGACGATGATGTTTCTATCAGCTGTTCTCGTGGCAGATGAAAAACTAACCGGATCCAGGCTCCTATGAGAGGAGAAAGCCTGGTATCTACAACTTGGGATGGGATAGTCTCAAGGTAATTGCTCCTGGCCAGACTATATTTGGAATGTGTTTGGTTCAGGGCACCGTGGAAAGGCATCAACAAACAGCAGTTGGTCCAGATGACAGGGACTGGGAAGGTAAGGAGACTCAAAGCTACGAGACAGGGAAGATTCTAGGGATGGTCAGCCTGGGGAAGAAAGGACAGCACTGTCAGAGGCCGGCTAGGCCAACCCCCTCATTTTACAGATGAGGAAACTGAGGCCCAGGAAGTGTCACGCAGAGATAGATGCTTGATTCTCTTTATCCACAGAGGGTAGAACAAGGACCAACGAAGAATGGAACAGTAAATAATAATAATAATTACAATATATTTATACCACTTTACAGATATCTCATGTTATTCTCACAACAGCCTGGGGAGGTGGATGCTGTTATTATCACTTTACCAATAAGGAAACTGAGGCACAAGAAGATTAGGTGGCTTGTCTAGAGTCACAGAGCTAGTAAGTCTGTGAGGTCAGATTTGAACTCGGATCTTCCTGACTCCAAGCCCAGCGTTCCAATCGCTGTGCCGCCTCGTTGGCTGGGATAGAATCTCCAAAGAGGCCCATTTCAGGTCCAATACACAAGAGAAAACTTCTTAATCGTTTTGTTGTTCAGTCTGTTTCAGTTGTATCTGACTCTTTCTGACTCTATTTGAGGTTTTCTTGGCAAGGATACTTCAGCGGTTTGCCATTTCTCCCTCCAACTCATTTTATAGATGAGGAAACTGAGGCAAACAGGGTCAAGTGACTTGCCCAGCGTCACTCAGCCAGCAAATACCTGAACTTGAACTCAGGAAGATGAGTCTTCCCAACTCCAGGCCAGGTACTTTATCCACTGTGCCTCCTAGCTACCTTTAAATACACAGGGTTACAGAGGAATCCAATTATATTGAAATATAGTTATCAAATACTTTAAAAAATTCACCATCCTCTTATTAAGAACCCCTGCCCTCGGTGCAGGCTGTGGCAGTCATGAGGAAAGACAAGAATACAAAATGGATCTCAGTCCTTTGTGGCACACTGCTGTGGCCATGGCAGAGTAGGAGGGAAGATAGTAAAGGGTGCTAAGGCTTTCAGTTCTGAGTTCCAAATTCTGTCCCTCCCTCCTACCCGTCCCAACCTCTGTTCCCCTCATGGTAGGCAATCTGATAAAGGTTATACATGTGTGATCGTGTAAAACGTCTCTGTAGTCATTTTGTGCAAGAAAACTCTAACAAGGAAGAAAGGAAGGAAGTCTGCTTGAGTCTGTATTCAGACAGCATCAGTTCTTTCTTTGGAGGCAGGTAGCATTTTTCATCATGGGCTCTTTGGAATTGCCTTGGATCGTATTGCCGAGAAGAGCTGTGTCAGTCACAGTTCTTCGTTGTCCAGTATTTCTGTTGCTGTGTACGACGTTCTGTTCACTGTGCATTGGTTCTTGTGAGACTTTCCAGATTTTTCTGAAATCGCCCTGCTTATTATCTGTTATAGCACAATAGTATCCCATTGCAATCATCTACCACAACTCATTCAGCCATTCCCCAGTTGATGGGCGTCTCCTCAATTTCCAATTCTTCTCCACCACAAAAAAGAGCTGCTATAAATACTATTGTACATGTAGGTCCTTTTCCCTTTTTTATTATCTATCTCTTTGGGATAGAGATCTAGGAGTGGTTTCACAGGATCAAAGGGTATGCACAGTTTTTTGCCCTTTGGGCGTAGTTCCAAATTGCTCTCCAGAATGGTTGGATCAGTTCACAACTCCACCTCAGTAGTAATCACATTATTTTGAACTAGTTATCAGCATTTTCCTTTTTAAAGTTCAGGACCCCAGGTTAAGGATTACTTCTCTAAAATTATATGTTGGAGAGAAGGTGCTGACCTACATTGGTAGAGAGCGTGTTTCCTTATCCTGGAGTTTCCCTGTAACACGGGAATTTATGGGTCCATTCCTTATCCCTATATTCTGCACGTGCTATCTACCCTGATAGAATATAAGCTATTTGAGGACAGGGACTATTTCATTTTTTTTTTTGTTTCCCCAACACCTAGCCCAGTCCTAGGCACATAGGGTGCTTAATCATGCCTATTGATTGATTAACTGATACTACTTGGTGAATTGGACTCAAGTTTCTTATTCTTTGACTTTTCAGGAACAGGGAGTTACTTGATCCAGCAGAAAGCTACAAAATGGATCACCACAGGAGAGGCGTGGCTTTGATCTTCAATCACGAGCGGTTCTTCTGGCACTTGACTTTGCCAGAAAGGCGTGGCACCAGGGCGGACAGAGAGAACCTTAAACTAAGGTAGTCTGCACATCTTATCCTGTCCTCTATCAGAAACAAGTTGGCAAGTTGGAATTATAAAATTTGTAAGTGCTAATCAGACAATGAGTTAGGTGAGAAGATGACTCTTTGGTGGATAAAGATCATCGAATGGTAGATTGCAAGGTGGAAGAGGCCTTCAGGTTATTTAGTCTAACCGCCTCAATGTTATTAGGGAAACCGAGGCATGAGGAGGATCACAGATTTGTCCAAGATCACCCAGATCCTGCAGGAGCAGGATTTGAACTTGGGCTTTGTACTTCGGAGCCCTTTTCCATAGAAAAAGGCCCCTCTGTTCAGAAATAAGCCGGAAATGTTTTCTTTCTTAAACACATCCCTGTTTTATTTATTTACTTTCACTTTTAAGAGGTCATTATTAGCCTCAATTTGGGAAAAATTCCTTAAGCATCTACTAGGCCCCTTAGTAGGTGATAGGTTGGCTTCTGAGTGATACATTTTTCAACCAAAACAACTCTGAGACAATCCAGATAAATAGAAGAAGAGAGAGGTCAAGGTCGGTGCCAGTCGAAGGGGAGTACCTTTACCATCCGAATTACAGATCTTTGAAATATTACTTCTTATTTTTCAATTGTTTGTTTTTATTGCGTCGATGTTAGTCTGAATTGTTTTCCTGGTTCTTCCTACTTCACTCTTCATCAGTTCATATAAGTCTTTCCAGGTTTCTCTGAAACTGCCCATTTCATCATTTCTTACAGCACAATACTATGCTATTACATTCATATGCCATAATTATTCAGCCATTCCCCAGTGGGTTAGCACCCCCTTATCTTCCAGTTCTTTGTCACCACGAAAAGAGTCACTACCAGTATTTTTGTATATGTAGGAGCTTTTCCCTTTCCTTTGATCAGCTTGGGGTTTCAGGCTTCCTAGTGGTATCTCTGGGTCAAAAAGGATACCCAGTTTAGTAACTTTGTGAGTGCAGTTCCAAATTACTTTCCAGAATGACTTCACCAAGTCCACAGCCCCTCCAGCGCTAATCATTTTTTCTTTCTTGTCAGCTTGGTCAGTCTGATGGGCGTGAGCTTTAATTTGCATCATTAACATTTTCACCCTCATTTTCTTGAGTCTCTAGACCAAGGGTGGGGAACCTGCAACCTGAATCCTTAGGACTTGTTTTGTGAAGTTTGGATTTAGTCAAAGGGCTGCACTTGAGGACCTAGGGGGCCACAGGTTCCCCACCCCGGTTAGATTAACCAAATCTATTAAGACTGGGTTCAGACACCATTTTCTGTGGGAGACCGTTTCCGCTTCCCTTCTGATGGCACCTTGGATCTACTGCCTATGCATCTTATATATAAACTACTATGTGTACATGTGGTTTTCCCCAAGTAGGATGGAAGCTCCTTGAGGGCAGGGGCCATTTTGTTTTTTAACCTTTGCATCTTCAGTCTTTGGGACATAGTAGGTGCTAAATAAATGTTTGTTGATTGGTAGAGGCTTGTGATGGGAATATTCCCCATATCAGGTAGACTAGTTTGGCAGTTTTTTTACATATAAGTATATATGTGTGTATGTATAAATATTTATACAATATATTTATATATATATATTGTACAAGTATGTATAAATATTTGTATATAGTATAGATAATATTTGTATTATTATATACATATAAATATAACATGTAATATCTATCATACTACATAGATATACTCTATATGCTAATTATACTTTACATATTTCCATATATTATATTATACTTTATGTATTATATGTACTATATATCATAGATATAGAGATGTGATATAGATTTATATCCTCAGCACTTTCAAGTGTAAGCTCATCTTGAATAGGGGCTTTTTAATTCTTTGCACTTATATTCCCAGCAGGAATAGGTGCTTAGCAAAGACTTGTTCATTTTCCAATCCAATAAATGTTCATTAAGCACATGCTGTGTGCCAGGCACTGTGCTACGCGCCGGGGATACAGTTAATAAAAAGACAATCCCGGCCCTCAAGGAACTTACAATCTAAGGGGTAGGCAGCACACAAAAGAAGCCAAGAAGATGAGGTGAGCAGGGGACCAAACACCAGAGGTAATCCTGCACATGGGTATCTTGATTGGTGGAATCAAAACCAGGCAAGGCAGCAAATGCAAAGTAGAGTGTAGTGGAGTCGTGTAATTAATTGAGTTGTTTAATTGGTACTAGCAAGAAAGAACCAGAGAGAGTGGCATTCCTTTCAGAGGGGCAGCTCTGGGAAGGTGTCATGGACAAAGGGGCACCTGAGCTGTTTCTTGAAGGGTTGAGGGGACCCTAGATCAGGCCTGGGGACAGTGTGTGCAGAGCCAGAAAGGCAGAATTGGGCAGGACCAGATTAGAGAACGGTGGAGTGGGGGGGTGAAGCAGAAATGAATTGAGGCTAGAAAAGGAAGTTGGAGCCTCAATATGGAGGACCTGGAAGGTGTTTGGATTCCTTTAACATTTCCCTTACTCCATCCCTAGGCTCTCAAATCTGGGGTTTGAAGTGCATTGCTATGATGATTATAAAGCTGAAGACCTGCTAAGGACCATCCATATGGGTATGTGGTTTCTTTATCATGTATGTCTCTAATTGTGAAGCAGCCTCGTTGGGAGTTGAACCCAGGGGTGTGCTAATAAATGTTTAACAACTGGACCTCTATGGAAAAAAAAGTATATAAGATACACTTCCAAATTTAGTCTGCATCACCAGCATTTCTCCATTACTTTATTAAGCCTAGGCAGTCAATGAGACAGTAAGTCAAACCCTGATTTGTAGCATAGACCAATTTCTAAGGTATAAATGCTCATGCTGAAAATTTAATAATCAGCTCTTGTGAGCACACCCTTGCCGAACCCTATCTGGAAAGAGCTGCTACAAAGATAGAGGGTGAAACATGTAATGTGTAGAAGTGTCAGGCCTTGGAAGGGTTGGAGAGAATGAGGAAAGGCTTTCATTGATTTTCTTCAGATACTCTCAAAGTTCTAGTATCATCAGAGCTACAGTCCCTTCGCTGGTGACTGCTGCAGCCTTTCCACACTTTTGTAGATGGTTCTTACCAGTCACTTTGGCCAGAAAATTCCATCATCTGGTGGCAGACCTCCTGGGGATAAAACTGCTCTGGGCTGGACAATAGACAGTGCTTCCAACTTAGTAATACCTGCCTGACCCTGAACTCTGCCGGCACAGTGACCCTTGGGGCACTTTCCTGCCCTGACAAAATGCCGGGACAGTCATTAGTAGAGTTTTCTTTGGGTTGACTTTGTTCAGATCATAGTGATGTCAGGGGGATGGGGATAGAATCATAGGCTCATAGATTTTTACATCCGGAAGGGACCCTAGAGGCAGCTAGATAGTATGGTGGATAGAGCCTTGGGCCTGGAATCAGGAAGAGCTGAGTGTGAATGCTGCCTCAGACACTTTCTAGCTGTGTGACCCTGGGCAAGTCACTTAACCTCTGTCTGCCTCAGTTTCCTCAGCTGTAAAATGGAGATGATAATGCCACCCACCTCCGAGGGTGGTTGTGAGGATCAGATGAGATATTTGTAAAGTACTTAGCACAGTGCCAGGCACATCATAGCAGGTGCATGATAAATATTTGTTACTTCCTTTCCGCTTCTTTCCTTCTTCCCAGACATCTTTTCTTTCCTTCCATTTTTAAAGTGTTTATCACAGAACATAGTAAGCATATAAAAAATACCTGTTTCTTTACTTTCTTTTTTTTCTTCCCTTCCTCCCTACTCTCCCTCTCTTCCTTCCTTCTCCTTTCCTTTCCCCTTCCCTTCTTTTCCTTTCCTTCCTTCTTCCTTCCTTCCCCTTCTTCTTCCCCTTTCTCTTCTCCTTCCCCTCCTTCCTTCCTTCTCTCCCTTCCTTCCTTCCTTTCTTCTCCTTCCTTTTCCTCCTTTTCTCTTTCCTCCGCTTCCTTTCCCCTCTCTTCTCCCCTCCCTTCATTTTATGAAGTTTAAGAGTTTAAGTGACTTTAACCCGGTATCTTATAGCTAGTAAGTGCCTGAAGCAGGATTTGAAAGCCCGGGTTTGCTGGCTGCCCAGTCCTGGGCTCCTGGTGTAGAATCATGTACCTTTTGGTGGCTGCCTCTGTGTTCGCAGAGGATTAATAGCATCGGCCAGAATTGGGACTCTGGCAGAATAACCCTTGGCTTGTTCCTGTCTGGCTTTCAGCAGGAGTGCTAGGTATCTAAAGTGTTTAGAGCTAGAATTCTTGGCTCGGGGAATCGGATATGAAACCACTAACTCAAGAAATCCTACACAGGAGAATTCCATTTCAGTGAGTAACTAATCAGTGGGGAGACTTGCTTATGAATGGCCTAAATAGCTCATTTTGAAACCTAAACATGTTCTCTGGTTTTATTTCTAGGAGAGTCAGAGAACAGCATGGTCATCACTGTTACATAAATTTTATAAACCTCACCTCTTCAGCTGTCCTCCTGCTATAAATATCCCACTTGGGAATAGTGATTAGAGCTAAAAGGTATCTTAGAGGCTGTCTGACCCAACTACCTGATTTTACAGTTGGGGAAACTGAGGCCCAGAGAGGTTAGGTCCACTGCCCGAGGTCACACAAGTTGTAAGTAAGCAGGGCTGGAGCTAGAGCCTTGGTCCTTTTTCTCCAAATCCACTTGTCTTCACCACACTCCACATTTTGGTTTTTCTTAATTGGTCTGTTTCTTGACCCTTAAGTCTTCATTTTAACTTACCTCGTCCCTTCCAGGTTTTGGTGCCTGTTTGTTTCCCCCCATGCCGCTTTCTTGTATGAGCTCCATGAGAAATCTTGTTGGTTCTTGAGGCATCAGTCAAAGGGCAGCTTTTGTAACAGACACCCAACTTCAGAGAGTGTTATGAAAAGTCTTCTTTCCAGTCCCTGCCCCGTTAAATAACTCCCTGCTGGTGGCGTTGCCCAAATGGCTGAAGTCATGTGAAATGGGAGAGAGGAGTCACCACCACATCTGCAGAATATCAGTTGTACGTTCTTTAAGAAACATCAGTGAACTAACTAAAAATCTCGCTAATAGGATTCCACTCAGATCCTTTTTGTTATCAGACAATGGTATAAATCATTTTTGTTGAATGAAACCTGAAATAAATTTAATAAATGGAACTGACTAGAGCCAGATGGTGGCATTTCACTTCCTGCTTCTGTGTAACCCTTAGCTTCTTTATTTAACACCTCCTACCCCACCCCCCAGTTTCTTCATCTATAAAATGAGAGGATTGGATTAGAAATCCACTAAGGGCCTTTCAGGTCCAGATACATGATCCTATGATTTCTGTGTTTGGGATATGTTTTAAAATTAAACTTTTTCAGTTACACATTTATATTCTTTTCCATTTTTGCCTCACCCCAGGCCCACACTAAAAGAAATAAAGAAAAAAAAAGTAAAAGGAAACCCAAAATGAATTCCCACATCGGCCATGTGATATTTAGGCCAAATGATATTTATCATATCAAAGATATATGTCTTGTCCTACATTTTGAGTCCATCACCTGTTGGAAGGTGGGTCACATACTGCGATCGTTGGTCCTCTGGAATTGTTATGTTGATCGGCATTCTCAAGTTTTTCAGAATTATTTGTTCTTATAATGTCAGTATAATAGTATAAATTATTCTGCTCCTTCTGCTCTCCAGAGTTCTCTGGAATTGTCCCTTTCATCACTTCTTACAGCACCATAATGTTCCAGACAATAGTATTCCATTGCATTTATATTCCCTATTTGTTCAGCCATTCCTCTGTTGAGGGGCCTTCATGATGCTTGTCATTATAATGCATTGTTACATACTTTTCTCCAATGGCATCCCATCCTGACACTCATAAGTGAAAGTAACCCTAGGGCCTTGATGGCTGTGCTGCTGAAGGTTGAACAATCCTTGCAAGACGGAGAAGTTGCAAAGAAAGGCCAGTGATAGACAGTATGCATGTGTGTGTGTCATCTTAGGACTAACTTTGCTAAGCTCATTAGGAGCCGACTAGTTGGCATAATGGATAGGGGGCTGGACTCGGAGTCAGGAAGACCTGAATTTGAATCCTGCCTCAAATACTTACCAGCCGTGCGATCCTGGGCAATTCACTTACCTGTGTCTGCCTTGGTCTCCTCACCTGTAAAATGGGGCTAATAATAGCACCTACCTCTCAGGTGATGGGAGGATCAAATGAAATAAGATGTGTGAAGTGTTTTGTAAACCTCAAAGCGTTGTATAAATGCTCATTTTTATTACCACATTGGTCCCTGGGGATCAGAGGGCATCTACTAGGTCATAGATGGATTTGTGGCCTGTGCCACTGGAGAAGAACCTGTAGCAATGAAATCATAGCTTGATGAAGCATCGGTTACGAATAGCTTATTTTTGCAAGAGTGTAGATTTAGAGCAGGAGGGGCCTCATAGGCTACCTACTACAGCCTGGTTAAAGGACCCAATTTTATTTATATCAATGTGCATGGTATTTGAAAGCAGATTTTAAGAGAACCTGTATTTTTGCATTTCACTAAGCTGGATGGTTTTTTTCACCCCCTCCTACTTTATTCCAAATTCTCGATAGCTGACCACCATATTCACCTGTAGAACTGTCTGTGGATGCTTTGTTTTCCTTCCTGAGTTCTCGATCATTCCTTACAGTGTCCACCTCTAGCCATGTGGATGCCGACTGCTTCTTGTGCGTGTTCCTGACTCATGGTGAAGGAAATCACATCTATGCTTATGATGCCAAAATTGAAATTCAGAAGCTGACTGCCCTGTTTAAAGGAGATAGATGTCAGAGCTTAGTTGGGAAGCCAAAGATATTTATCATTCAGGTAAGAGCAACGTCTGTCATTTGGAAAAGTTCATGGTTCTAGTCATTTGTTTTTGAAGGATTCACAACACCTTTTCAAAGTCAAGTGCCTTTTTCTAGGTTTTCTTGATTTCTAGATTGAATTCTAGATTTCTAAATTTCTAGAATTTCTTGATTAGAAAGATCCCTGGTTGGGGGCACCTGGGTGTTGCAGTGAGTAGAGCACCGGCCCTGGAGTTAGGAGGACCTGAGTTCAAATCCAGCAGCAGACACTTGATACACTTACTAGCTAGGTGACCTTGGGCAAGTCACTTAATCCCAATTGCCCTGCCGTCTCCCTCCAAAAAAAAATTAAAAAAGAAAAGAAAGATCCCTGGTTAAACCTTACTCTGCCTGGAATCTTTGCCACCACCCACATACCCTACACTGTTAAGGTTTAGTTTTTACTCAATAGACTAGCTCCCTTCCCTCTTAGTTTATTTGTTTTTACATTGCCTTCATTTCTTTGTATCAACATATTCCTCCTACCTCAACCAGAAAGTCATCCCTCTGGCAAAGAATTTTTCTTGAAAGGAGGGAAAATGCAGTTTATCTAGCAAAACTAATATCAGTCAAGCCCACCAGTAAGTATTATGCAGTATAGACCCACACCATTGCAGATGAGGAGGGGAGCCTTACTCTGTTCTTTGTTTGGGTTCACAATCTAAGCATTCTTCTTGCTTTCTTTTTAAGAAATTTTGTTACTCTGCAAACACCAACAAACACATTTCAATACACAAAAGAAAAAAAATGCACATGAAATTAGGAATCTTTGCTGTGAAATAGCTTGTTTCCTTTTTTAAAAGTGTATAAGGAGCCGCTAGGTGGCGTAGTGAACAGAGCACTGTCCCTGGAGTCAGGAGGACCTGAGTTCAAATCTGGCCTCATATGCTTGACACACTAGCTGTGTGACTTTGGGCAAGTCACTTGACTCCGATTGCCTTGCCTTCTCCCTCCAAAAAAGTAAGTACATAATAATAAAAGTATATGAAAATAAAATAAAAGTATATAATCACATTCATTTCAAAGCTGCCTTCATCTGTGCCTCCCTCTGAACCATCATCTGTTCTTTTAGCTGCTTTTTCATTGCTCATAATTACACAGTGCTTAGATTCAGTTTTTTCTTGCTGTTCTCTCTGTTGAGATCGGAGTTATCGTGTGTATTGTTTTCCTGCTTCTGCTTACTTCTTTACGTTAGATCACATAAACCTTCCCATGGTTCTCTGTATTCTTCTTAGCTGTCTTCTCATAATGGCATGATATCCCCGTAAATCAGTAACCACAGTTTGTTTAGCCATCTCCCAGTTGTTGAGAGCTCCCCACTCTCTCCATTTTAATGAAGAAAAAACAGTCGGCGAAACAAACTATCTGTAAGAATAGGCAGCTTTTGACCTCCGTAGCCTCCCACTTCTATGCTGTCTTCCCCATTAGAATGTATATTTCTGGAGGACAGGTGCTATATATATATATATATTTTTATTATTTATTTTTAGATTGCAACAAACAGTTCTACATAATTTTGGGTTCCATATTTTCTTCCCTCCCTCCCCCCCCTCCCTCCCCAAGAAGGCATGGAGTCCCATATAACTTCCAGGTATAACTAGGCATTGAATTAATTTATACATTTTCTCATGACTCATGAGAAAGACGAAACAGAATCAGAAAAAAAAACCAGAACCCAACAACAAATATAAGCTGTATATATTTTTTAATGTTTCTTTATATCCTCAATTCTCAGCATATAGAATTCATAAAGACTGAGTAACCATTCAGACCACTCTTGGAAAGTATCAAGCTTTCAGCAGAACAATTTCTTTTTTTTTTTTTGGAGGGGGGAAGGCAGGGCAATTGGGGCTAAGTGACTTGCCCAAGGTCACCCAGCTAGTAAGTGTGTCAAGTGTCTGAGGCCGGATTTGAACTCAGGTCCTCTTGACTCCAGGGCTGGTGCTCTACTCACTGCGCCACCTAGCAGCCCCTCAGTAGAACAATTTCTACAGCAACAATAATAATGTTAATGAAAACAGCAGAGAAAGGCTTCTGGACTCAGATCAAACCTGAAGACCAATACCAGTTGGCAAACAGCGAGTGCTTAAATAAATGTGTGTTGACTGACTCCGTTGAGGAATGTGGCATGTTTCATCACCTGTTCCCTGGAAACAGGACTGACCTTTGCATTTCATCTCCGCATTGTCATTTTCACCTGAATGATTGCAGTTGCTGTATGGATTGTTCTCTTGAATTCTTGCCACTTCCTTTGCAGTGGTTATTAAGTCATTGTGGATTCTGTTGATATCTTGGTTTTCGCAAAACAAATGCTTGGACTTAAATCATGGGTGACTCCCAAAAACTGCTCTCATGCTAATTCTACCAGCTGAGGCTGAAGGCAAAGCAGCCAAAAAGAATTACCTGGTTATTGGAACTCGACTGTTTTGGAAATGCACGAATTAGCATGGCACAATTTTATCTTGGTTCTCTGGGGGATTATAGGACCGCCAGAAGAAAAGTTGATTAAAGAGTACAGACTTGTGAGAGCTTGTCTTGACTTTGCCTCTATATCTTTTTGTTAATTAATTTTAAAAAATGTTGCCCTTGCATTTTATTTTATTTTTTAGAGTTTCAAATTCTATCCTGCTCCTACCCTAATGGCTGAGAAGGCAAGCAATATGATATTGACTATGTGTGTGAGATCATAAAAAATACTTCCATATTAGCCATGTTGCAAAAGAAAACTCACACATACAAAACAAGGAAAATAAAGCCACTGGAGTTCATCACTTCTCTGTCTGGAGGTGGATAACATTTTTCGTCACGGGTCCTTTGGAATTGTCTTGGATCATTCATCGTATTAATTACAGTAGCCAACTTTTTCACATTTGATCATCATTACAGCACTGTTGTTACTGTGCGGAATGTTCTCCTGGCTCTGCGCACTTCACTTTGCATCAGTTCATATGAGTCTTGCCAGGTTTTTCTGAAATCATCCCCCTAGTCATTTCTTGTAGCACAGTACTATTTCATCACAATCATATACCGCAGCTTGTTCAGCCATTCCCTAGTTGATTTGCCTCTATATTTTAAACTATTTCTTATGGGTTGGTCTGGAAGGAGTAAGAGGGAAATACATCAAGCACATTTTTGTATGGTGGAAATCATTTTGAAGCAGGATTTTTATCATAGTACACATAACAGGAACCATTCCTTCAGCTGTGTCCATTTAAACACTTTGGAGAGGTTCAGTAAGTACTTAATTGGTCATAAGTGGAACAGGCTATGATAGGAAATTATCCTGTTTTATAAACCTGGGGATTTGTCCAAGGTTGTAGAGGTAATTGGCAGAACTAAGATTTGAACTCTGACTCCACATTTACCAGTCTTTCCACCACATCAACAGTATAGTTCCCCACTTTTTAGTTTGGCTGTAGAATAATATGAAGTTTCAACTATTCTGCTGACAAAGTTTCCTTTTGGTTACAGAGTAGTAATTTTGAGTTATTTGAATCAATGTTCCTTCATGGTCAAAATACCTCATTCATGTATGCTTGCAAAATTTATTGTTTACTATTAAAATTCTGAGAGTAAACCATTTTATAATTTCAAGCATGGGGGTTTTCTCTTTTTTTAAAAAATTTTTTATTGATATCTTTACAATTTTTATTTTTTTAATGAATGAATAAATCACTTCTTACACATTTATGTGTGGAAAAACACTGCTAAATTCTGGAGATACAAATGGAAAAATGAGACAATATTCACCAAATCCTATAGCATCTAAATTTTTTAAAAGAAAAGTTAAATGAATTTCAAGTAGAAATAGATAGTAGTACTATGATAATGAAGGACTTTAATCTTCCCCTCTCAGAACTAGATAAATCTGACTAAAAGTAAATAAGAAAGAAGTCTAGGAAGTAAATAGAATTTTAGATAGTGTATTGGGAATCAAGATGGGCTCTTAGCACTTATTCAACCAAGTGCCCTCCAACAGTTTGGCCTTTGTTTCCTTGATTAAATTAGGGGTCCTTGATGACCTCCTTTCCTCAAGGGAAAGTCTAGTTTACATGGGTTTGAGTGACATGTTTGTGACATCAGAGGCTTTTAGACCACATGGGTTTAAGGTGCATTTTTATGATGATTTTAGGTCACGTGGGTGAGTCGAATGTGTGACTCACCTTTGACCCTGAACAAGCTATATAAACGCAGAAGTTAGCTTTCTTTTTCGGAGCTCTGAGCCACAGCAGGAGTGGCGCGTGACTCCGAGCCAGCCATTGTCAAGCTCCTGGCTGAACTCAGGTGTTGATGTTTCCTTGGTAACTATGAATTGTATTTGGTCAGTTCATAAATGTATGTTTGTAATTTGTTTGTATTTGCTCTGAAGTTCAGGGTGCTGGCTTTTTCCCCTGAACTAAGGGAATGATATTTGTATTCTGGATTAAAGTAAGATTGTTAACCCCCTAACTTTGCTTTCCTTAGTAAAGCAGATCGAAAGAACCTGGGCTTGCAGCGTTCTATGTGCTGGTTGTTGTTGGGTTTTCACCCCCACAGCAGCTACTAACTGAATTGTTGTAACATAGCTAGATACGATAGACAATCTAGAGAGAATTGGATGGGAATAGAAAGGAATACACCTTTTCTCAGCAGCTTTACATACCATTGCAAGGATTGGTCATATATGAGGGCATAATAATTTCACAGTTAAAAGCAGAAATATTAAAGGCATCCTTTTCAGATCACAATTCAATAAAAATTACATTTAATAAGGGACCACAGAAACATACATTAAAAACTAATTGGAGAGTAAACAACCTAATCTTAAAGTCATCTTTTTGTAACAAGTCTTTTTGTACTGATTAGGGGAGCAAAAAAGACCGAAGTAAACCAGCTGTCGCAGCAGGTCTTGCAGTTCATGCAGTAGTGATACACAGAAAAATGGCAAATACAGAACAAAATGGAGCCCTCCCAAAAATCTTCTTTCAACCTTCCCGGAAGGAGCTCACAATTGTAATGTATTTGTAATATATCCCTCCTTCTACCCTCCCCACCATAGGATAAATAGGATCCCCAAACAGGATAAAGGAAAGATAGAAGGAATAAAAAAGAAAGGGGAAAAATCTATCCACCAAAGCTGACCAGCACAAACATGACATTATTTCAGGATTCCATACCCGTTGTCCCCCACCTCTGCCAAGAAGGGAGAGAGGTACATCTTCTTTAAGCTTAAACTTGTTATTTTAATTTCACAACTTTTGATTTAAATTCTTCTAGTCCCGTGTATTGTTTCCTTGCTTCTTGTTATTTCTCTTTTCATCTCTTCCTCCCATGCTTCATTGTCATCTTCTTTTTCATCATTTCTTCCAATGTAGTCGTGTTCCGTTATGTCTGTGTACCGCCGTTTGTTTAGCCATTCCCACGGGAGTTTTCTTTGGTGGCAGTCTGAATTTGATCTATCTAGATTTCACTGTTTTAAATTCTGGCTAAGTATATATATGGGAGAGAGATTTCCTCCAGTCTAGTATTTAAGTGAGATAATCTGTTCTTTTGGGCAACCCAGGGTCCTTAAATTATCCACATGTTTTGTCTTCTCAGTCAGTTGCTTTAGCTGCATAGAACCCTCTTTCAAAGTTAACTGTTCTTCGCTTCTCTTCTGCCAGTTTTACCTCTGCTTCCAAATTTTGGACTTTCAAATCTGTTCTCTTTCTAAGAGCTTCTCCTTTGGGGAGATCTTTCATTTTATTCTAAGGTGTCTGCTCTGATGCTAATCTTCCTTCATTCTGCTTTGAGAGCTTAGATTTCTGACCTAACTTCCATTCTATTTCTTTTGTAGTAGTATTTGTAATAAATTCGTTTTCATATGGTAAATTCTTTTTTTGTATTTGGATTTTTTAATTAATATTTATTTTTAAAGTTTTGAGTTCTAAAAGTTCTCTAGCTTATTATCCACTGGTAAGGCAAGCAATATGTATATGTGAAGTCATGTAAAACGTACTTAGTAATAATACTCTTTCATTGTGTTATTGTCCTTTCTTTAAAAAAAAAGATTTTTTTGTGTTATCATGTTATTTCATTGTGTTATTGCCTTTTTAAAAATATTTATTCATTCTTCTTTCTGCCTTTTAGTCTTACTGATTATCTGTTTGGGAACCAGGCTTATTTCCAGGCTTTCTCTTGGATTTAAAAAATTATTCGGCCTTTTTCTTGTATTCGCCTTATATGCTTTCTGGCCTCCATCCTCATTGTTGGCCATCCTGCCCTTAACACTGAGATACTTCCTCCCATACAGACTCCTGTAGTGGGGTATCTTTAGCCTCCCCTCATTGTGGAATTTGGTGGCCTGACTGATTTCTTTCTGAGGCTAAACTCTGAATAAACTGAAAAATGAATAAACTCTTTCAATGCAGAAGACTGACTCTGGATAGGTTTATCATCCCCTTTTCCTTGGGCACAGCCACCGCTTCCTCTTCAGCAAGTTCCACCTTACTTCATCTCATACCCCACTGCCACCCCCATTATCCCATCCTTCCAGTTGTACTGCCCTGTTCCTTTGGATGACTAGATAGAATCAGTGGTTTGGCTTTGGTTTGTTTTTTTTTAGAGGGGGTGGGAGTGGTGAGAAGAGCCTTAGTCATGCCCATGGGGGAACTGGAAACTCCTCTCAAAATTAAAGTCTGGGAACTGGCTTCTAATGACTGCCTCTGTGGGTGGGGTTGTCTGGAGACTAGGATAGTTGAGTTATTCAGTCCTATCTGACTCTTCATGATCCCATTTAGGTTTTCTTGGCAAAGATACTGGAGTATTTTGCCATTTCCTTCTCCAGATCATTTGACAGATGAGGAAACTGAGGCAAACAGGGTTAAGTGATTTGCGCAGGGTCACAAAGCTAGTAAGCGTCTGAGGCCAGATTTGAATTCAGGAAGATGAGTCTTCCTGTCTTTAGGCCTGGCACTCAATCCACTGTACCACCCAGCTGCTCTAGGATAATTGAAGAGGAACTGTAAATATTTGAAATACTTGACTTATTTCATGAGTTATCCTTCTAACTATGTAGGGGTATATTTGTAAAAGTTTAACAACCAGCTTTCCAGGAAAGGAAAAGTGCCCAACACATTTTTTAGTTTGATCTGCATTATTACATTTTTCTTTGTCAATTCCAGTTCAGTCTAGGCAGTCAGCAAAACAGTAATAAATCAAGCCTTGATTTGGAGCCTTTGTGGAATTTGAGGTGAACGACTGAAAGTTGGCCACGAGTCTGTTTCCAGCTGGCTCCAGCATTGCCCTTTGGTGTGTGCGCCTTCTCATCTTTTGGATTCAGCTTTATTTTAGATTTGGCATCTGTTTCCTTATTTTGAGTTTTTTTGGTTGGGATGCTGGTAGAAAAAAAAAAACTTCTCTACAATCTGGGCAGTCACCTGAGTTCCCACTCCATCCCCAGAGGGGCTTTTAGTAATTATTTAATGCTTAATAATGAACAATTTGGTAATCGTACATTAGCTTCTAAATTAAAAGATTAAGGGAAAACAGATGGGGTGGAGAAAACTGAATTGACTCTTCCCCCTGATACTATTAGGCATGTCGGGGAGACCAGCATGATGTACCGGTCTTTCCTTTGGACGTGGTTGATCATCCGACTGACAACGTGAACGTCAATGAAACAGAAGTAGATGCTGCATCCGTTTACACTCTCCCTGCTGGAGCCGACTTCCTCATGTGCTATTCTGTTGCAGAAGGTTTGTTAACTATTTCCAGGAATGTTGGGTGGATCTGCTTGGTAGATATCATTCTCGTTTTTGTCCGATATTCCATTTTGTGTATTCTTAGAAACTGAGTCAAAGCACTGTTCCTAAATCGGGGCATCATCGAGCGTCTTTTAAGGCAGGCATTGGAATCCACAGACCAAAGTGAATACAGAGGCCCGGTCCTTAGGGAGCTTCCATTTTAACTTCTGTGTATATATGAGATAAACAAAGCAGACACAAGGTGACCAAAGATGGGAGGGGGAGGGGGAGATCTTAGAGTCCTAGGGAACCATTAGAGTATGTATTGAGCACAGATGACATGGTTAGACCTTTGCTTTCATTTTGCCAACTGTTCAGAACTGTGTTGTCAAACTCAAATAGAAACTGAGTCCTGGGGAAGCTAGGTGGTGCAGTGGATAAAGCACCTGTCCTGGAGTCAGGAGGACCCGAGTTCAAATTCAGCCTCAGACACTTAACACTTGGTAGGTGTGTGACCTTGGACAAGTCACTTAACCCTAATTGTCTCGCTTCCCCTCTCAAAAAACAAAAAAGAATAATGATAAATAGTATACACTGAATTTGGCACAGAATTGAGACTGAATCATAACCAGGAAAATCACATGTGAAATCGGTTCAAGACATCTAGTTTTAAATCAAGCCAAAAATATTATATATAAATATTAAATACTGCTGTTGGGGTCCAAATAGCTGCCATCTCCCTACACAGGCTGTACTACTAAAAGGAAGTATCTTTGATTATTAGAAGATATATCAGTTTACAAAATTGGGGGTGGGGAGAGAGATGATTTATATTTGGACCCATACCTGCAAACTATGAGTGGCCTGCTTTGCAGTTACAGATGATGATTTCTTGGGGTCAGACTCTTAGAAAGCTGTATCTATAGCAAGGGATGTCATGAACTCCTTCATCAATCTGGTGAAAACTCTGGACCCCTTTTCAGAATATTGTTTTTAAGTGCATAAAATAAATTGCATTTCAGTGGAAGCCAGTGGATATTTGTAAAAGTTCGCAGATTCCAGATCAATAACCCCAGCCGTAGAAGTAGGTCATTCTAGTCTCAGTTTCTATCTCCCTGCATGGCACAGTGGACAGAGAGCTGGCCACAAAGCTAGGAAAACTTGGCTGCCAAGGCTAGCCTGAGCACATCTCTTAAGGTCTCAGGGTTCCGGGCAATTCTCTAAGATTGTAAGTTGGAGAAAAAGTGCCAGCCTGTGCCAGGGGCAGGAGTTTCCTCACCTGAACTCCTAGGTCTAGTCCCTCCGTATCCTGCTTACCTCAATTTATATTAGTGCCCACCTGCCAGCCCTGGTCATTTTTTTTAATAGTGAAGTAGAATTAAATTCTCTATGCTCTATTCTAGAGGAAATGACTTTACATTTACTTTGTATTTATTCTGTAGGTAGCCGTATGTATATTCTTGTTGTCTTCTCCAGCTACAATGGAATCCCTTTGCAAATGGAGATTGTCCAGGTTTTTGGTAGCCATATCCCTAGTGTCTCACGAGGTCCCTAACACATCAGTGAATGCTTGTTGACTGAATATGTAAAGGACAGTCAGTGGTGATTCAGCGAAGAGAGAACCGAATTGGGCATCAGAGAACTGGGTTCAAATCTCTGCTCTGCTCTTTGCTTCCTTCATTACTTTGGCAAATTATTCGTGTCTCTGGGCCTCAGTTTCCCTATAGGCAAGAAGATGATGATAATAATAGCTAACATGTATACAGTGCTTACTGTGTGTGATAGGGACAGCTAGACCCAGCGGATAGAGCACCGGCTCTGGAGTCAGGAGGACTTGAGTCCAATTCCGACCTCAGACACTTCCTAGCTGTGTGACCCTGGGCAAGTCACTTGACCCTATTTGCCTCAGTTTCCTCATCTGTAAAACGAACTGGAGAAGGAAATGGTGAATCGCTCCAATATTTTTGCCAAGAAAACCCCAAATGGGATCACAAAGAGTCAGACATCACTGAAGCGACTCAACATCGCAGTGTCAGGCACCGTGCTAAGCATTTTACAATTTTTATCTCATTTGATCCTCAAAAACAATCCATTTTACAGTTGAGGAAACAGACTAAAGAGGTGAAGGAAGCGTTTCAAAGCAGGACTTGAACTCACGTCTTCCTGACTCTCGGACATGAAGCTGCTTGGCTTTATTCTCCCTTTAAGCCCTACAGCTTCTCTGATTCTGTGCTGCTTTACTCTTTGGCAGTTAGGGAAGAATCAAGCCCGTTGAGAGCCGCGTACACTTGTGGCAGACTAAAGCTAGGTGCTCTGTGTGCTGAGGTCTGGGCGGTTTGTGTTTCTGTCTCTCTGCCAGGTTATTATTCCCACCGTGAAACGGTGAACGGTTCCTGGTACATCCAAGACTTGTGTGAGATGCTTGGAAAGTATGGCTCCTCCTTAGAGTTTACAGAGCTGCTCACACTGGTGAACAGGAAAGTGTCTCAGCGCAGAGTGGATTTCTGCAAGGACCTGAATGCCATCGGGAAGAAGCAGGTCCCTTGTTTCGCCTCCATGCTGACAAAGAAGCTCTTTCTCTTTCCAAAGTCTAAGTAACGTCTGGGCTGCCACCTTGTTCTAAAATACATTTTGTAGGTATGGCCTCCTCCTCCCCACTCCTTTTTTATTTTTGTACAATTATCTTGAGATGGGATGTGGTGCCTTTTAAATTTTTTAATCAGATGCCCATTTTGGGGACACTACTCAGCATCACAATTTTCTGTGGGGAACTGTTAACAGTTTCACCCAAAATTAGTACTTTGGTTAATCTTCCTTTTTAGAGCTTTGGTCATATTTGCTTAATTAGCATGTTGACCACATTCTCAGGGAATATCAGGGAATCACCTTCCCAAGAGTTTCTGAATAATTGACTTTCATTTCATAAATCGGTAGTCTATCCGAATTATCAGGTGGTTCTAACTTCTTTGTGGCATCTTTATTTCTTCATCAGAGTCTTTTTTCTAATATTCAATTATACCTTTTTTAGATCCTTGAGTGAAAAAGAAAACCAGCAGGTTGTTTTCCACTAACATTTCAATTTAAAGGGAATACTTCTATCTCTCTGGGGCTTTGTTTTGTAAGACATTTTAAAAAACATATTCTTAAATCTCTGTGGTGTCTCATAAATGTCTAATAACCACTCACACTCCTTACCCCCCCACATCCCCTTCTAGCTTATGTACATGCCCAGTAAGTGGATACCTTCCCTGTCCAAACTTAAAGCTTGTGCCCACAACCCAGCAGCCATCATTCCTTCTGGGTGCATCTTCTCTTCCTTCTTGCTTCTCTGCCCACCCAACTCTCTAGCTTCCCAGTGCTCTACACCTGAGACTGTACCCAGGCTTAAGTCACCTACATGCTATTGCCCCCCTAGCCAACACCTCCAGTACCCACTTCCACCTGTAATGTTTCATCTGTGACCAGATGTTAGGGTAATGAATTGGTGATTATATAGGCAAGGCGTGCCTATAAATAAGTTTCGTTCTCAGATTCTAAATTGTCGATTAATCATTGACAAATTAAATGACATGTCTTGCAGGAGACTCATCATTCTAAACCCCCTCCCCAGTTTTCATCGTTGATGTGCTACAAATTTTAGATGAATCTTTGAAATTCAGTTATAAATTTGTAAATTTGGAAGATTTCTTATTTCCCTGGTTTTTTTTTTTTAGATCAGACCTTTTTTTTAAAAAAAAATTTTTTTTGGATAAATAACTATTTAGTAATTTAGTGATCACCTATTTAAGTGGCCATGCTAATACTGGTTTCATTCATAGATTATCAAGCTAATGAATGTATATGAATATATTTTTTTTAACCATAGGGCTCTGAACCTTAAAATGCTATGCAAAACTAGCAACTTTGTTGCCAGGGACTAATAATGATTCATTTTGTTTTCTTATAATGTTGAATACTTGAGCAGTAGTTTTCATGTCTTATTCCAGTCAGTTATTGTAGTAGGAAGGCCGAATTTATGATCTCAAATATAATCATGTATATGTTTGAATGGTCAGAAATCGCAAGGTATGAGAGATTCTCTAAGGAGAAAACAACAAGAAATTTATTTAGGCCCCACTGCAGCAAAA